>JAGGNK010009114.1:17159-142159 GCA_017590115.1 Montifringilla adamsi | reverse complement strand
TTTGTTTTGATACATTGTGGATGAATAAAAGCAGTATTGTGTTTTTTGCAGAGGCTGCTTTCTACTGGACATGCACATGGGGAAAGTGCAAATGATATTTCCCTCATTCATTTTTAAACCACTGTGAATTACACAACTGAACTTTATATTCTAAACATAAACTAAAATGAGCCAAACTAACTCTTTTGGGATGCTCCTCATCTTTATGAGCTGGTTTTACAGATATACAGGCAGTGTGGTGCTGAGACAGCCACTGGATGTTTAGGAAATGTTTAGCCAAAAAGTTTAAGAAGGAGAAGCCAAACATCAACTTGCATTTAACTGAAATGTTACAAGGAGATAAGGCTCCATAAAATAACATTGTTCTGCACTTATCATTATCCTACAGCCTAGAAAAACTACTAGAAGATACATTACCACCTAAGGAAGAAAAAGTATTTTTAATTTCCCCTTCTCCCTGAAAAAACTAAAATAAAAATCCCTTTCTACTGATAGCTGGAATTTGCCCTCCTGCTGCTAAGGTAGAATAATATCTGTCTCATGAGAACAGAGTTTGCTGTAGGCTACCATCCCTACCCTCTCTGTAGGAAAATCTAAAAGTAAATAGACATTAAAATAAGCAGCCATGTTAATCTGTGTCTCCCCACCCAACCCTCTCAATGGAAGGGACTGAAGAACGTGGCATACCCTGATTAAATAAAGCTGAAAAGCTCAGGGCCAGACTGAAATCTTCCTTCTCCTTGTGCTGCATCTACTGCAGCAGTTTTCTGTGGAGCAAAAAGGCAAAATCTCCAAGCCCAGCTGTTGTCATTGCTCTTTCTGAGTCACTGAGCAGCAGGTGCTGAAAGTGCTGTGTTTCTAAAGGCAGCACCTGCTGCTGAACCTGAATTTCCAAGCCCCGGCATTGCACACAGGCAGAAAGAGCAGCTGCCCCGGTATGTGTCACTAAGAGCCACTCTTAGGGTAAAACCAGGCAGAAATTGCCAGCAGGAAATGGTAACCAAGACCTCTGGAGCCACTACAAAATATGCAGTAGTCCAATGGCACGGAATTTCTTCCGAAGGCAAAAGCATTGCAATTATTTAACTTAAAGACCACCATAACTTTTTCAAGATGTACATGTGTCTCAGTTCAGACTCAAATTCAGTGCTGTCTTAGGCAGATATTTCAGAAAAATGCTGCTTCTGGTTGCAAAGGCAACACGAGAATTAATTCCCCCCCTTCTTAAAGTACACAATGGATTTACAGGGTTATCATATAAAACTGTTTGCTGAACACATTCATTGTAAACACAAATATTTCTCTTTTTCTGAAAGGAGGGAAAGAAATCAAAGATTATTTCTGAACTGGAATAAATTTGTTCTTCTGACCTACAGTGCAACATAAAAAAATTATATTAATATTATTGATATTTATTTTTATATTATACTTTTTTATTAAACAGTGTAGAAGTAATTGAATTTTGGAACATGGCAGAAAAAGAAAATAGCAACACAGGCATTGCTTTAAGGGACTCAGTTTCAAAACATGGGTTAGAGAACCATAAACTATGGCTCTACTTGCATGTACTATTGAGGGTGCCATGGTCCACCCAGCCTCCCTGCTTGCCTGGGGACCAAGGGGACAGGCACAGGTCCTGGGCAGACTTTTCAGAGTGGCTCCTTATTTCTCATTTCAAAATTTCCAAGTGTTTGTTGTATTTTTGGTTACAAACCGCTATCTAATCCCGGCAGCTGTGCACAACCAGTATCTCCTGGACAGAAAGTGCAGCAGAGTCACCAAGTGACAATGTGTCACCACAGCTTAGGAACAAGCCTGTCTCAAAAAAAATACTCCTCATCCTCAGAAAAAATGGTTCCTTGCCATCAAAGTAGAGAACAGTGCAGTGTCACAGCTAAATCTCCTCATCACCTTTCAATACCATGCTTTGCCTGCATCTCCTTCTTTTCTCCAAGTATTTTCCTCCCCAGACTTATTCCTCCTCCTGATCTCTGTTGTTCTGTAACGTTCCAATGCATTTTGTAGCTATTTACACCCGTGTGAGGTAGGTGGCAAACAATGCTGAAGGAAAGATCTCTTGGTACAGGAGGGGACTTTGCACATTCAACATTAACTCTGCTCCATGTCTGCTCCCAGGGGGTTCATTGTGCATTCACAGCAAAAGAGGAACAGACATGGATAGAAAAAAGTAAAAGCAAATTTTTAAAGTAGTCTGAATATATTGCATTCATTATCCAATCCCAGCCAGTGTAAGGTGGCATTGTAAAACAGAAGCCAGGCACAAAGTGCAGAATTTAGCAAACTTGACATATTTTCTCGGCTCTGCACGCTGGGAAAACCATAACACTTATCACATTTGTCTCCTGAGTGTGTGTTTCACCTTTTAATGTCACACAATGCAGTAACAAACCCCGAGCTGTAGTGCTTATGAGCTTATGTTTACACTCTCTGAAATATTTTTTGTATGTGGCCTGACATAACTGCACCAGTTGCTCACACCGGTAGTCCCCAAAAAAAGAATAGTTTTCTTCGTTTTTTTTTTTTTTTTTTTTTTCTTTTTTTTTTTTTTTAATTTTTGGTGTTTTTCTTTTCAGGTCAGGAGGATCTTCTGACAATCTCAATTGTAAATTAATTTCTCCTTTCCATAAAATTTATCATTAGAAGTGCATGTGGCTTTATTCATATTCTTTTAATGCTGTAGCTCAGTTGTATGTTGTTAAAATCTCTGCTGGGTTTTCACTCCATGTACAGCATTAAGCACAAACAGGGTGAATTTCCAGACCAAAGCCATCCCTCATAAGACCAGTGTATTGAATCAGACTCAAATACTTTTGTGGGAACGTGTCCCTAGTTCTGAGCACATTGTGCATGGTGATTTCTGTCAGATTGATTTACTGATTCCATGGAAGCAGCCTGGATTGTTATGTCGCAAGTTCAGTTTACAGGTTTCTTTCAGCAGGTTTTTATTGTGTTGCCAACTCACCCCACAGTAACAAAACCCCAGCATCACCTGAGGTACCAATGAAAGCTGCAGTACACATGGGAGAGTGCTGCCGAGCAGAGTATTGGTAATTAATGCGGTGGCTTGGTGCAGCTGCTCAGCTCCCCTGTCAGCCTTGAACTTTGCCTGTCCACTGATTCATCTAAGAAATTATAATACAGGAAAGGAAGCATAGCAGCACTGCTCTTAACACACTCTGTGATGCACTCCTGACTTAGGGAATGTTAATTTACTACAGCCAAGGGGTCTCTGTGGTAACCATAGGGTTTTTCCCCCAGTAATACAGTCCACTACAGCCAGTATCTGCTTAGACTCTTACACACTGAATGGAGTTGTTTCCTGGTGAAAACAACAGCAACAATCCCTGTCTCACTGCTGTGCAGCTGTGCTCCTCAATTCCCTTTAAAAATTATGTCCCCCCTACATGTGATACATTATTTATTTAACATAACCTTAAAAAAACCAAACAAAAACATGGAGCAATTAATTTGCTAAAACTGAACACAAGTTTTCTTTTCTGCCTCTGTAAGCAGAGAGAAATCAGATGTCATGGATCTGATCTGGAGGCAGCTGGAGACACAACAGTTTTAAACCCTTTTTCCAATTTTGGCCTCTAAAAAGACATTTTTGAGAGCTAAGAAGAATGTTTTATGGCATATGCACAGGCATGGATGTCTGTTCAAGTTTTAAGTCTTGCAGAATTACTAAAATAGAAGATTAATTTTGCCCTTTTCCATTTACACAGTATAAAGGGAAAAGATGAGAATTTTAAGTGAAGAGAACGGTTTCCACAGTAGGTTTGGTAACTCAGCTGACACTCTTGTTCTGTTTTTACTCAGAGGATCCCCAGTTACAAGAGGCTCAAGTGACCCAAGATGACTCCTAAGCTCTCAAGCTCAGGCTCATTTCTGCCCACACCCCTTTGTGTCTCAGCTCCCTTCCCCTGTGCCCTCATTTCCACACTGGAGGCTCTTGAACCCAGGGACTGGGGACACGGTAACTCACAATTGCAGGAAACACCACAACGTTGGGATTTCCTCTCCGACTGAGAGGTGCCTTTGCTGCTGCTAAAAGAGAGCTTGGTGACCTAAAACTTGGATGCACTGTCTCTTAAAGCCTTCTCTCCTGGTGTATCTGGGTGACTTCTGAGTGTGGAAAAGGTTTTTTAGTTCAAGTGTCCTGATCCTTCCGTGCAGTTCAGTGGTAAATTCAGCAGCAGCAGGTGAACGCCTGCACATCCCTCAAGCCCCACACGTTCACAGCTTTAAGTGTGGGCACGGGCAGCCACAGTGCTTTGGGGTTCAGAGTCTGAGGGTCGTTCTGGTTGTGATTATTCAGATTCTTTCTGTGTCTGCTCAGCACAAATTGCACACACTTCAGCCATTTGCTGTTTTTCAAACCTGGCCCCCTCTGTGAATGTCACTGGCAACTCTGTGAATGATGGTGCACTAAGAGGTTACCTTGGGCAAGCTTGTTACCTTTTTGTGTTTTCAAAGCATTTTGGGGTTTCTTAAAATCTTTGACAGATGTAATGATCCAAAGCAGTAATTTCTACAGACATTGCATGAGCTCTCTGTTTGCTAACACGTCTCAGTTTATGGAGTCACTGCTCATTGTTAAAAAGGTGACAGTGCCAGGGTGGCTTTTTCCAAAGAATCCTGTCAGTTTTAAGGACATATGGGCCTTGGAGTGGCTGCATATGTCTGACTGGGAATATGCATCTTCACTGTGGCAGCTGTAGGATTATCCAATAGATTTTGTTCTCAGTTGCTGAAAAACATGAGTACACAAACAGAAGCTTGTCGTGATGAGCTAATTTCAGCTTCTGTTATGGTATTTTCTAGGCTGATTTTTAACTTTCAGAATGAAGAATTGTGCTGCCTCGGGCCCCTACTGAAGTTACACATGACACCACAGTCCCGCAGCTCTGCTGGGAATACCTGAATCCTGGGATAAACCGGCATGCCATGGCCCTGATAAGAGTCAGAAAAAACCTTCCACCGGTCTGACACAAACAAACCCCTCTCCTGCCTCAGCCATTCTTTCTCAATTTTTCTCCTAGCTAGGAACTGTGAACTTACAGTGAATTTTACTCTCAGTAAAGTCATACATTTTAAAAAGAGACAACGTCTTTTTGCTAGTTATCAGCCAAGAGATGGCCTTACAACAAGTTGTTTGTTTAATGATTTTATACACATTATTGTCAGGGTGAGCGAAAGTAACAAAGATAAAACAACAAAGATGAGATAAATAACAGGAAACAGAAAATGAAGGAAAGAGTCAAACACTATTAGGAGCTCCAGTGGACCACAGACTAAGACTGAGGATGATGAATGTGATAACCTGAATACAAATGAGTTCCAAATAATTCTTCCTTGTTGCTAACACTTGCATTTATCTACTTGATTTGGGCAATTTGTATAACTGGAAGGTAATTTCCTGTTAAAAAACGTGATAAAATGCTTTCATTCCAGAGTGTGTATCTGCATGCACGAGCTAGTCTGGAAAAGCCAGAAGTATGGTAATGAAGTAACATTTTGAAGCCTGTGTACAAAGAAGGAATAAATAAAATAATGGAGAGAAAGCAAGTGAGACTGCTACTTAACAGGAGTTATCCTCTCAAAGAGTCACTGGTGAATATAACTCCAGGAATGTAACTCCAATTCATAAAATATCAAAGACAAAACTAAAGCATGCTTATATTAACCCAACTTTTGAATAAGTTATTCAACCAAAGCCTTGACCAAGAAGGATTATTAAATAATCCATGACCAGTTTGCTAAGTGATACTTTTTAAATATGAAAGACAGGTGGAAATAGCTTTTGCACAGAGGGTTTAAAGGCCCTGAAAAGATAACCCACCATGCCCAGTTTACTGAAGAAGAAAAGACTCAGCTGCAATCTGACCCACATCAGACTGAGTTTTACAGTGGGTGAAGGCTGCAATCTCTCTTGCATTAATTTTCATCAGATTTATGCTCTCTTTTAACTGCTGAACCTTGGCATTACTGAACTGGCATCCCTTACAGATCCGTCTCAATTTATGTTGCATAGAGAGGCAACTGCTTTGTCAAAGTCTGATGGGAAGAGGAAGCAGAAACCTACTGCTTCAGAATGAGCAATAGAAATTGGTGTTTCAGAATGAGCAACAGAAATTTGTGTTTGTAACAGCTGAAGCTGCCTGATGCTCAGCTCCAGGTTTTTCTCAGAGGTTCTGTTTATTGGCCATGAATGTCCACAACTATTAGTCACTGAAATCTCAGCATGCTCTAATTTCACAAAGGTAAGAGCCACCTCTGGTCCTGATCAGACTTTGTGATGGGCTGTTAACCTTTTGCACAGATTGAGGTCCATATTAGTTCATCACCTGTAAATCCTCATTTTAGAGGAATTCCTGGAACAAGTTACCTATCCTGAGGCCAGTATCTGTGGGATACCTCACACCAAACATTAACAAGCAAAATATCAGCTCAAGATAAAGTACAATATTAGTGACCCCCTTTATGGACAGATCTTTCGAGTTTACCTCAGGCCAAAGTAGCAGCAATGGGATTACTTCCTCTCCTCTAACAGCAGGGAGCACTAATTTAGGAAGATTAGTACTCAAGGAGCAGGGAATTTAAACTGGGCCTGCCCTGAAGGTTCCTTTACTAGAGATAAATAGTGGCTGTCCATCTCCAGAATGGGTCTCTAATTGCCTCTTTGGGTGATTAAAACCATTGAGACCACATTCCATAGCTGGAGATCCAATCCATCGGCTACTGAGCCAATAGATGAGCAAATCCAGCATACTGAAATGAACACATACTGCTTTAGGAGCTTAAAATTAAATCTGGGTTCACTGAAGCTAAAGGTCTCATTGAAATCGAGGATCTAATTTCATTTCAGATGGAATTTTCCTGTGTAAAAAGCACAAAACTCACCTAATACTACTTTTGCTACCGTACTGTGGATAAACCATTTTTCACTGCGAAAACAAACTTATTTTTTTCCTTTTAATTTATGGCACTAGTGAAATTGCTTTCATGCAAAATCAGTATGCATGTAAACAGAACGAATCATGTGCCCAGAATTTTATTTCTTGTCTGTAGGCTTGCACAAAACTCTGAAGCTGACAGAAGAAATCCAAAATTGTCAAAGGTTTGTGTGATTCTTCAGACCAGGACTCCATGGTCTAAATATACGGTCTTAGGTTTGCTTCAATTTAACAAAAGAATTTGATGTTAAAATTGCAATAAAAGTGAAAGAAAATCCAAATTTCAAAATCCATTTACATCTATCAAAATGTGTATTTCTTTTCTAAAAATGAGTTGAAAATTAACATTAATTTAAAGAAAAAATAATTTATTTTTCAATGAGATGGAACCAATTTCATACACTATATACATTTCTGGTGCCAGCTGGAATAAGGATTTAATTAAAATGTGGTGTGGTAACACAAAGTAGTTGATTTTGCAGCTCTGGTTTTCCTGTTGGTCCTTCCATTTTTCCCTATGCCTTATTTTTGCCATGGTGAGAAGGATATTTGTTTGGAAGTAGCCATACAAACAGTGACTATATTATAATCACTTCCCAGGAGCAAAGGAAACTGAACTGCTCAAGTCACAGTGTAAGGGACATTACTGGGGCTTTCTTCTGTCATAATTGTTTCAGTCAAGAACAAAACCTCTTCTTATCCTAACAGCAGAAGGAAAAAAAAATGAACTTTATCACTAATTAATCTGAAAGTCACTTGAAGTTCCCTGTTATGACTTTAACTGATATATATTACAATCTTTCCAGAATTATCTCAGCCTTCCTTAGGTCAGAAGACTCAGTTGTCTAATAAAGACTTATCTACATAATAGTAACCATTAACTACATTGTAGATTTCATGCAATGGCTTAGAAATACTTGCTAGCAATATGGAACAAAAAGGAACAGTTGCCCTAATTTGACTTTAATACAAACTGAGGTTTACACTCCTGCATGTGAAAGCTCTTTGCTTATGGAGTTGTTTGCAGGTTAGAAAGACTGAGAGTTTAGTTGAGCTGTTATTTGTTGACTGAAGGCAAATTAAATAATAAAATATGATCTCATTATCATGGAGTACTAACTTTCACCTGGAGTATTCAATGTCTGTTTTTATGAAAGTACCCAGAGCTAAGGGTAGGCAGAATTTTTGAAAACCTGGTCAGCTGTTTGACATGAACAACGTAATTACTAGAGATGTGCTGGGAAGTCATAACTACAGCTCCACAAACCATGTCTGCAGTGACCTTGCCAGACCTGCTGCTAAACACACAAAACAAAATCTGCAGGAAAAATTGCTTCAAGGCCACTGCAAAGGCGTCATGAACCTTCACACCTCAGACCTAGTAGTCTTGCCAAGTGAGGTGTCCAAACCTTCTGTCCAAAGAAGGTTCATGAAAAGTTAAAGATTCACACAACCTCCTCTCTTCCCAAGCCTACTTACTGGTTAACTAAGTTACAACGTCTTCACACAGCACCTATCTTCACCACACACCCTTCTTTAGTCAGGATTAAAATATAGAGTGATGACTGAAGCCTAGAAATCTACCAAGCTAATGATTGCAGGCCTGCAAAAAGTGATACTTCCTAAATTTCAGTGCAACTCTTTCTGTAGTTTGGTTACTCCAAAGTAACTGTGGATCAATGTTATCACGTTGTGTGGTAGTCATTTGATGTGTATAATTTATATAATTAACATAATTCCTTAAGGAAACATCTCCATGATGTAACTTTTAGCACATTACACTTCAACACGGGAAGCATTGCATTTTCTTGCAGGAGAGGCAGATTTCCCATATTTGCTGTTCCTGTTAAGTTGGGAAACGATAACTGCTTCTCATCACTACCCTTGTTAAGTTTGGGGTGGGAAATTTGAAGAATGAAATGACTTTTGAGTGAGAAAGGAATAAAAAAGGAGAAGGAATTTTACCTGAGTGCCTCAAGCCTTGGCAAACACTGGTGGGGATTCCTTGTGAGGACAAGCTAAGATCCTTATTTCCTTTATTGTAAGCAGTGAACCTGCCTTCATTTTCTTCACCTGACTTCTCCAATGAGAAAACTACCCAAGCACACTGCACCTCCCAGGCACATGAGTTCAGCAGGATCAGAGCAGACTGTTGACTCCATCAAACAGCCAAGCCACGGAGCCACAATGAATGCAGGGGATGCTGCCAGCACTCACTGGTGCATTACCATTACATGCAGCGCAGGAGGGATCACATTGCAGGCAGACAAATCATTTTTCTGCTTTACATCCCTCTGAAATCTCTTACTCAATTGCTCCCTTCTCCTGGGAAGTACAGGGTTTTCAAAACACAGCCAGCACACTTTGAGGCCATCCAAAGAAGACAGACAATTATTGATATTTCACTTCATTATTTGTAAATAAAATGCTATGCTGCTACTCACAAGAGCATGCTGAGTACACACTGGAGAGCAAAGAGGAAATGTTGCCCTGTTTATTTTTCATAAATGATTGAATATGATATTTCTTTTATGTTACTGGACATTTTTCTCTTTGAAAGGCATTCCAGCTGGCCATGCTGTAGTGCACTTTTAAACAGCCACTATAGCTCCATTTTCACTGCACAGACCTACTGGCACCAAATCATTTGCAGCCCACTGGGCTCAAGCCTAGCAATCTAAGAGATGGCTAACATGGATTATAAGATGACACAAAATTATGGAAGAATGCATTTAATAAAGCACATTTCTCTGTAGAGCTGATGCTAAACAAAATTACAAATTTTTACTGGTGAGGGCTGTAAACCTGACAATGCTGCTATTCTACTGCTCATACAAACTATAATTCCGTGTCAATAATTTGTGTTTTATTAACAATACTGATAGAAGCTGGAACCATTACCAAAAATAAAGTCACTATACTAACAATCAAGTAATAAAGAAAGTCCTTGTTTCAAAGATTGTTAAATAACTACTTACATTTATTGAATGTAATAATATGTGATTCAGCTAAAGCCTGGCTTAAATTTGCTAGTAAAAAAAAATAATTCTGATTTGAATTGTGCTGGGTCACATCATAAAATTATAAATCCATCAGTCATATTAGCTAATATAGCAACACTGCATTCCACAAGTTCTCCTTGTTGCTTGTATACATACACTATACACTGTTTCCTGAAAGCACTTTGGACTGTTTCACAATGAATTTAATATCTTGTTGGCTCTAATTCAGTAAAACTCATAAACAGAATTTAAGGAGGTGAATAATCCCTCTCAGCTTCAGCAGGATTTCTAACATGCTGAGAATTAAGCACACAGTTAAATCTTTGTCTGTTTGGAAGTCAACTGCCACACAACCATCTGCTTTGTGTGCTTACTACAATGCACAGTGCAGTTTTAAAATGGTCAGTATATTCCAAGTTGTACATTATTTTATGAGGGAAATCAATCAATTAAAGTAAAGGACAGTGAATGACTGGAAATTATTTTAAAGAAGATTTATAATGTTTTTTTCTCATGTATCTTCTTTAAATTATTATTATTTATTATTATAATCCTCTTAAAGGCTCTTCCCCAATTACCAGTGCAAACAAGGAAAAGCTGCCCCTATTGCATGGCCATCTGATGAATCTATGTGGTAGAATTCCATGTGAGCTTTGCAATTTCAGGAAATTATAGTAAGTTCATAAATACCCTAAGACCAACAAAATTCATGAATAAGTTAAGTTTTATAACTGATTTTACCATCTACAGCACAGGAAACTGAATAAGGAAATTTGATCCTCTTTTAAAAGGAGAAGAATTGGCAAATAAAGAAAAGACCAGCATTACTTAGGATTGTCTGAAGGGCTGTGAGTAGGGAACACAGGCTTGAAAGAAAAAGGAAAAGTCACCTGGAGAGCTCCACAAGAGGCCTGTTATGTATATAACTGTGTTTCTTTGTCTTTTTTTTTTTTTTTTTTTCTTTCAGGAATGCTGATCTGACCAAACTACTTAAATGCAGACCAAAATAAGCTGCAATAATTCTCCATGAAAAGTTTGACTTCCAATTACTCCGGATAGATTTCTTGACAAGGTTCAGTGTCTCCTGTCTGGCAGCAAGCCCACAGCCAGGGTAGTTCACCTGAGGCTGTGAGCCTGTCACATTCTCCTGCACTAAAAGAGGTCAAGCCAGGTCTCTGCTTAAATAAGAGAACATGACAGATTTGAGTCCCTGCTCTACTAACAGTGTCATCCCTTGGATGATGCAGAAAAAGAGTTTCTTCTGCCACTGACAATCCCACAGCAGTTGTGAAATGATGGTCTAATAGCCTCTGTGTTCTGGCCAAATTCCAGGGAAGATGATTGCCTTTACGTTGTGTAAAAATCCTTGTAAAAATACTTTCAATCTAGTATGGTTTCACTCCCTGTCAGGCCATTCCAGTGGTGGGTGACAACTCTGCATGCAGAGGTCAGAGACACCTGTGAAAGTGAGGTTCTTATGTGATGTTATTTATTTATTGAGTGTATTATTAAGTTCTTTCACTTTAGTTTCTTGTTAGGGTTCTTGTTGGTTTTTTAATTTTTTTTTTTTTTTCTGAAAAGCTGCTGAAGCAAACTGGGTCTGCAGTATTAACTCTGGGAGAAGTATAACAGTTCTAAATAAGCTTCTACATCCAGTTATTGAATTGGAAAATGTTAGGATTACATGTTCTCATATTTCAAGAAAATGTATATTCTCCTTTTCAGATTCTTATTCCTTCATCCTCTAAAAACACATGCCACATATACCATTCAACAGCTTTACTCCAGCTTTTTTTTCTCTTCTCTTCTCTCCCTTCCTTTCTTACAGACTTGTTTGAACATGATTTTGAAACCTTATGTTGAATTATGTGGAATATTCTTTCCTTTCCTTCTACACCTCTGAGAAAGTAGGCAGGCATGATGGAACTTTGCTTGCATAAAGACTTTGAAATAAGGACACAGAATTCTCCTTTTAACAACTAGCATTTAAACCCATTTTTAGAGCTTGTACCAAGGGCAAAAAGCAGCAGAAAGGGGCACGGCCCAGATATTGCTGTCAGTCAATGATTTCTTGTCATCTAGGTCACAGTGAGACACAAACCTGGGGCCACTTCAAATTATATCAATGGCCAGGCTTCAGCTGCTTTAGGATCAATGAAGAAAGATTAGTTCAGGCTGCCCTCAAGGACAACAGAGGCTGACTTGAGTGTTAGATCAGCAAGCAAGGTACAGCTTTCTGCAGAGGACCTGGCATTAAATTTGGGTCATTTTCCTCTTTCTCCCACAGGTGTCCTGCACCACATTCAGCACACCACCCTCCTGCCTCACCTTTTCCTTGTTTAGAAGCTGCTGGGAGCAGCTCACTCCATTTCATGCCACGCAACTAAATGGTTTTGCTGCCCTGGTTGATGCAACATCCCTAACGTACAGGAATGTGAGCTTCTGGGACCTTGGCAGTTCTGCTGAAGAGTTTTCTGCAGCTTCATTTTTGCCACTGTTATTTGCTGAGACATTTCGAACCAGCGCTGGAAAGGAGTAGCTGTCCTCTGGTGTTCAACACCCAGCCCCAGCCCTTGCTCCCAGTGTGACTGGAGGATGTTTTCATGGCCTTATCAACATGGACTCATTGACACTCAGCCCAACTTTAAGTTGATAAAAATCCAAAAAAATTTAATGCGACCTTGCAATTTCTTTATATCCTCTGTATGTTCTCATGCCCTTTTGAACAAAAGTGATTTCAGAAGTGGCTTCATAAGGACTTCCAGAGGCAAGGAACACTTGACACCATGAAGTGATTGCTTACCTTAAAGGGGAAATGTGCATCTGGAAAGAGCAATAGGCAATGATCACTTCAGGATGGAACCATGCTAACACCTCACAGCAAAATGCAATCAAAGGGAACATTTGCTCGAGAGATTTAGAACATGCTCTGCTAGCGTGAATTAGCATAAATTCATTAAAAACTGCAGAATATATTGATTTAGACTCACCAAGACTCTTTAAGTACTTCAGCTTTTTGTATACGTGAGAAAGAAAAGTAGACCTGGAACTCACATATGAGTATCTTGCACTTTAGTATGATGGGATTTGGGGAGCAGAAATGTAGAAAAACTAGAAAATGTATTCTTCTGAATTGTATGTCCTTTCTAGGAATGTCAGAAAGAAAAGAAATACACATTTTTATGCCGACATTGACAAATTAAAAAAAAAAGAAAAAAGAGTTAAAGTCAAGCTTATTTCTGCAGTACCTTAAAGACATATTTTGACAACCCAAAGAGTTTTCTGGTATTGTGATCTAGTAGCTTCAGGTAAGGATGTGAATTTTGGTGGCTTTGCAATTGTATGTGACTTTATTTGCAGCAAAACCAAGTTATAGAAAAGCAGATTAATTTGATTGCAAGCTACATGCACACATATCCAACAGTCAAACCACCGGGTAATCTCTGGACAGTTCTTACATTTATTTCCCTGTTTGGATCTCAATTACCTGCACAATACTTCAAAGAGAGACAGAGCCTCTAAGAACAGGCAAGATGCTGGATAGATTTATCTGATGTACACTTTCCTTCTCAGCTTAACTCCTTTACATATCAAACCTAACACAGTCCCAAGGACTACATGAGGGGTGGGAAAGATTGGATCCAGCCCTCCAGCCGATGCTGAAGAAACCACCCATGCAAGACAGCCATGTAATTACTAAAAAGTTCAAAATGCCAGCACATCATTTTGCTGATACAGCTGAGGTTAAAGATATTGAGTGAGATGGAGAAGGAACTTAAATATAAGCTGGGAAATTCCGCCAAAAGCAATATTAAAGTTGTGATTTAAACCTTTTTATAATCTGAACTTTTTATTGCTTGAGATGAGAGCAACTTTATCAGCTGGACATGGAATTTAATGAAAGGACTTTCATGGGAATGGGTGGAGTTTTGCATAGAAGAGCACTGTGAGACAGATTAATCTTAAAGAAAAAGTAAAACTAAATAATTAAATTAACATCTCAGTAGTAACTTGAGTAACACCAATTACTTCAGCCTAATTTTTAGCTCTTGAAATACATGGGAATAAAAAACCATTAGACTTTTTCCACTAGAACAACCTGTTTACTTCCCTTGCCAAATCTTTGCCCTGGTAAATCAAAAGAGAAAAGGACCTCTGCTTCTTATCTGGAAAGAGTTTGTTCCTCAGTTTGCCAGGTTCCTTTCCATTCCTATTCAGTGTTCAGGGCAACTCTAAATCCAGCAGGCTGTGTATGCCTTTACAGTAGGATTCAGAGTATCAGATAAGTCCAGATACTGTCTCAAGCTCCAAAATTCTCCTAATTGATGTGGTAAGCCCTCTATTTGAACCCTTTTAAAAGATATTTCTTTTTTGTGACAGCCACTGTTGAATTTCTGAAAGATGAAGGCAGCCATGCCTGTCTTTGATAGAGTGGATCCCACAGAGTAGAAAAGGTTCAACAGTCAGTTCAGATTCTTTCTAAATACTGCTAGACATTTGTCTACAAAACTGTGACTTCAGTCTGGGTTTCCTTTTGACACAAAGAACCAGACAAACTGCCTAAACACCCCGAGCCCTCTGGGAGCTGTTCTCTGTGACCACTCACTACTTGCTGTTTGTGCTGCCACATTAGAAGACAAGTTTTTATTAAATCTGAAATAGGATCAACTCCTTTATTTTATCACAACATAAGCTTACCAAGCAGCTGTGTGGTATTTGTTCTCACACTCTTTGAGCACTGGAAGGTTTTATGTTTATAAACCTAATAATTTTTTTACCAGAAACACAGAAGTGTTTAGTAGACCTTTGCAGCAAAAATGCACAAAGCCACTGAGCACTTGAAAACTCCATGGAAAGGGATACAGTTATGACCACTGAGGCTCCATTTGATATAACAAAATTGGATTGGAATGGGCTTGACTGCAGAGGTCTGCAAAGGATGAGATTATTAGTGTAGGAAAATTACAGGCTCTTGTTTTATTGCTGGTGCCACAGAAACTCTTATAGAGGTGGGATTGCCTCTTTGAGAAGCATGCCTGAAGCAGGGAACTGATTCTTTTAATATTTTGGCATAATGTTGGGTGATACATTCAGCTGCTCTGTTTGATGAGCTGTCACCATCTTCATCTTATCCAAAAAGAACAGCTCCATGTGATTTCAGCAGTGCTCTGGGAAGGATAGCACCAGAAGGACCCCAGCTGGAAAACCCTGGCTGATGTGGAACACTGTCATTTAGAGATATGGATCAAAATGCAAGTTCAGAAGAGAGTCATGAGAAGTGATCAGCAGCCTGGAAATTTGTATTTATATATATAGATATATATATTCAATATTAAAATATTATACATATTTAAATATGAACTATATACATTATATATATTGTATATATTATCTATTATTATATATAATATACATTATATATTATATACTATATATAAAAGAAAATATATATTTCTTTATAGATATTTAAATATATACATATATTTTCCTATAAAATAGGAAAAATATATATAAACTCCTGTGAAGAAAAAGTGGAATAATCTTCCTAACACATCAGGCAAGAAATAAAAGTGTAGACAGCATTTTAGAAAAGTGCTTTCTCCTATCTCAGTAGCAGAAGGAAAGAGACAGAAACTTTAATCAGAGGAAATTTAAAATCACAAGTTAAATCTGCCAGTATTCTCATGGCTTAAATTAATTTGGGGAGGTTTGCACCATTGGTTTCCTGAAACTCTCAACCTTCTTTTCAATAATATTAGCAGTATGGTGCTGCTAATCATTCCAACTTGCATTAATGACTTCAAGGAAGAGGATGCCCCTATTTCTTATTCTGAGAACAAGATGGAAAAGATGGAGAAAACAGAAATTTGCAATTCTTTAGCTAAGCAACAGAGCACACTTGCACTGCACTGCATAATGAAGATATAGACCTGCATGACATGTTGCTTCTTTGCCCTTATGTTCTTGTCACTCAGCAGAGGGAAAACAAGAGCTGAACCAAAGAGAGAAACAGAAACACAGGATTAATAAGGGAATTACCCAACATTTTTCTTAGGTCTTGTTGTTTTCTTTAACCTACTGGAAGGTTTAGCAGTTGATTTCATGCAAGGAAAGATTTCGTCATATAAATTTTTAAGAAATTTTCAAGAACTAATGTAATTTAATGAAATTTTCTTTTCAGAAGACAGAAGTAGGGCATTTCCATTCCCAGTTTTGAATCTGCTCTTTTCAATCACTTTAATAAATTACTTTCCCTATGTCTGTATCAGTTTCCACTCTGTATGGATGCTTCATGGAATGCCACAATGAAAACCTCAAAGGCAGGAAGTCCTGCTGAAAGGTAATAAAAGGCAAACCATTGGCAATAAATAACTCTAATTATCATCATCCTGTAGTAGCCAGAGCCTATTAGCTGGCCTCCAGAAGCAGACAGTTGTTTAACATGGGATTTTCAAGAATGTTCAGAATGCTTTAGTTTCCACTGAAGCCAGCACAGAAGGAGAAAAAGGGCAAAGGGAAGGTCTTCTGATCAAATTTGAAAAGCCTGACCCCAGGCTGAGCTGGAATGGGTCTTGGCAGGCCCATGGGCACAGCAGGGGATGTCCAAGGAGGGACTGCTAGGGGCTGGTGCTGAGAAGTTAGGAAAAGTTAGAAAATGTGTAGTAGTGTGCTGCTGCTACGTGTAACCAGAGCTTTGCTCACCTATTTCAGCTGTGATCTTTTCCTCTAAAAGGGAATGCTGTGCTCTGGGAAACTGCAAGGTTTCTCAAGGGCATGAGAAAGCAGCTATCTTAGCTGGATGAGGAAATTCAGAAGAACTGTAACCTGGCAATTAACTATTTTTAATACTTCACAATGTTTTACTGATGCATTTGGGTTTTCCATTATAAGAGTATCCTCCCCTTATCCCCTCTCCAGGATGTGAATCTAGTTTTATTAGAGCATGAAAAATATGTCCTCTTCTTGCAGTGATGTGGCTGAGAGGAATAAAATACAACTCTGATGATATATCCTCTCAATTGCACTAATAACATCTCATTTTTCCCCAACTTATCCTGTTGCTGCTGATAGAAGTGTTTCTGGTACTGCTGTGAGGCGTCACTGTGATTATTGCTGCTCCCTTTGTGTCTTTTGTGCTCTGGGATCCAATCCACTAAAGCATTCTGTTCGAGGAGATTTACGTGGCCAGATTGCACAAAGAAAAATGATAACATGAACAGCAGCCCTATTTTTTACAAGAACATATTTACAAGTCCAAGACATCATGCCAGAACTAGCTCTCCTTGTAACACATAGCTCACTAAATCTAAAACACAGCTCAACCTTTGGGTTTTCTTAACTCTGAGTTCACAAAGTTTCAGTGTGGTCATACCTACCAACAAGCTGAAAATAACAAAACTTCCCAATAAACAAGGAAACAAGTTAATAAAAACCCAGCAAAACAAACAACACCACCCCCACATACACACATTTATAAGCATTTTGACACATTTAGCCTCTCTGAACCAGTTGACGCAAAAGTCAGTAACCTCCTAGACAAGAATGGTTTTGTTGGAGCAACATTATGATTTCTTTGAACTTACTGGTTTAGTTATTATTTTGTGCTTTGTTGCCAGTATCTTAGTAGGAAAGATATTTTTTAAATACATTTTTTACCTTTTAATAGTTTTGAAACATTTCTAAATGTTCCCTGTCAGCCCCTGTGACTGCAGAGCTGACAGTCTTAAGTGCACTTACACCATTCACATCTATCTGTCACTTCACACCTGGCTTCCATTTTTGATCTGCGTTTTAATTACTTCAGGCTGTTTTGATAAATAAATAATAGAGATCTCATTCCTTATAAAATGTATAATGCTTCTCATGCATGCACAGTGCTATTCTCTTTCTAGCACTTTACAATTTTTAAGATCTTCTCTTACCAATGGGATGTCATTTTGTCCTTTGGAGACAATAAACCTCCTCAACATCTCTTCATGTTTTAATCTCAGCCTAGAACACTACCTTGGCCAGGATTAGACCATGATCTGTACTACAGCCATCAGTATGCTGTGTTCATCTGAATAAACACACCTCTCAACCACTTGCTTCTTGCAATTAATGTACCAACACTATAGAGTACATTCCAAATTCTCATTCTAGTTAAACTGGTGTAAATTAGAATGAACTGAATTGACTGCACCATTCATCATGGTTGCAGGATTAATGTATTTCACTGTTGTAAAACCAAAGCAATGACATTAGTCCTTTTGCATTTTATACTTTTGCATAATAGAATAGAAAAGAGAGAGCACGAGTGTAAATTATGTATTTTATACAATAGTGCTTAAAGTATGACTTATACCAGTCATACTTTAACGTGTTGTTTTCCCAGGATATTCTAAACTGTCACTGTCAAAATCTGGCTACAAAACAGCAGCACCAGCAGCTGGGGTAAAAGAAGCAGCAGCTTGTTCATCTAATGCAGCCCTAGCAAATGTAACTGGAGCTGGGGAGGGTGAGACGTGCCTTGAAGCCCATCACCATCTGTGGGACTGCTCTCCTCTTTGTGCTCTGTCCCAGTGGAACACTAATTGTGCATCTGTATCCTGGCCTCAAGGAAGGATTTGAAATGACCTGGTGCACATCTGATGGCTTACCACGTGTATCACCAGCTTCAGTTCAGGAGCTGGGACGTGCCCCTGCTCCTTAGCTTACTTTGAGACCCAATAATGTGTTTCTCATGGGTGCTGAGGGACAGCAGTCCCTCTGACTGGGGACACACCCCCACAAGCAGCTCCTCATTCCCTGGCAGCTGCTCTGCCTCTGCACTCACCTCTCTTTGGAGGGGAGCTGTGTAAAGAAACCTGCTCTCACAATAACGCTTCCTCCGACTGGCTTCCTGGTGAGCTGACCTCTCAGCAGCTAGCAGGAGTTTGAAAAGCTCACAAGGCCACTGGCATGCCAGGAATATGTGATTAGTTCTGATTTATAATAAATTATCTATGAATTCACAGTAGTTAACATTATGTTTACATTCCTGGGAGTTCTTATTGCTAATACAGGCACAGTTGGAGAATGTATATTTTTTTCCTATCCCCAAGTAATTGCATTGAATAACTCCTATAGTGTCACTGTAGGTGCATGAAAAAAATCAAGATAAGGGAAAAAAAAAAAAATCTACCAATGGAAATCTTTCCCTTCATTCTCCAGGAAAAGAAAAAGGACAATTCTAACAAATAATTATTCTCCCTTTCCTTTTCCAAAACTAATTCTAATGAAAGCTAACGTGGCTAATAAAGTAATTATAATTGAATGATACATTTCAGGTGTGTCAGAGTCTTCCCAGAAACTCAGACAACGAATTCTCATTTAAGTCTGCATGTTTTGAATTACTTCTTTAATGGGATGTGCTGCAGCAGGGCCGATTTGCAGCATATCATTCAGGCTGTAATGGAGATGCAGGAACATGTGTGATGGCTTTTAAGAGAGCCCTAGAGAAGTGTTCTACAAAGGGTAGATCGGTGAAGCAGAGAAGTGCAAATTCATTGCTGTTATAGCAGGCTGCTCCTGGGTCTCCCAGCCCAAAGGAGCCCAGGGAGCTGGTTTGGAAGAGATAGTTCCACCTAAGTGCTTCGTGAGCTGTACACCCTTCCTTCAACAGGCTGGCTAAAGGACAAATTAAATGGCAAGAAAAAAGTCAAAACTTATTTGTCTTCTAAAGGACCAGTATGTATATCTTAAATAAAATCACGCAGCTTACCAAAGGGTAGCTGAAGATTAGAGATTTGGAAACTCTCTCCATGGGTACCTATAGTCTGAGATGTTATTTATATATATTTTTCTAGTGACTATGTGTCCAAAACAAGGAGGGAGCAGAACCTGGGACTTTATCTTGTTCACAGATCAGCAGGCAATTAACTGTAGCTGTCTGAGAACTTTCCCTGAGACTCCAGAACTCCCAGAGAGCACAGCTCTTTTCCCTAGAGCCTGGAATTAGCTGCAGCTTAAAAAGTCCTGCTAGAGGTGAAGAATTGATGGTGATTCTTCCCAAAGACAAGTGGTAATTAAATTCTGCATCCTGGGGAAGTGCTCAGCCAATGAGTTATTGTACAAAAGCTCAGCAGCAGCAATGCTTCCTCTGGCCACATTTCAGAAGGGAAAACCAGCAACTTCCCACTTCTCCAGTGTTCTTCCCAGCTTTGTTCTCAAAATAAATGTAATCCCAATGTTCTCAGAGTCCTAGGATTCCTGGATTAAATTTTATTTGGGAGCCTCAAATTTTTATATTAAACAATGCAGTGCTTGGGTCCCTCAGGTCTAACCCTTCACATTTCAGCTAAAAATAAAACCAATATGCAGTATGCTACAAAAGACAAATGAGACTGTTCTGTAAGCAAAATTCTGGCTGGGATGAATAAACTTCCCAGCACAGTCCAGAAAGGACAATGAAGCAAGCAGTCTAATTTACTGCTCAGAACTAGCTACATTTTTCTGTTTACTCACACATCTCACTCTGGAGCAGTGTGAAACACAGAATGATAAACTTCTCTGGAGACACAGAAGGAAGAAGGGCACGAGAACCTTTACCCTGGGACAGGACAGAGCCTGACAAATGGAACTGGCTCTTTCAGGGTGATCTACTTAATGGAGTAGAACTGTAGGAAATGAATGAAGATAGAGGCCTAAGGGTAAAAATTGAGTGATATCAGGAAAATGGAGATGAAGTGTGAGTTTGGCAGGCTCTTACAGGATTAAGCTGCAAATATTAAGGGATTGTCTGTTAATCCCTAATTATTCTATTATGTATGTTACCTGTTAAGCATTAGGTACTGCTGCTGTCATTACCTTTTTCATCTGAGTGGTTATTTGGACTACCAAGATAACTAGCAGAAACTACAGCATCAAATGCAATTTAAAACAGAAGGGCTAAAGGAGAAAGTGCTTTAAGTCTTTCCTTCACAACAGAGTATTTATTCCCAGAGGTTTAAAGGAATGAAGATTTTTATTCTGGCTACAGTTTGATTGTAAGCACTTAGAGCAATTTCTCTGGTGCAAACCAAGTTTAGCAAGGCACAAAAATATTTTCTTCCCCAGAATGTATTTGTACCAATGATCTTGTAAGAGAGATCAATGTAAAAGATGCCATTCACCTTGAAAAGTAACGAGCATTTATTATACACCAAGTAAATTCTAGTCACCAGGCTAACATCTCCCTTTTATAAACCTTTAAGTATCCACCATTTTCTAGCTGAAAAAAGCCAAATAGCTGTTCCCTCCCTCTACTTAAAAACATATTATTCACAGTCCTGAGATTCTAAGTATTAATTTCATCTCATATTACCTTACTGGGAAAGGGAAAGTATGTAATTAGAAAAGCTTTAAAAGCAGGCACTTGTTCTTGGTCTTTTATAGACAGGTTGAAGCTAAATACTTTTGGATTTGGAAATTAATTTTAGGTCACTTGCAGACATTTCCAAAATGCATTACCTAAAATGGTTTTCCTGTACAAGCTTGTGTTTAGTTACCTGGTAAACAGGGCTAGTTAGGCAATTAAAAAAGAAAGCTTTTTTATTCTTCTCCCCTTTCTATTAATAACTAATGGGCAGAAAAAAGAATAAGAGGTGGCATTAGTAATTGAAACTGTGTTCTGTACGGCTTCAAGCAAATACAACTGACTAATTAAAATAAAGGTACATGTTTTGTAATCTGTATCTGTTATGGTTAGAAGTATGTTACTGTTCATTTTGTTATGGTTAGAAGTCTGTTACTGTTCACATGTATGTGCTTACTCAAAAGCACAAAACCAGATGAATTTCTCTGTGCTTTGTATAAAGTAGCTTAGATATTATCCTGAAGAGAATATATTGCTTTAATTACTGTGCCTTGGAAGGACCAAGTCTGTACAAGTATTCCAAGTGCATAGAAGCACACACTGAAGTTTTGTACAATGCTGAAGTCTGCAAAGGTGGTGCAACAGAAAAAAATAATAAAATAATAAAAGCTTTTCATTCCTATTTCTGGGCCTTAGTAATTATGCAAGTTGGAACAAACAAAACTTCAAGAAAAAGAGGAACAATGAGAGAAAGAGTAAGATTGTGTAGCTATTTCTATCAGGTAGGTCCTTCACATCCAGTAGTTTCTGGGGAAGATGCAAAAACTGTGGGCTTTGCTGCAGAGCAAAACACACTGGCATGCACTGAGCTTCTACTTCAAAACATTGTTAATTCTGTCCCCAGTATTATCTATGAATATTAATTTTCTGTGTATTCGGGAATAGGCAAACCAAAATAACAGAGAGTTCCTACATTCCTTTGTAGCATAACATCTCAGGAATATTTTTCTCTCTCATACTCTGCTTGTAGCCCCTAGCACACAGAACAAGGAGCAGCTTCTTAAAGTTCTGCTTTGAGCAGAAAAAAAAATGTATCCAGAGGCTTTAGCACTGTGGAAAAGCTTGTTATGAGAATTCTAAGATGGGCTTGGTGTAACAATTTATTATTTGTTGTGATCCCATTGGGCAAATTCTGGGCAGCATGGTTCCTCTACAACCTGTGAAGGTCTCTTACAAAGACAAAGAAAAGAAGACTGATTTGCAGAATCTAAAGGAAGAAATGTTAGTGGAAAGCTCTTGTAGTTCTTGTATGCTCTCAAATAGAAGTGTTTTCCATTTGAATGCTACAAATTACCTATTCCTTTGAAGCCACTTTAAAACAGTTTCTTGAGAAAGAATTAAAAACTCTTGAGTATTTCAGTGGTAGAATTCCTGGGGAACTCTCAGATGACATTACAATACAAACTTCTGTGAGTCTAGATCTCCAAGTCAGAGCTCCAAGAGGGTGTGCTCTCTCAGTGACATCATTCTGGGGGCAGAAAAACCCTGTAGTGACATTTCCTGCTTCTTTTACTTCTTGGAAGGCTGAAGGGAACAGATGGAATAAATTCTACACTGTAAAGCACAGTTTTGTTAAAATAATCTATGCTAGGAATGTTTTGCCTAGATCAGCTGCAGTGTCAGTTTGATATTAATCTTAGGTTAAACCAATTTAAGGCAATTCTTTAATTTGGTTGAAGGCTTCTGAGAACAGTGCTGGGTTAATACCACAAAAACCATGTTGTACGTATTTAGTTCAATTCTTTCTTAAACTTTTGCTTGCCTCTCTTTTGCATTACTTCTCCACAAAATTATGTTGTTTTTAGTTCCTTGTTGGCAATACACAATAATTACTTGGAGCAGAGATCTTTGCATCTTTCTTTGTCCACTCTCACAGCAATTGCAGCAGTACTGGTATGAAGGGAGACAATTTCAGCCAGGGTTGGGAGGGACCTTAAAGATTATCCAGTCCCAACCCCCTGGCTTGGGCAGGGACACCTTCCACTAGACCAGGCTGCTCAGAGCCCTGTCCAACCTGGCCTTGAACACTTCTAGGGAGAGCTCATGAAATGCATTTTCTAATCATGGCTCAGGCTTCAAAAAGGATCACAAGAAGTTTAAGATGTGATATGTTATACAACAGGAATAATTGGTGATTATTTTCCAGGAATTAATTTTTTTTTCCTTTATATTAGATTTGAATTGGACTACCTTCTCTTTTGAGAAATAGGCCCAGCCTAATGATGCTTTGGTTGCCACTGTCATCATGAAAATACTAGCAATACTAATAAGAATGAAAATGGTGCGACTTTGTTAATATTTAACTATAAGATTTAGCACCATGTCTAAAGTTTTAAAGATGAAGCAATAAGAAAAATGTGATGTCATAGTTTAAAATTAGAGCTTCCCAAATTCATAGATCTTTCTCTGTCCTCTTTGCAGTCACAGAAAAAAAAATATCTGCAAAATGTGCAGCAGAACCAATAGAACAGAGATGATCATCACCTATATTTGTATTTAGTTGTGATTTCTAGACTACCTGCTTATCTAATCTAGTCCCAGATTACCATTGCCAGAAACAGAACACAAACCTTGCAAGTGGTGTGGGTGGATGAATGTGTGTCTGCATGTCTGTAGCTAAATGGACAGTGCCTGCCTCGGTGGAGTGGCTCCTACACTCATCCTAAGCATGAATCTGGAACAAGGATCTTTGATTTAACATAAAACAATTTCACGAAGTCTTTATTTCTAAGATTTCTTGCCATGCTGCTGTCAAAAAAAAAAAAAAAATAGAAAAGGCAGAGGAAGATGTGAAAGTCCTGGACCAAAGGCAGGATGCTAAGGAGCTGTGTAATCCATCACTTTCACAATCTCCTCTGGTTAGGCTCAATTTTAGGTCTACTCCTTTTGATTTCTGACCTCCAGGGCAGAACCCTTGCAAAGAAAGTCTGACTCAGTAGAGGGGAGTCATCCCTAATGAATTTAATTATGGTTCCTTAGTAAACAATTCTGCTCTTTTCCCGTGCCCCGGTGGTGGCCGAAGGATGCACTGTTGTATCTCCTTTTGCTGTGATTCCATCATCCCTGCAGCCTGGAACCCTGCTGTTCATTTATCCGTGCTCCTGGGTTCTGAGCTCCCCCAAGCCCCCTGACACAAAGTGCTGCCACCTTCCTTGAGCCTGCCTTGTGCTGCCCGAGTTCCCTGGGGAGCAGGCGCTCCAATAAAGGTGTCTGCATTTTTATCTCTGGGGAAATGACGGCTAACAGGTAATTTTTCCTGTCATAATGACACCTTTAAGAAACCAAAGAAAGATGAAATAAATATAACCATGCTGTAACAATATTGTGCCTTCTATAGCCCAGGCTGTCATTTTAATTTCCAATTGGAACAGAACACAAAAACTTTAATTGCTTAACAATGGTCTAGAAAAAATGAAGAAAGGTTTAAAGGGCAGAACAAATATAATCCAAATACTACATTGTTGTTTTAGACTTTGAACTGTAAAACCATTCATATAAAGATATGAACATTTACTGAGGTCTTATTTTTCTCAATTTACATATTTCTTAATTATATACTTTGTCCTCAGGTGATCTGTATATGCAACTTGTAATGTTATCTGTCTATTCTGTCTACTTTGCAGACAGAAGCCTGAGTTATGGACTACCTTATTCATTTCAGTTGAGGGTTGGGATTTTTTTGGTTGCTTGAGTTCATTTGTTAGGGTTTTTTTTTTAGTTTGAAAACTGTAACATATAATAAATATATTAGAAACATCAAGCTTTCATGGTTGAATATTTAAAGGGGGGACAAAAAGGAAAATAATTTTGTTATCTAGATAATTTTCTCAAGTTTCTATTACTTTAAATAGTATATTATATTTATTCAAAAAAAGCTCTTTTAAAAAAGAGGAACTACATGTTTTTTTCTGACTATGAACAGGGTTGCTCAAGGGAGCTTGTAGCTGAATTAGGTCAAGTTTGACCATAGGTGATGGCTTATTATTGCCTTGAAATTCTGATCCTAGGCTTTTAGACCATGGAGCCTTCAAGGCCTTTAGAAGAAGAACTGGGACATTAACAAAAAACAAGTAGAATGCTTTCAGGCTTTGAAATAAATTAAAAGTTGTAAAGGCAAAGAACTTATAAGTTTACAGCTTGGAAATATTTTACCATCAATTTTAATTCAGCCTTATTATCCTGCTTTGTTTGATAATGATGAACAAAACTAAGCCACTCTGTCCTGACAGGAATTAAAGCCTCATTTCTGAACCAAAAACCACAGAAAAAAAAAATTCCAAATCTTCAGAAAGCCCTGTGCATTGCAAATTCAAATATGGGAGGGGTTTCTCTTCATTATCTAGCAAACCTTCCTAACAGGAGCTGAAAAGCTGAAGTGAAAATTCAGAACCTCTCCATTCCTACACGTAATTTGTGATGTTGGGAATGCTGCCTGGGTACCTCCCTGGATGCTGACATGGATCCAGAACCAAATCCAGCCGCAGCAGCCAGGCCAAGCCCGTGTGACCTTTCCACTCAAACTACACAAAGCACTTTCTGTAGAGAGAGCATGCTCTCTGTCCTGGAACTGGAGGACTGGGACAGAAGTTGTAATAATTTGTGGCAACTTTAAAATTAAGAACAATGTGCTTTCTCTTTTTGATGTCTACTGTGATTTCTTCTTGGGTGTCTACTGCTAATGGTAGAAAATAAATAAATATCAGTCCAGACAATGCTTAGTTACAATATATGTAATTGTCTTGCAGTCTGGGGATTTTTGATTTGATCTTGCATGGTTTAAAAAGATTGTGCTGAATTTATAGCATCTTTTGTCATTATTGTTATTCAGTATAACATGAACTCCACAATACAGTTAAATGATCCCAGTTCTGAGCATGCTACAGACAAAGTGCAATGAAGAGTTTCTAATCAGAATTAGGTTCTTCACAGATGCAAAATGAATGCATTCATAGTCAAACAGTAAAATTAAATTGCAGGTTACCAAGGGAATTAATCTTGATTTGCAGCTATTTATGGTAAATAGGATTCAGGATGCTGGTGTCAATGAACTGCTCCTTACTGAAGGGAGAGATAAACAGCAGCAGCAGGACTTTAGGAAAATTAGCTACCAGACTTGTTAAAATAACTGAATGATGAGGTGAACCAATTAAAAATCATTTAGCAATTTGCATATAGGTAACTCACTAGGAGATCACAGATACCTCAGTTTCAAATTTGCATTTTATCTCTTTGAAGCATATAATAATTAAAATGGCCATTAGTGATAACAAGAATTAATCACATAAATCCTCTCATTCATTTACGTGACATAATAGAACCCAAAGTCTTCTAATGTTGTTTTTTCCCTTATTATAATCAGCTCTATAAATCTGCAATTTATGAAAACAAAATGCCTTAAATTCCTTGAAAGTCAGAGAAAAGTGTTATTTATGCATCATGCCATGGGGATGTGGAGAAATGTCTGTGTTTGTATGAATGCACCTGGCTCTTAAAGAGTACACAGAGGATAGGGAATTTATATCTAGATTATATTTGAAAGTTACACCAGCCTGGAAACCAGTACCAAATTCTTTGTTACGTAAGATAATTAAATGACTTAATTAACAAATTCTTCAAGAAGACCAATTTATTATAAATCACAGATTTCTGATGATTATCAGAAAGGTAATATACTGCTCTTGAAGATCCAGAAAAGAAGGACAGATAACCTTAATTTATGAACCACATAATACAATACCAAAAAAATAAGCTGGTTTTAGGTAGACCTATATTGATGAAAGATTGTCCTAAAATGTAAAAACAATAACAAAAAATAAGAGTATTTTTAAAAAGTAATGATATAGAGCACAGGCTTGAAACCTTAGCTATCTACTGCTTTCATGTCTCAATACAACTTTCATACTCTGAGTAAACAATTTTGCCTTCCCTCTACGCATTTCTAGAATATTTCTGCTGCAACTTATGATGCTATTTGCTTATGACCAGAGACAATATTTTACCAGAACACCATTCCAAAGATCAGGAATTTACCAGCCACAGAAAATGTTCTCCAGACTTTGTTGCATTTGTCTCAGAGTTTATTTTTCATTGGAAAGTAAGGTAGCAGGTGTTGATGCACATACCATTACTAAACAATAATCTCTAATTTTAAAGTAAAATTTAAAGGCAGCACATAAGGGCTGAACTGGCATATTACCAGATACTGCTAAATGACAGTAAGTTAGAGGGCTACCAGAACTGAGTTCTGCTCTCAAATAATTGAAAAATGAAGTTTCAATGAGACAAGACTAGAACCAAAACTTTTCAGTGCAATCTACATTCAGGGAAGAGCACCTTTCCTCATTAATGAGCTGAATCAGATATATATTTAGACAGGGATGAAAGTTTCACACCAAAATAAATGTTTGTGTGTGCCTGTGTGTTCCATGTATGGCTCAGGAACATTCCCATAAAATTGAGGCTGTATTTTAAAAATAAGTCCATTATTCAGGTGTTGATGTGAGTTCCTAATTCACAGCATTGACTATTCCCCTTGAAGTAGCATTTTTATTGTTGATTCTCCTCTCTAATTTAATTGAGTCCTCCTCTCTTAGGTAGACTGTTTGCAGATATGTTTAGGAAAAAAAAAGAGAATTTTTTGTGCAGAGAC
Source organism: Montifringilla adamsi (assembly GCA_017590115.1). NCBI lineage: Eukaryota > Metazoa > Chordata > Aves > Passeriformes > Passeridae > Montifringilla > Montifringilla adamsi. The sequence continues at coordinate 114,157 of JAGGNK010009114.1, read as the reverse complement.
TTCCATGCCAGAGCTCAGCCTGTGAATGCTGTGGCCTTTTAAAGACTCACTAATTGCATGACAAAACTTGAAATCTTTCCTCACAGGTGACTGGCTGACAGTTGCTCAAAGGCTACTTGAAAATTCTGGTGGAATGCTTGCAACTGAGTTAGGAAAGAAACAGTCTTTACGTCCTTTATGATCAAGAAGAAAATCCTTAATTGGCACTCTTTCCCACTTCAAACTAAGCTTTGAAACACAGGTAAAATAGAAGCTAAAACGATGCAAACGGCAACAAAATCCAATCTGTGTGTTTAAAATATGGAAGAGCGAGGAGAGAAAGCTGCGGCTTTAGTCAGACTTTCTGCTCATAATAGAGTAATATTTAATAAAGATGAATGGGTTGAAGAAAATATTAGTGGCCTATGCTGGACCCCAGAGACATTTTCTTGGAGTCCAAGAGCACTCTGCGTAGAAAAATATCTGCTAAAATAAAGCTTATGGAGTGCAGGATTCAGAGGAACTTTCCTGTGGGAGAAATTATTGTCCCTCTTCTGCGTGTACATGGAAAGACATGAACTGAAATTTCCCAACTCAAATATTGGAAGTATTTCTTGTATAAATCTTGCCATTGCTGAGCTTGTCATACGAGCATGACGTCACCAAGAACAGAGCCCAGCCCTGAAATTTTAGCAAATGCATGTCAGCCTTCTGTACATCTCTTCTGCCTTGGTGTCTCTTGTTGTGACTGCAGACAGAGGCAGGTGAAGGAGGCAATGCCATCCCAGGAAAATTCAAGGGTTTTTAGCCACCACCAGAGCCAGGTTTTGAGCCAGGTGAGGGAAGAGGCCAACGAGCAGGTCCTGCAAGGTGGGGTAATACTTTTTATCTCACCAATACTGACATCTAAATTCCAACAATCAGGACTTGCCATTGGCTCTGTGGGTGCTGATCTCTTTCTACCCTTATTCTTTCTTTTTCTCTCTTTTCCTCACACATTTTATGAAGTGTTATTTTTATGCATTTATATTGCTATATTTCTATAGATAATAACCAAAATGGGGACATGCTATAACATAACCTTATTAAAAATCTAGTTGAATATCTGATGGGTGATAGGCTCTGTGAGGTTGATCCTACATTTAAAATGTAAACCCATCAGATTAAATGGCCTGGTGGACATGGTTGCAGTAAAAAAATAAAAATAAAAAGGGAAATAATAAAAAAAAAACCTCTGGGCAGTGGTGTAAGTAAAAGACATAATATAATATATTCATATTCTTACAAACATCGTCAGAGGCAACTTGCATCAGTAATGGCAAAGCAACAGGTACAGAGTGCTGAAGTGGCACAGACAGGGTATTCAAATATAGACTATGCTTATATTTAATAACCACAGCAGGTGAACAATTGGATTTGAAAGGGAAATTAAATAGGCTGACCTAAGAGCAGAGGCATTTATTGTCTAGTTCTGTACTTTCTATTCCATGATTATTGCAAAGCTCTTTTGCAAACCAATATGAAGGAACACATTACTGTGATTGTGCATCAGCTAAGAACAGTAGCCACAGTAGGAAATACAAAAACATTTTTAAAAGTCAAATTCAATCAGGTTTTACCTCCGAGCTTTTATATTCCCTTTTCTTTTAATCTATATTCCTGCATGATGCCTGCTTTAAGCCTAACTTTGTTTGCATTAATGCTGTTTCTAAATGCCTGATAACACAATAAGGTAGAAAAATTAGCAAAGACCAAGAGGAAGTCAGAACTCCTATCCTAACCCCCTTTAAATTAAAACAGAAATAACCATTTATCTGGAACCATAAACAGCCAGCTACTCTCAAATTGCAAGATTAATTCAAAATGAAATGAGGACCAAAACCCTTCATAAGTTCTACAATTTTGCAGATGAAAAATAGCCTTATGAGTTGAGACCATCAGCATAAACCTGAATATGAGATATAGCCAAGGAAAACAATTACGAAATTTCCCCTACCTGAAGACCAAACTCCAGAAACCAAGAAAATAAAAATACTTAAACTGGGAAAACACGTCAAAGTTCTTGTGCAAGTACTAGTGAGTGGTTCTGCCTTCTCTCTGGAATAAATTATTTGTAACATTTAGCCACTGAACACGGCACATTTTGCTGCCCCTAATGCAACTGGCAGAGGCTTCCACGAGAAGCTCCCCAGACATAAGCCCACATTTCAGAAGAGAATGCAAATCATTGAAACCACAAGCAAAATAAAACAGATTATCTAAGTGAGGAACAGAGGCTATGAAAGCAGGACAATGGGTGTCACAGGTAATTATAAAGATGCATCTGGTCCCTAGTTACTTTTGACAAAGCTGGTTTTGTGATTTATGGCAGGTGCTTGTTTATAAACCTATTTCAGCACAGACACGCTGAAGCACATTCATCATTCTGCCTGGTCTTCATTATTGGATAAATGTCATTTAAACAGAACCTGAATCCAGACTTCTACTACCTGGATGTAAAAACCAGGATCTCCTATTTGCCTGCTTTTATTTATATATTTCCATTGACCTGCAGAGGTGGGGTGTGTTTGACAAGGGTTCTACACTTACCCCACAAGGAAAGCAAATGAAAGTGAGCTGAATTTCAGGAAGAAGTGCTGGCAAGCTGTACTTCTTTTAATCTTGATATTTATTTTTGTGCCCTGCAGCTGTGTTTGGTGGAAATGCAGGATAACCAACGTGCAAGTTCGAGCAACTGCAACTCTGACAAAAGATCAGAATGCTCTTGGGGTATTTTTGGGGCAGGGGTGGACAGGGGGAGGTTGGGGGGTTTTGGCTTATTTTAGTGTCTTTTTTTAATGCACTTTTCAGACTGTGAAATTTGGCATAGTCCAAAGTTTTTCTTCTCCTTTACCAGGGGAATCTGGACCTGAGGAATTGCTCCATTACTGTGGCATAGACCTGTGCAGTTGTCTCACATGAACAGCACATTTTAGTTCCCTGATTTTTATCTCATGGAATATTTCTTGCTGGAAACAAAGGTAAACAAAGAAATCCAGCAAAAACCAGTGAGAACAGAACCCTTTGTAGATTGCTACAATAAATATCTAGAGCCCACCTTGCTAGGAGAAGTTATACAGCAACATGGCTGGTTTTGTAAGATTGAACTGTCAACAAACAGCTAAATGTAGAAAAAGGAAGTTGGACAATTTGGAAAATGTGTTAAACACAAAGCATATATTGAGGTTTTTAGGAAAAATTATGGTAGTAGAGAACATGATTTTTGTTATAGTTGTGGGTTTAACACAGAAACTTTGAGGCAGCACACTTTCATGGAAGGAGGAATGAAAATATAAAGGAATAAAAGCTGAATGTCTCAAACTCAACTGCATCATATTCTTCCTTTGCTCAGTGCATTAAGCTAGAAGTCCAAGTAGTTTCCCAGCTGTTAATCATTACAGAATTTAAATAATGGAAAAGAGACACTAAGGAATATATTTCTAAAAGAAGAAACAAAAAAGCCTTTTAACCACAATTAAATCTTCAGAAATTTCTCATTGTGAAAGCCAAGTCAATATCACAATCTTCTTCAAATCAGAGCACTGATTTCAATAAGACCAATAGAGATATATTTTCTGAATGGAAAATAACATACCTCAAATATTATCTGCTACGAAGAAAGTCTCGGTCATCAAGTACACTGAAATCAAAACCTTGGGAGAATCTTTAAATAGTTATATATATTTATATTATACAACTATATACATTTTTAGATCATCCTAGATATGGAAGGAACAACATGAATTATTGTGTGGCTTGGGAACTATTTTGCTGAACGCTGACAGATTGACAACACGACTACTGGAAACTTATAGGAATTATAAAGAAAGTCAGAGGAAATATGAAGTAAAAATGAAAGAGTGTATTTCATTTTACTTTCAAAGTAACTCCATGTATTGGACTAACACAGAAAAAATAACTCATATTATAAGGCTTAACAAAAAACCTTATTGGCAACAGTGAGGCCTGATATTGCAAGATTAATTTTTGGTCTAAGTAGTTTCTTCACTTCCTATTAAAGAGTGTCCATACAGTTTCAGCTGTTACCTCCTTCCTGTAATTTGGTTGCTGAATGCAAGTCAGCTGTAAATAAAGATATCCAATAACTTCTTGTTCCAGCAACACAGCAGAGTTACTTAGAGCATTTATTCATCATGAAATCGCATATTCAGCACATGAACACACATTTTGTGACGCTGATCTAATGACAACTCATGCATTTCTGAGTAACTTCAATCTATTTACCATAACATTATGTGCTAGCAGGTATGAACAATTCATCCTTTGCCTGTGAGTTATTTAACTTACTGAACATGTTCAATGTCTGAAATTCATACTAAATCCATATGTTTTTGAAGGAACACAAGGCCTACGTTAGCAGAGCACCACTGGAAAGAGAGTCACTGAAAGAGCATCAAGAATTCTTGTTGGCTCTTTTCCTGCCCAGCACAGGATTAAATGTATTTATATTGTTCCAGAAAGACACTTATTCTTCCTGCCTGTAAAGACCTTTAGTGTTGGTGTGAAGTGGCCCCAAGCCAAAATGAGAGTCTTCAGGTCAGGCTATATTGCTTTTCATTAAAGAGAGCCTGTCATCTGGAAAATTATTTCCAATTTCTACTCTAAGGGGGTTTTGCTGTTACCATTATTGCCCAGAACAACATAACCCTTGAGATGGAGAAAACTGAAAAGAAGAGACTTGAAACAAATCTCTCCTAAGTCCTTTGTGTCTTTACAAGGCAGGTCTCTCCCTTCAGGTTTGCCTTTAATCCAAGAACCCAGGCTTTTCCTGAAGTGTGCAGTCTGAAATTAAACTGAGCAGCACACAGCCACTCCAGCCTCCTTTTCCTAGTCAGAGGCAGGCATCACAGATGTATCTTTCATTTTCCTGATCCCTTGCCAATCCTCCACATGTCCTCAAAAATGACAACTGCAGACCTCAAGTATCCACAGACAAAATTCAAAACTCATCAGGCTCACCAGATTTAAAAGCAGTTAAGGATTCTGGCTTTTATTCTTTCCTTCATCGAGACTGAAAGGCTCTTTTGTTGTTGGTTTTCTCCTTCTCTACTTTCCTCCGCTCAGTTTACTTTTTTGTAAAGGTTGATGCAGAAAAAAAAAACCAAAAAACTGTTCAGTGCACTAAACACTTTCTTAGCATCATCTGTCAACAGCCTTCATTCACTCAGCAGAAGTGCAGAGATTGCAGCTTTGAGCTGGCCACTACACGTGCTGTGCAAGGGAGAGGAGGGTTTCCTCACTCTCTTACACTGCTGCACCTCCCTGCAAGTGCCAGAAACTCCAGCCAAATTTCACTGACAAGCTGTACATACCGAGCTCACTTTGGCGTTACTGGCAGCACTGATTTGTACATTGCTAACTAAAAATTTGGTGGCCTCTGGCACATTTCTAAATAAAGAACGGGAGCACGATGACCTATTTTCCAAAGTGTAGAAAGCCCCAGAACCACTCAGTAACAATTCTTACCACAAAATACAGGTACACAAGCAATTTAATCATGTGTTAAGCTTTTATAAATCCTGTTTCCCACATTTCTCAGAGACAGTTGTTAAGGTGATGGACAAAGGACCATATGAGGAAGAGCTATAGACCTGTGATTACCACTTTATTTGCATTCCCTCCCTCCTTTTTTTTAGGATTTTTTTTCTGCTTATTTCACTGGATTTTTTAAAAATTCTCTTTCTTTTCAGGTAGCTGTATTGGATATTTCTTTAGGGATTTCAGTTTCTAGGTTACAGAAGGAGCACTCCCCTTTCCTTAAGGTCTCATGTCTATTTTTAAACCTAACCTCTTTCCAAATCATATTTTTCACTTTCTGATGGGGAAAGAACCTTCTTTCTTTCAGCTTTACAATGAAAAACAACTCAAAAGAAAATTCCTTCATCTTTTAGTCATATTTCAGTCATCAGCAGTAGTTACCTGCCATTATTGCTACGGTGATGGATGTGAAAAGACCTAAATAGATTGTCCTGCTGTTACCTATTTAAATTCTTATATAAGGCACTTCAGCATGAATATAGCCTGAATGTACTACAGCAAAGAGAATGAAAAAAAAAATTATTCTGTGAATGGTTTGTATGTAGGAGTTCTAAGGATGAGCTTGCATATTTTCTATGCTCAGAAGACTGGAGAAGGAAGGGAGGGACACACTGTGGGGATTGGGACCTTCTTGTGAAGGAACAGAGTTGAGGTGCTTCAGCCTCAAAGGGAATGGCCTTGCTTGTCTTTATTTCAACAGTGCAGGGTGCTCAGCATGCCCACATCCCAAACAGACTGCCTGGATCAAAGGACACCACGTGTATGGGACAGGGCAAGGATTATTAAGGCAGATGATCTGAAAACTTCTTTTTTTAACTTTTAATAAATTGCAAGAACTCTGAATTGGAGAGGTATCTATTTTAAAATATTCAGGAATCTTTTCAGAAATATTCCCATTGATATAACCAACCAGGAGCAGAGAGCTAAAGGCAGATGTTACTAAAGAGGAACAAAAAAACCCCCTTAACAATCCAAAAGTCCACTTAATCTGCTTGAGAACCTGATTCTCACCAGGAATCAAAATTTAATACATTAACTTTCCTCATCCAGCATGATGGGCATAGGAGAAAAAGGTGCAGTCAGGGAACCTGAGGGATAAAATGAAATGAAAACGGAATGAAGGCAGAAAACACGACCTGCTGCAGCACATGGGCAAAAGTGATGGCCAGGTCAGTAAAGAGTCTTTGCACCAACCTCTCCCTGGGGAGCTGGGTGCCCAGAAATACTCTGATAATTCACTCAACTCTTTGCTAAGTAAGAGTAAGCCTGGATGAACAGTTCAAATCCTCCTTTTCTTTTTTCTTGATGACTCAAGATGTCCCTACACGGTCCTCGTTTTAGTTATGGGGTTTATGTGGCAATATTATTTTCAGTTCAAGAAGGGTTTAGTTCACATTTAAGCTATAATAAATACAGATTCTTTGCCTTTCTTGCCACCTTTACTTTGAGGTGCAAAGAGTCCTTTGTGTCTGTCAGGCTGCTGATTTTAATGGTTTGCTCTCTGGTACTAGCCCAAGAGAATAGATGTCGAGGTGAGGGACAGAGGTACCAAATTCTTGGTGTAATACACCTCATCCTTTGTCCTGGTCTTTCTAATTTTAGATTGCAAGGACTGAGCAACTAGCTAAATCTATAATTTATCTGCCTTACAGATGCAAGTTAATATTTTTAAGATTGTCAAAGGAGGATGGATGCCCTTATGCAAGAATAACAGAAAATATCAATTACATTTGTGAAATGTACATTTGTAAAATTGCAAACTGAAGTATACAGATCAGAGTAAATGTGCTCAATATATAACATTAGAATACAGTACCATTGCTTGGCACACACTGACTTTCACAGACGTTACTGAGACCTCTCACAGTTCTGCAACAGAGAAATCTTCATTATAAGACTCAAACTACTTATACACCTTCAAGGAGAATGGATGTATTAAGTCTAAATCTCAGATATTAGTTTGTGCAGAACAATGGTTGCTGGTGTAACTTTTAGAAGTGAATGCAAGTTATATTAATGGATGGATTGTACCAAGAAATAAAGACATTATTGATTTAAGATCGGTATAAATACAAAGATTTGGTTACTAAGGCTTACAGGAAATGCTGTTTGTAAAATATTCCTAGATATTTGCAAAAGTTTGTTTCTCTTCTCCCCTCCCCACACAAGAACCCCCCAAATGGGGAACCTGGGGAAATGACAATTTGAACCCTCAGCTGCTTTGTTCATACTCTAAGGTTTTTATGAATAATAATTTGCAAAAAGATAACTACCTGTTAAAAAGCATAGAGAATTAAGACAATTCCACCTGCAGGAGTTCTGTAGAAATTCTGGAAAAAAGTATTTGTAGTCAGAATATCTCCATCATTTATATTTTTATTTAATGATCCAAAGATGGTGCGATGACCTGGTGCTGTCCAGCTTTTAGATACCCAAATTTCCCACCCCAGTCACAGCAGTAAGGTCCCAAAAAGGCTGTACCCCATCCTTAGCCAGCAGCACATGCCCACAGTGTGCATTTTGTGGGGCACAGCTCCCAGCTTCCCTGAAGGAACTCGTGTCACATCTGAGGCTCCTCTGTGACCCAGGGCACAGGGAATGGCAAGGGGAAAGCCCCAGCTGGCAGGATAAAAACCCTGTCCATTTCAGCACTGCCCTCCTGCTCCACGGAGGCAGGAGGACACGTGGGAGTGAGGGAAGCAGTGAGAAATCTTTTCCCTAAACAAGCTGTCACCGTCTCTTCTCCTGTTTGTAGAGATTTACTATGGAGGCATATCTCAAAAATTAGTTTTAAATGTTAATGGAACAGAAATTGGATGATAATCTCGGATGGCCACACCAGTTCCTGCCAGCCTCAATGGCAGGATCAACAACTCAGGATCAAACTGCCTTGGAAAAACACACATATGATAAAAAACTTAATTTATTTTGAAAATTAGGCTGAATGAACTTGGTGAACTTCAGAATACAGTCATAATCTGGACTACTTGAACAAACTTTCCCAGATGCACAACCTTAGAATCTAACATGTGGCTATAAGGGAGGGTCAAGAGGAGGAGCCAGCTGATGGAAACCTGAATAAAATGCACTGTAACTGTACCTCAACACGTATTATTGCAACAGTGGATACTTAAATAGGCACTTTACTGGAAAAACCTCCTACATTTATAAGCCATAGCTTGTAATCAGACCTTTGAAAGCTGCATGCATTAAGCAGTTTGCCTGCAAGCCTGAGAATAAACACAACCACAATGCTCACGTGCTTCCCTCACAGTAAATTCTTAGAAAATATAGCAAACTCTCTTCTTGTAAGCTTAGCCTCCAAGGCTTTTAAATGTGACTCCTTGGCATCTGAAATAGCCTCTTAGCAGGAGGAGGGGATCAGAGGAAGATCATGTCAAACAGGTTGTGTGACAGGCAACACCGTGCACGTGCTCTGAATACTCAGCTGGAATTACCAAAAACAGCTGCAGGAGAAAAGGCAGCCAAGGTGGCAGGTGAAATCTGCCTATGTCACCACACAGCAAACCTGCCTCAAGTGACCTACTTCATGGAAAAGGTCAGCCACAGGACCAGGCACGGGGTGGGATTGGTAAGAAATGCACTTCATGCCTGTGTACATGTATAATCTAAGATACAGCTCCAAACTGGCTGTCTACATTAATGATGTGAAAGTAATCATAATAAAATAAGATAATCTTAACTATTCTTGGGCTGCCAGAGAGCTCTCTAATTGCTCTATTTAAATTGTTCCATTTCAATTAAATTGAGGAGGAAAAAAAAGTAGTAGAATTAAGTGCTTCACTATTTACAGTCCTTGAGTGAATACAATTTACGTAATCTGCGTAGGATCCCTATTAGCAGGGCTCACAGTAAGAAACCACAGTGATTAAATCATTAAATCATATCTGGGAAGAGAGAACATTTCCATTGATACAGGAAGCCCTGATGAGATGTTAGAACAATTAGAACCATCAAGCACTTTTATGAATAGCATGGATTGTGAAGGCAGAAAAGGTTTTCAAAACTGGGGGATTCACACTATTTTCACCCTAACATATTTCACTTTCTCTTAGGTTCATTATCACTGATACAATTTGTATCCATTTTCAGTCATTAAATAGTAGTTCAGCTCTTCAGTATTTCAAGCCCTGGTCATTAATGTGAATTCATACAACTTATTCCCTCTGCCCCTCCAATCTTTTCCTCAAAGAGAGCACCCTTCTCAATAAATGACTCTCAAATTGCTGTTAGCATAGTAATTTCTAATTTCCATGGTTACATTTCCCAAAAGAGCTGCTGCTGCTAAGAAAAACACATTGAAAGATTGGAGAATTGGAATAGTATAGCTGGCTCTTCGTTTTCATTCAGAGAAGGGGGAGGGAAGTGTTGGTTGCAATTCCTTTTCTTGTTTTCCCTTTTTAACGGCTTGGTAAATCACACCCAAGGCCAGCAAACACACCAATCAAAACATGGATCTTGTTGCACAGATCTTGAAGACAGTGACTTATTTTTTTTGTTTCAACAGTTTTGGAACTATTAGAATAGCTAGAAAAGTTTATCAGGAGCACCAAACTGCCCAGTGCCTTGCCAAAATTGTCATGAAAAGTGAAATCACCACAATTAAGGACAGCCCCAGCTACAAGATGAGCCATGGTCATCCCACAGTCATGAGGTTATAAAGCAACCCACAGAGTTGTTACTTTCACAGGACATATTTTATAGCACATTGCTATGCTGGACCGGTGTTACACATTTTAATTCAACTTTTTTTTCAAATCAAAATTAAAGATGCACAATTATTCACACTGAAGATAAAAGTTACCAAGTAATTTTGTGTAGAGGTCTGGGTTTGCATTATAACATCCTTACTTTAAAATCTTAGATCAATCCTGCAAAAGTCTCTCTAATTTAACTTTGAGCTTTGCTTTCACATTTTAAGCTGGGCAGATGAAGCTGTTGGTCAGCCAAGGATAAAATAAGATGTTGCTTATGCTACCCTTGTAAAGGATCACACTGACTTCAGGTTTGCCCCAGAAATTATGCAGCTCAATATGATGTGTCACATTAAAAATTGCAACATTATTTTAGATGTGCTTGTTGACACAATAGACAAAAGGCTCCTTTGAAACATCCATTGGCTTATCTGGAAATCCTTCCTCGTTCATGGATCATTGACCAGAAAGACAGGTTTATCAGAGAAATACTGATTTTCCCCAGTGACATAAAAACACTGCTGTAGTTTTAGAGGTTCTCTTTAGTCTTCTCGACAAATTCATGAGGCTTGAAGTTCTGGCCATTAATAAATAAAATCCTAAGAACAGTGGCACTTTAGAGTTTTGTTTTTATTCATCCTTAGCAGAGAAGAATGCTGTTGCAATTATGTAAAATAAACCTATTTTAAACCTGATGCTTCACAGTCATTATGGAAAAGATGCCTATAAGGAAATATTTTATTGATGATTTAATTTTCTTTCCAGCATAGCTGGAAATTTCATACCTACATCTTCATTTAGGACTGGTTTATCTATTAGAATGAATTAAATGTGACCAGCATTTCCTTTTGCTTAGCAGGAGATGATTAAGGAAATTATGGAAACTTTTTAAATTGTGGCATTGCCTTTTTAAAAATGGCCAGAGAAGTAGCTGGGGATATTGCTGTCATTAAAAAAACTCACTGTCTACACAATGTGATTGTGAACTTTGGAAAAGAGAGATGAAATAATCACCATATGTCTTCTTTTCCTTTGCTTCTATACTTTGTGTGCCAAAAGCAGATTTTTAAATCCTGGCTATATTTTGCAATCAGGTCCCCTGCTTCAGTTTCCCCCCATTAAAAACCATCCTGTTATTTTTTTTTCCCTGTGCCAGCCACTGCTCTGGCCTGGTGCTTTCCCTGCCCATCGCTGCCTTCAGCAGATCCCTCGTTAAGTCACACGAGACTGACTTCGTGCTGAACTGCACCTTGGCCAGCTACACCCTTTAGAAGTTTAACTGTGGATCATTCTCTGAAGTCCAAGTGTCAGGACCTCAGCGCACATTTTCTGTGTTTATTTGCTTTTCTGAGGAAGCCCAGTGAGTTCATTAAGACCAGCAAGAATAAAAAGTGACTGTTGTGTAACACTGGCAAGTTTCAGCCAGCTTAAGGGCTGAAAAAGTCTTGTCTCTTTGATCAGCTCCAACAATAAGCTTTTCTCATTAAAAAAAAAAAAAAGAAAAAAAAGAAAAAAAAGAAAAAAAAAAGGTTTGCACTCCATTGCAAATATTTCCTTTAGAGCAAGAAACTACCTAGAATGTTCAAACCATTTGTCTTTCAAGGGGAGTTTCACAGACATATCTAGGTGGAAAAACACATTAATGGCAATAGAATAACTGCAAATATTGGGAGAAGGGGGAGTATTTTTGCTACAGTTTTGTGAAATTGTTCTTAAATCTCTTTCTGTAGGAGAGAAACTGGCTGTATTAATGAGGACTAGTGCCTCTGGTGCAAGGTTTCAGCATGAGCTGATTAAAGCCTCAGTAGGTTCCATGAGTTAGGTAAATAAATGAGCATCTGAGCATTCCCACAGCTTCTTAAATGGAATCAGTTCACGTGAAAATGTACCCCCAAATCCCTGCACTAACATACATATTATACAGGGTTTAAAGCACTCATTTTCAAATGTACTGATGATTTTGTTATCAATTGTATGTACCTATTAATGCAGAAAAACCATTTCCACCTTTTACTACCAACTCCTGCAATTTCAAACTATTGTCTCCTCAAAAAAAAATTAAGACAGAAACTTCAGAACAAAAGGTAAAATTGACTTAAGCATTTAATTATTTCTCCGTAATCTCTTCGCCCGACAAATTTATGCCTTACAAAACATTAATGATTTTATAAATATAGCTACTACTAACCTAACAAAAATTGCTGTGCCAAATGGAAAATGAAGCCTGCATAAAAACGTAGATGGGTACTCAGGAGACATGATACCCATCGATCTCCCAAAAATATGCTTGCCTGTATGAAACACAGCAGTTAGCAGTGCTTTGTATGATTCACAAGAGACTGGGTGGCCATGGAAATCATGCTTGCAAACGGGGCTTTTAGGCAACACTAAGGTGAAGGCATAATGGCTCCTGCTAGCTTAGAGAACAGTAAAACAAATATTGTCATATTCTCCACATTTGTCATAGGGACACCTTGTAAATTAATCCAAATTAACAAGAGGTATCAATTTAAAGTGCAATCATTACGCAGCATTAAATCTTGATATTGACACGCTAAGGATGAGAAATATGGCCATGTTACTGCAGCTTAACAAGCCAAGCCCAAGTAACAAGCTTTGTATGTACTCATGCATTATAAAATGGGAGGTAAGATGAGTTCATTTAAACCTCTTAGGTGAATATATTCAATATCACATTTGCAGTGTGCTAACAGCGTATGCACAAATACATAATTTAGTTTAGCTCATGCCCAGAAACTAATTAGTAAATGTCTGTCTATGAATATTTATACCCACTCTGATTATTGCAATTGACTCTTTTTGTACATAGCCACTGGAATATATTAGAATATGTGAGGGTTCCAAAGAGGTAACTTCATAGTCCTCACCCAAAGTTTCTTTCATCTGTAAAATTAATGTTCTTCTGTCATTGATAATGATATTGACATGAAATGGCCAAACAACCTCACCACCTCTGCTTTCCAGCATCTGCATCTTGCTCCTCCTTGAGTCTCAGGACCAGCATCTGCTGGTGGAATGATGAGTGGAGTTACCCAGTGAGCAATTCAATTGATTCTGGCATAGTTTTGAATAGTTCATCATTGCCTAGCATTGCTTCTTGTAAAACAAGCTGCCTTGTAATGGAATACTTAAATCTTTAACAGAACAAAAAAATAAAGAATACTGTAATGATTAGCAGTACAACCAGCAATCCGTTCTGAGCAAATCTATATTTAAAAATGATTTCATGTACAATATCTCACAAATGCAATGAAAAGTGAACTGGCACTGCAAGGCTAAGAACTATAGTTCACTTTGTGCAAATCTGAGTCACTAGTGGGGGAAAAAGTGCACTCTGGTTTTACACACAGCTAAAATAGATCTAATCAATGCTTCATAGGTGTTTAACATCCTGAGTCCTTTCTTTAAAAGCATCAGGCTATTTTCATTAAAAAAAAAACATACTTGGGGGGAAGAAATACCTTTTTAAAAGGTCTCAGGCTTAATTTTAGGCATACAAAGTCCCAAATGTCCAAAGAAAAATAAGTGGTTTCAACTGACTCATCTGGTTTGCACAGGTTTGTACTGAACAGCCCTAAACCTTCCCAAGGCTTTTTGTGGAAAAGGAAGGGAACTGGGCAGATCACAAAGCTAAGTTTTTTTCCTGAAAATCAGTTCAGACAGATGCACCATGCAGCCTCTGAGTGGAACAGCTGGACACCTCCCAGCAGCTCAGCTGGATCCAGAGAGCACCCCCATCTCCAGAGACCCCACAGGCAATGAGCAGTCAGGGGTTTGAAGCCTCTGAGCAGATTTAAATCCTGCAGACTTTGTCTTACATCAAAGTTTTAACCTGGTGTTCTTCTGAGGTTAAAGTAGCTCCTGCTGGGAGCTACACAGGCACTGTGGCCTTGCTGAGGACTGAGATGTTCAGGTTCTTCTCCCAGGCTTTCACAGGCAAAGTTCTGCAGTTTGATTAATTTACAAACAACTTTTCTTTGTGCACTAGCACACTGACCACTGAGAAAACAGAAGACACTTCTTTTTTTAATTGACTTTACCCTGTAGGATCTTGCTTTCATCGACACCCTTAAGCCAATCAATTAAAATAACATTATTTGGAAGGAGCAATATCTCAGGTTTGAATGTAAGATGTTTAGTCTAAGAAAATGGGTATCATTTCAAAGGCCTTATAAACCATGCCATTACTGTATTAGCTAAATCAAACCACATCTTATGTAGGATTCATATTATTTGCCATCTGAAATATTACATCTGTTTTAATTTAATTCCATATCTTGTCTAAAGACCATGTGTGTGACACACCAGACAGATTACATAGCAGACTGTGCCACAAAGCCTCCTGGTCATACAGATTTACCTAAGCCATTATTTAGGGATCTCAAATGCTTTTCAAAAACAAAAGTCTTTAGTAACCTTCCCACCCTTGGCTGTTCCTTGAAAAAGAGGAGGAAATTAAGAATTCAAAGAGTGAAAAGGAAAAAATATTATGAAATTTAGTAAATTCTTCTGCTCTTGTGTTTTAGCTAGAAAAGAAATTATCAACACAAGAGCACTGGCAAGTTTCTCTCCTAAGCCTGCTTACTTAGTGAACCATAATCAAAAATGTCTAAGTGTAATAATTCCTATGGAGAATTTTGAACATTACACAATCAATTATTTATTCCCAACGCAATATATTTGTTCCCTAATGGACGACTTGCCTCTACAGACAAAAAAAGAGTGTGGAAAGACAACTGATAATTGATTCATTCCAGTAAAAAATGGGACCATCAGAGGAAGCCTAAGGTGGTGAGTAAACATAAAACCAAAGTGTTCACATTTAGCAGCAAGGGTTTTTCATTCCACATACACACCTGTGCTTTTCCTTGACTGAAAGTAAAGCTCAGTGAAACAATATTTTTGATTGCCAAAATAAATTTCTCCTTTCCAATTTCCACATGGAATTGACTTTGCAGGTACTCGTGTGTGCACGTACCAATATATACATATAAAGACCTGTCCTTGTAACTGCATATTTCTAACTCTAGACTTCAGCGACAATTTATTTTTTTAAAGCAGAATACCTGTTTAAGATATAATGACATACATTCTGTTGAAACTCTCCAGTGTGTTGTGAAAAGAGCATCCATCCATACCTGTGTAAACATACATCAGAGACCCTTCCTCACCACCAGCTCTCTTCACGTGAATTAAAAAAGCAAATTCACCCTCGTGTCAAGTCCTCCACTGTTACACATTAATAAAGCCTAAGCTTTACTAGATTTCTTAAAGTGTCACAATTTCTCCAATAATTACATTTTATAATGCCTACAGTGCAATTTTACTGACTTTGAAGATTAGTTCAGCCTCAAAAGATGACCCCTTTTGCACAGGTTTTCTTAAATTTTAAATTACAATCAAATTATTATATTAATTGATATATGATTTTTGTTATCAAGGTACAAAATCTGTAAAGCAAACGAATCCTAAGGAAAGTAGCATTCATCTGTCTCACATAAAATGCCTATCTGATCATGAAATAATATTCTGTGCTTAAGGAAAAAAAAAAGCAAACCAAGAAACTACTTGAGAAGAAATAGGAAGCACTAGCAGAATCATTGTTAAAGAACTATAGAACCAATTTTAAAATGCTTCAAGTTTTCTGAACAGCCAGTAATTTTTTTTCAATACATAAATAAAGATGGGGTTTGTATACTCCACGCTTGAGGGAATCTACTGTTCTAACACAGTTTTATCAAATAATGAGGTTAATTACAATAGATTAAATTGGAACCTGAAAATGCTTAGCAATTTGCTTGTCTGAACATTGAGACCAGTCCTTCAAAAGGATAAAAAATTAAAACTGTGGGAAGTCAGAGCAGAATGTAATTCTCAAAATGCAGTAGCTTAGCAGAAAATACTGAAAGAAATGAAATTTGTAGTTTGAACCGTGCTTGGCCTGCAGATAAGAAACCTGAATTCCACTAGAAATAAGCAGTAGACCAGATATGGTCAGAGAAGAAATTAAAGTGAAATATCACCAAAGTGAAAGGAGCCCACAAGGACAGACACAATACAGCACAGACGAGAGGTCACACCGTGCTATAACGGCAGAAATGAGAGATCAACTCTTGAAACAGCACGGACAGCAAAACACATACTGCTCCTTTGTACGGGGCAGAGCCCTGGGCAGAAGTGCCATTTTGTGAAATTTTAGCAGTAATGGGTTTAAATATGAAAGAAAAGTAATGAAGGAGGCAAACGCGGTCACCTGGAAGCCTTGGCCAAGGAGGGCTTGGAGCTGCGAGGAGGAGCCCACTGCCAAGTGCAACCCCCAGCACGGCAAAGGGCTGCTTGGTTCAGCTCAGGCTGCCCTTTACAGGGCTCTATGGCAGCATCAGCTTGGAATTCCCAGCCAAAGGTCAACCTCCATCAAAAACACAGCTAATGAACAACAAACATAACAAACAGCAGCTGCCCTGGGACAGGATGTATGGAAAAGCAGGCTCGTGTTTGCTGGGCCCTCCTCTCAAAGGGGCCGAACCAAACCCAGCATTCTGTGGCTCTTTTCCATCACCACAACTCCCTGATCACACAGAAAATGATGGACCCTGAGCCTCTGTCTGTCACCTCTCAATAAACTGGGCCAACTTTGCAGTGATTGTAGGCCTAAACCCTGCAGAGCCACAAAAGCTGTCAGCCTCTAGAAACAGCACTCTCTCTGTAGTCACAAAGTAGCCTCCCTACCAATAATCCCCCAAATATAAATTATTACAGATTGAGAATTAATAACTAGTCAAATAAATATTTTTAAATTATTGGGAAAAAAGAACCCTGTCATTCCACCAAACAAATGGATTTCCTATAGCAGGTACAACCAAACAGATCTTCACAGCTGGCACAAATCATTACATTCCCATTAACTTTAATGGAGAAACATCAACTTCCATTACTGGGATCAAATACAGTTAATATACCTGTCACACATGATATGCCTCCTATATACCTTTCAGGTAAAAATATTCATGCCAGATTTCATGTAAAAACATTAACAAAATCCAAATCTGCAACTACAAAAGCAAAAAGTAACATTGCAAAGACGACACAGAAGAAAATATTAATCACTTTAAAAACTGAAAAACTTTTATAATGTAACATGTAATTAATAGGTGTCAAATTTACGATGTAACAAGCAGCAAAAGAGTAGAAAATATATGGCAAGTTCTTCTTTGATAGATGAGAACAAAGAAAAGAGTTATGTCTGAGCCTCCTTTTCCTCTGCTCTCATCTTCCCTCATCCAAGGTAAGGCTTGACTCACTTGTCTTTAATTACCACGATGCCAGATGAAAAAAATCCTCAAGACAAGAACAGAGCAAAAGGCGAAGGCAGCAAAACTGTCAAAGTGGCAGCAGAGCCCCAGAAGAGAGCAAATTTCCCCAGAAAAGGCTGCGTGAGCCATGACTCACCCTGTGGGAGATCAGCCTCTGCCTCAGGATGCTCGGGACAGGAACGGAGCGCTGCATCCCCCTGGCTGCAGGAAAGCACCCTGGGGAACAAACAGAGCAAACCCCAAGAATAAGGTCATGCTACATTAAACTTTCTTCTTGCATTAAAACAAACTGGGGCTGTAAATGCCTTTGCTGCTACTGATCAGAGCAGCAGAAAATCTTTCTGCACACAAAGTGGAAAAAACACCTTTGTTTTGTTTCTCACTGCCTTTCCTGAAGTTTCCATTTTGCTTTTAACTTGGACAAGACCTTAAGGCTGTGTTTTAGGAAGGCCAAGGAAGATGCAGCAGTGGTGAACTCCTGCCAAGGCTCAGTGCAGGCTGAGGGATGGATGGAGGGATGGATGGAGGGAGAGGTGCCATGCTGTGGCAGCAGGGCAGGGTCTGGCCCAGCGCACCTGGGCAAGGCAGCTCAGGGTGCAGTCCACAGGCAGCTCCATGGGGAAGGCTGAGCCAGGGCTGTGTCCTGGGATGGGGATCAGACCCTCTGTGGGGCACTGGGGACAGCCACAGCCACGGGGACAGCACCTGAGGGGCAAAAGTGCAGAGCTGTGACAAACCCAGAGCTGACTGGGCAGCCTGGGGCTGCTCACAAGTCTGATGCTCACCAGCACCTACCCCTGTGGGACCAGGAGACACCCACACCAGCCCAGCAAAGCCACGTGCATGCATCAACAAGCTGAGGAGAATCATGAACACATCCACAGGAGCACAGCCATGGTCCCAACCTGGCAATCCCAGGGCTGCCAGAGTCCCTAAAGACCATGGGCTCAGCCCTACAATTCCAGAGATGCCAGGATCCCCAAAGCCCAGGATCCCAGCCCTGCCAGAGTCCCCAAAGCCCACAGTCCCAGCCCTGCAATCCCAGAGCTGCCAGGCTTCCCAAAGCTCAGGATCCCAGCTCTGCAATCCCAGAGCTGCCAGGCCTCCCAAAACCCAGGATCCCAGCTCTGCACACCCAGAGACACCAGGCTTCCCAAAGCCCAGGATCCCAGCCTTGCCAGGATCCCCAAACTCAGGGTACCAGCCAGCAAATCTCTATCACAAACTGACCCCACAGAGGGGATGGATTGTGCCAATGAAGTTTCTGAAAACATTTTCGGACACCGCATATTTGTAGAGCTGTAAGCATAAGGACAGAATGCAGGAGGAAAAAACCCACTGTTTTTTAGGATCTGACTTTCATTTTATAAGAGTAACAGATGTTTTATTGTAATTAAAGCTCATCTTTTTTGTGAAAGGTGACTCTTGCAGCACATGTATATTCCAAGTAAACAATTTTACTGTATTGCTTTCATATGATGTTGATGATCCACAGTTTTCCTGTAAATCTAGCTTACACTCAAAGAATTACTTTATAAAAATAATCATCTCTACTTCAGCTCATATGGCTTTACATTCTATTGCTTACACTCCCTGCTAAGCCCTAAATTATTACTTTTACTTAGTTTGTCTTCAATATTTATGGAAACTTCCTCCCTATAATATAAAAATGAAGCCTAGACATCTGAGATTAGTAACCAAATGAACCCAATGTTGAGTTGATTAAAACCTTCTTAGCAGCAGCGCACCACATTGTCACACTCATATAAGCAATTTTACATGGTTACAACTATCCAATTACTTTTCCAAATATATTAGTAAAGCGTTGTAAACAGTGCAATGTGCACTGGTTTATACAGCACACAGTAAAATATGCATCCAGTTAAGTAAATCACTGTGTCAAGTCTGGCTCTTTTCTAGCAATTATTGTGCCAAAGTCAGCTCGAGGTCAAGTCCACGTGGCAGCTGAAGGATGTTTGCAAGTGGGGCACGTTCATGAGTGCTGATGCAGTAGGAGAAGGAAACAATGAACTTCATCTCTTAGGACAAATCCTCTGTCCCACCAGAGAATTTGTCAAGGACTACTGGAAAGCTAGCAGGACTTGCTAGGCACGTGATAAACAATCCCATCTGTAGACTGAGTGTAGCTATCTGACCTGTACAGGAGGATGAAGATGGTAAAATATGCCTGTATTATGGCAGGAAAAGGAGGCTGAGAGGTTACTCCTCACCAAAACAACCAGAGAACCCTGCACACCTACACAATTCTGCTGCTGTACTTTTTGCCAGCTGAGGACAGACCTGATTACAGGCAATTTTCTAGTAGACCATATCAATCTGTTGATTAAAACCTACATGTCAGAGAAAGTGAAAACTTGCCTGTGAACGTGTGAATGATTCATTACCCAGATGAAAGGAGAGCTGCGCTTCACTGGGTACAAACATCACCAGCGTGTTTTCTTCCAGTTTCATGACTTTCTGCCATTTTATTTTTGCAAGAATAGCATAACAAAAAGGACTGGTGTTCTTTCTTTCTCCCCTTTCATTTTCAGCTGGAAGATGCTGTACATGGCTGACAGTTTTCAAATGAAGCATTTGTCACGTTTAAGTCAGAATAACATTAAACTCAGAACCCAACTTGCTTTTGTGATAACAGGAAAGTCTCCACCTATGTTGTTTTTTTTTTATTTCTGTTGGAATACGAATGCTACTCACTTTGTGATAGTTTATCTGGAAGAAAAAATGGAACAGACCATTGCTCTCCAAAAGTCTGCATCTTCAAACTTTCCTGCTGTTTCTGTATTAGTTGTCACTCTGAATTGTATACATCTGAAGTGTTTTAAATGCTAAAAGACCAAAAACTACATGTCAAATAATAAGTATTCAAGTCAATCCTCTCTTGCGTGCCTCAGCCTTCTTTTTTTTTTTATATCCTGGACATTAGCTTGATGCAACAGACTTCAGACTGCAAGGATTTGGCTCTGGCTTCAGTGAATGCTCAGCCCAGTGCTTCTGCAACTGAAGTGAGTTCAAGTGGTTTTACTAATGAATTCTCAATCTAGTTTGGTGGAAATGTGCAGTAAAAATAATACTAATTTCTGGGATTAGCATTTCAGAAAGAAATAAATAAAATGTTTGAGTTCAGAGCAGACTAACAAAGGTGACCAACGTTTTTACTCCTAATGAAATATTAAAAGAACTAGTGAGCACAGAGCTGCACTGAGCAATAATTCAGGGGTTATAATGATAGTGTAACTTTCCAATAGCAGTCCTCAGAGAGTATAAGATAGAAAGGAGGTCAATGAAGTATTTATATCAGCCGAATCTAGTAGGAATGAGAAAAATCCAAGTAAAAGAAATTCTGAGAAAATGCTGGGGGGGGGGGAAAAATGCCAGAGTGGTCTCACTCAGGCAATAATCTGGTGGAAGGAAGAGTCCTAGAAACTCTCCATCAACAAAGCTTTGAAAAGTAGATCTGAAAAGAACATAGAATGAAAATCTCCCTCTAAGTGGCATTATCAATATATTAAGTTGCATCTGTACCTGTTTTGTGGCTGAATACTTAGGTCTATTTTTATTTTAATACCATTAGTCAATAGTGTATTGTAATGCTTTACATTGTGGTGATATTTTTGAAAACATGCTTTCTACAAGCATCTCTGGGAATAATAACCTCCAAAACATTTGCAATTTGCAATCTAACACAGGCATAATTTAAAAATAAGCTTTCTATTAGAAAGTACTGTATAGACTTTAAAAGGTTATTTTTCAGATTTAAACTCCAGTCTCATTTTCTTACGCTCCCAAAATATCTAATTCCACAATTGTAAAGGAAGTTGAGGAAAAGTTGTACAAAAAGAAAAGCTGCTGTATTTTTTAAGGGAAGAGAAATTGTAACCACTTCTATGTTGGCCATTTTGTTATAAGCCATTGTACAGGCACATCTTATTTATAGTTATTCTGATCAACATCATCTAGATAATTGCTTTTACTCCAATGAGCTGTTCTGGAAGATATGGAACAATCTCTTAAAATCTTAGGCATGATAATTCTGCACTGGTATAAGTATTATAATGAATGCTGTAGGCTGACATAGGACAGCAACTGCTGGCAAAAATTTTACAGCCAAGCTCTGCTACAGAGAGGCAGGGCCCAGCTGGAAGTGTTTGACAGGTAGCTGCTCATTGTGAGTCCTCATTAATGCTAAACTGGAATGAAACCCTTACAGAAGCTTGTAAAAAACAATTTTAAAATAATTGAATTCAAAGTTATGGGGCACTTAAAGTGTTCTCTAGAAACCAGTGAGCAAGACTACAAAGAAGGATAAAGATAAAACAAGTGGGTTTTTGCTGCCTTAAGAAGCCATCACCTCTGAACTGGCTAGATCCACTTGAGAATGCTTTTAGCTTGAAAACTGTGAATTGCCAATAATTGCACTAATGCCACCATTTACCATAAGGAATTCAGTTTCAAATGGATGGCTCATGGCTTAACACAAAGCACCTTTCAAACTGCATTTCACATCTGTGTTTGAATTAGAAAATGGGACAATTCTATTAGTACTATTAAAACTTAAATGTTAAAAATTAACAGCTCTTGTAGATACATGCTTTTTTGATTTTACTCTTCTGCAAGAAGACTAATGAAATTAAAAGGATTTGAGCTATCAGCTTTGAACTTTATTCAAAATTAACTTTTCCCAGATTCTGATTCTCTTTCCTTAGTTGCAGATAAAATAGAAGTTATCTGTTAATAACTTCCAGTTATATTGGAATGTCTTACATAGGTCTCAAACATGGAGAAGTAATAATTCCAATCAAGTTCCTTTCTTCTTCTTCTTTGGGAGATCAATGACATTTTGTGTCTGATGAGGACAGAGACCTACAAAGATGCCAAAGCAAACTCTGCCTTACAAAAGGAAATGAGTTCCATATAAACAAAGTTTTAAATTTCCCCAGAAGTGGCTGTAGAAGATGTGCCAGTGAGGGAAAATTTTAGCCTTTATTTCTCTAAATTTTTAATTTGGAAAAAAGTCTTTCTTCATCAAGTACTACATTTTCCGTGTGATTGGATGTCAGGTCACATCATAAACAGAATATTGTGAAATAATATCCCTGCTTAGTTTATGCGTGTTGCAATTAGAGATGGCCCAGAGACAAGGAGAATACCCAGAAATAGGCAGACTCATGCTGAAATGCACACTGAAGAGCAATCCCTTCTCTTATTGTTGTTTTAGCAGACTGAGTGGCTATCAGAGAGCAGCACGTGCCGTGCAATTTAGTGTTTGTCTGTTTAGTGATGGCCTCCGTGGGCAGCAGCTCCACTGCTGGACCACAGTAATGGATGGTGTCTAATCATCATCTCTTACCCACACCCAAATGGCAATTACAGCCATTTCCTCACTGGAATCTGCAATCTCTTCTTTATTTGGCACTAAAATTATTTGCTCTTTTAAAGAGTTGTAACATGGATTAATCAATACAAAAGATGTTTATATAGTCCTGATAATGATCCATTATCCCTTAATCTGATTCTTGAACTTCCTCAGGGTATGAAGGCATTTTTTTCCCCCTTTTTAAATGAATATCATATCTTTAGTAATGGCACATGGAAAACCTAAGTAGGCACTCTCCCCAGGCTACATTACCCAAATCATTTTGTCTTTCAAGACAAGATTCATTTATGGCAAATAATTATATTCAGGAAAGGGAAGTAAAATGCAATAACGTATCTACCTAATACAAACAAGTTTAAAATGAAGCCTGACCTGAATGTTTGCTGAAATTAAAAAAAAAAAAAAAAGGAAGTTCTGCTTGGACATGATAAATCCTGCCATCTGCTAACATGCCTGAAATAGTGTGGGGAGTGTTCGAATCTGTTCCTAGACAGGACTCTGCTGTGTGGATTGCAATCAGTACTGCAGATGTGCTCTGTGATAACTTGAATATGATGGTTTGTCACTTTGAGTATGAAAGCCAGCTCTTGGCACAGTTTGGCTTTTGAGTTCACCTTTGTGTTTGTTTTAACTTTGCAGTTTTGTGATTAATAGTGTCATGTCAAGTAATAATAGATTAACAGTGTCATAACCAAGTTTAATAAAATAAAAACAAACCGAAGAACCCCACCCAAGCCCTCAACACAGCATGGGAGGAAGAAAAACATGTTTAATGAAGTGACTACATGACAAATCACACAGCAGTGACTTGAGCAGTGAGTTCTTGAAGAGGTACACTGAATATCTGCATTTGGTATATCTAGGAGATGGCTGTGAAAAACAAGCTTAAAAATTTTAAAATAAAAATATTAATGCAAATTAATGTTGTCTTTCAGATCCTTCTCATTGCAGCACCAGGATTGTGCTAACTTGGGTAACTATTTAAAGTTTTAGAGGTCTGCTTTTGAGGAGAAAAGGAATGGACTTACGTGAGCATGACTCTCACAATGATTAAACATTAATCCACAGAAGAGGGAAAACAGTATGTGAATTACCAATTCTTTCAGGAAACTCAGATCAAACTGACTGCATAAATCATAAAGAACAGTTTATTCTTTAAGAATTAATTCAAATAGGAAATGAAAGTACCAAAGCAAATTTTCCTTGTGCTCTAATTCTCATAGTTCAAGGTTCAGCGCCTCTACAGAAAAGCATGAATATCTTTATCTCAGACTGAACACTGCATTGATAAATAACATTGGAGGTTTTGCATCCAAGTGTAACATATGACAGAGCCTTGATTTCCCTGGAAAACTCTTTTACAACTTTTTTTTTCTTTGTTTGGGTTTGGTTTTTCCCTTTATCCCTAAAAAGCTCCTAAGAGTGCCATCTGTTTAATTAAAAGAGCTGCTGTGGGTTTTTACATGAAGATATTAATTGGTGTGCCAGGTGTTGCAGAATTATTTGAGACAGGTAAACTTCTTGGTGAGAGTTTCTGAACTACCACTCAACATTGAGAGTATTTTAATCAAAATTTCACAAAATCAGAAAATGGTTGAAATTAGAAGGGACCTCTGGAGGTCGTCTCATCCAGTCTCCTTGCTGTAAGAGAACCACCTAAAGCTGTTTTCTCAGGACCGTCTGGATAGTTTTGCATATCTCCAAGGAGGGAGACTCCACAGTCCCTGTGAACAACTTTCGGCACTTAATAGAAATTTGGGTTGTGAGTTGGGCTTTTTCCACTACATCTTTCTTCAGCTTATTGACACAGCTTATTTAGAACAAGTGCTCTTTGAGAGGCAGAAAATCAAAACATGGCTACTGTGGTACTTTCTACTTGTTGATACAGAAAGTGGAGCTAGACTGTTGCAATATTAAATATGGAAATATTTGTCCATAATACAGTCATCACACAATACATACTGTCTATTATTATGTTAATTTATACAACCTTTTTTTAATAACTTCATTTGGCATTCTAATAAATTTCCACCAGGACACTGTTGTGTGGGCAATACACTCATTTAATGAACAATACATTATTATTTTTAGTGATGATAATCAGCTGTGATTATTGACCAAGTCCAGCCTTGCTTATGTCAATATCAAACATGGCAAGACACAATTAAGGCCAGAATAATATACTTTACAGCAAGCAAGGTAATAAGAGCTGAGTTAGTATCTCAAATCAATTTCTACTAATAGGCACTTTAAGAAGATAATCAAAACTGCTTTACTCCAATTTGGGATTCCTTTCTATTAATTTATAACAGATAATTCACTTTCATAAGCCATGTTTACCACCACCTTCAAAGGAATAATTTTCCTTTTTCATTTATTCCATCATCATTCCATAAAACTTCACTCGCAACTTCAAAAAACATTCAGAGTTAATTTGTCACGAATTAGGTAAAAGGACAGTTCACTCAAGTAAGTCTCTTTGTAGGAAAAAAACCCCAAGAGTTGAAAACAGACCTTCTGAATTCGAGACATTCTGGTACCCTATCACTCCCAAGAGTCTATTTCCAAATATTTAACTTCTGTCTTTCTAATGAGGAAAAGAGTCAAGTATTTTATGCATAATATATATATACATATATATATTTAGGTATATAAACATGTTTATATAAGTGAAATAGTCCCTCATTTCTTCTATGAGCTATCCATACACAGCCTTAAATGTGCAAAAGCACAGTTGGGATGTAAGTCTTTTCTTTTGCTCTCTTTTCACCATAATCTGGTGGGGTCTTTGCTTAGAGGGACATAGGAGTTTATTGTGCATTTTGTTGAAAACAGGAATATTGTTTTGCTTTTCTAATTTCCAACAACATGCACAAAGGGAATGTGAGGAGAAAACACATGTCAGCAAACAAAGACTTTCTCAGACAGCCCTTACACTCACGGGGTTTTCTTTAAAAAAAAAAAAAAATTCTCAGGAGCTCAGTTGTTCCTCTCTGATGCATGAACTGAAAATAGAGATTGGGCACCCTGAAGCTGCTGCTGCTGCACAAGGGAGGGGGGTACAGCAAGAGGGAGCACAGGAAAGAGGAGAGCAACACTCAACTCCAGCCCTCGTGAATTCTGCTTGGTGCAAACAAACAAACAAACCGACCAACCAAGCAGAGCCTGGGTACCTACAGCAGACTCATCAATCCACTCCTAAGAGATGAATGAGCATTTCCATCTCTGCCTACCTTTCCAACATTAATGAATCATTAAATATTGTTTCTGGACCTCTCTGGCCTTTCAATGATTAAGTAGCTGATCCCTACTGCACCATAGAGTATTTAATTACTTGGAAAGAACATTCTTAGAAATGGTAAAAACAGCTCTTTGCATGTCTTATATTGCATTTAGATTATATATGGCTTCCTGATAAATGTGGGATGATACAACTCTAAACTCCTACTTTAAAAGTCCAAAGCAATATTTCTTATCCAGGCTTCCAAATCAGCAGCATTTGTCAAATGGCCATGACAGGATGGCATAAATATAGTGTGGGAAGCACTAATTACAATAACTCTAAGCTGGTAATTTTGCATTTAAGATCTTTCCAGAAACTTTTTTTCTATGTAAATAATTTCCCTTTCATTTTGATAAAAAAATGAATTATCTGGAAATAAAATAGCCCTTCCAAAGTGTCTTTCCTATCTGACTATTATTTCTGACTATTATTATCTGACTATATTATTTCCTATAATGCCTGTGGAGATCATTGCTTTTCAGAATAAGAAACTTTCTTATCTACACTCATCAAAGGAAGACAAGAAGTTTTTACCTCAGGTAAGTGAAATACTATTTCTCTTATCCTAAAGTCTTGGTTTAATTTTTTGGTGATCTCTAGGGGAGATAAAATTGATAGAGGATTAAAATGAAGGTTTGTGGCCAATCCTTTCCCATATTGATACAAAAAATAAACAATCAAACATTCCAAATTCAATGTATAAACATAATCCTCAAACAGCTAGCAGGTAATATATTCTGGATGAGGTCTGTAGCCTCTCACTAGAAATTTAAAAATTACAGACCTATTTTATTAGGAAATGATCAGCAAAGACACTGTGATACACCAAATGGAATTGGAGAGGACAGAAGGGAAGGAGGAATGAAAGGTTAAAAGAACAACCTAA
Source organism: Montifringilla adamsi (assembly GCA_017590115.1). Classification (NCBI taxonomy): domain Eukaryota; kingdom Metazoa; phylum Chordata; class Aves; order Passeriformes; family Passeridae; genus Montifringilla; species Montifringilla adamsi. The sequence goes on along the minus strand of JAGGNK010009114.1, from coordinate 86,967 downwards.
TTGATAAAGTCTGGGGAAAAAACACCCAGAAGCAGAATGTAATTTTAGAGAAGCATAAGTGGTGGAGATAATGTCAGAGCTGGTTACTGGTTTTTGCACAGCACAGGTGATAGGACAGAAGGCACACACAGAAAATGGATCTTGGAGCCAGTCAAATTCCAGTGACAGAAGGCTTTTCCTCATTGCACATTAATCCATTCCTGGGAGGTGGAGGTCACTCTGGTCATTGATTTCTGTTTGTTTCAACAGTTGGATGTTCTTTGGCCAAAGCAGGCTGTAAACACTGGCTGAAGTGCTGGAGAAATCACAATATCGACTTGCAGAACTACAGTTGTCTATAAACAGCACACCTTATTGTCACTTGGACCTAGAACCATAGATCAGTTGGGAAAATACTTCCTAAAAGATTCCAGATGATTACAGGAGGATTTAGGTCACAAGATAGTGAGTTAGGCTGTTTTTGAAAGAGCACTAAGAAGAAAAGTCCTTATCTATTCATAGCATGCCACGTTGCTTTGTACATTGTGCATATTAGTGCAGAACCTGGAACATGCCAAGTAGTACTTGGATATATAACAAAACACAATTACAGTTTATAAAAGCTCTTGGCCTGATGGGAATAAAGATGATTTTGTGTTCCTTTTAATTCCTTTAGTTACACTCCCTGTTCAGCAGCATGTTGCCAAGCAAAACCTGTGCTCTGTTTGGAAGTGGACAGCACAGCAAACCCGCTGCTTGGGAGAGGCAGCAATGGTCTCACTGAATCAGCTTCTGGCAAAAAGGAGGAATTTGTATTTTTCCAGAAAAAGCTCTTCTTGCCTTTGTTTTTTTTTTTTTTTTTTCTCAGAACATCCAATAGTCATAACTCACACCCTAGAGCAAGAAAAAATCTCATTTTCTTCCAGAAGTCCTGTTTAGTGTTTTAATATTTGCCATTATAACTGTGGGGTTTCTTAACTCTAGCTTGTAAGCTGCTAGTCCTGGACCTGTGTGAGCTCTGGACCTCCTGTTTCTCTTCTCCCCTTCTGCCTTCCTGTGCAAGCCCCATGTCCAGGCTCAATATGTAAAATCCTGCCACAAGTCACCACCCCTGCTGTAGCCATTGATACCAACCAGCTATTAGGGATTTTAAGAGTGAGATAAAAAGTTCTATTTATACCTTTTTAATATATAAATAGAAATATAGAAGAGAGCTTTCTACCTGAAAGTTTCTGCAAGGAGGGGGGATAGCTGCAGTTCAGAGATCCCAAGCTAGGCACTGCTGGAGGGAGGTTAAGCCACAGTCTTTAATTAGTAAAAATTCTAGATTTATTCTGCCATGTACAGCTCCAGTGCTACTGAAGGGGCTGGTTCTGAGTGCTACCTGCCTTCTGTCCTCACTCCAGCACAGTGTCCTCACTGATAAAAGCTGAGAGCCTTAGATGAATAAGTCATATTATTAGTAGATTTAATATCAACTTAATAGCAATTAGCAACCACTTTTTATATCCTTCTGAAAGGAAAAAATAGCCTAATAGTTAACTGTCACTGAGGTTGTGCTAAATGCCTGAACTATAGCATAATATACATTTTAAAATTTGTTTATGTGAGGAAAAGCTTTGAAGAGTTTAGGGGCAGGGCTATGTTTATGTTTGAAATAATTCTTTCCAAACTCTGAAACACACAAACATTAAACATTAAAAACATTTTAAAAAATCCCATTGTTGCTTTTAGAAATAACTGAAGGACAGTCCATCAAGGTGTACATCAAGGAAATAATTCCCATGAGAGAAGACATCCATCCTAATAGTGTTTAATCAGGAAAACCAGGGCAACATAAGATTATTCTGCTTCACAATGTATTTTTTTTTATTTTAATTTGGTTCACTAAGAGTGGGTAATTTAACTTTAAAGGATCAGAAGTTCAGTGAGAGAAGTACACTCCTAAGTGTTTAATACAAGATTAAAAAATAGGTGAAACTCAGATTATTCAAAGCGTCTGTAGGAAATCTACAGAGAAATGTCTGTGTTGGACTTCAATTTTTTCTGGGACTATAGAGGCTACCAACAAGATTAAGAAGTGTCCTTGCAGTGGGCAGAAAGCACAGATGTGGTGCAAGCAGAGAGCAAGGCTGTGTTTTGCTCCCTGCTGGGCTGGCCGTGCTCCCAGGGAGGGGCTGGATGGGTCTGGTGGCCCCTGCACACCCCAGGGATTCTGTGCTCTCAGACCCAAACAGCAGGGTCTGAAATCCAGAGGAAATAATTCTGTATGCTGAGATAAAAGCTGCTGTTTCCTTTGACATAAGGGTATGAATCAGAAGTTCTGTCGTGGATCTTTCACAGATATTCTTATCCATGACAACCTTAGCTTGCACAGCAGTGTGGACTGCTCTCAAGCAGATAGGTCAACTTGATAAAAATCAGATTATTTTCTCCAGACAGACCTACATTAAGCAGTAAGTGATGCCATTTCTGTTCTGCTGAAATCTTCCCATACCTCTTTTTCATCTCCATGTAAGCCCTAAAACAGTTCCCTTTTTTCCCCAGTACTGATTGCTCAGTTTGCTCTGAGCCACGAAAAACAAAGACCTTGCTTTGCCACTGTATTCAGGGAGAACCATTTGTGGTAAAACACAGTTTCTAATGCTGTGAATTCTAAAACTGTTGGGCTCCTGTCATAAAAGTGGAAGTCTCATGTCTATAGCCGGTTAGAGAAACAATTGCTTGTGAAAAACGAAGTGCTAAATGATGTTAGAACAAAGCAGAGTAAGATCAAGGAATTTTGAAAAGGACTGCAAGGAGTGTGGCCAGATCCACCAAACACCTTTTTCACTGGCTTCTCACTCAGATCCTCAGCTATGTCACTTCAGCTCTCAAATATATGAAAGCCTGTCTGTACCTATTCCCGATCTCATTTTGGATGAGAAGAGGGCTCTGATTCAAGTACAATCTACTCAGGAACAAGGAAATTAGAACAGCCCTGCCTACAAAGAATTTGTTCTTCCATTAAAGAGTTTCTTAACATAAATTCAGCCAAATAAATTATTCTCAAGGGTTTGCTAGCCATGTGTACTACATGTTAATCACAGAAACAGAGCATGGTTTGAGTTAGAAGGGACATGAAAGATCATCTCATTCCAAACCCCTGCCATAAGCAGGGACACCTTCCACTAGACCAGGTTGCTCAGAGCCCCATCCAATCTGGCCTTGAACGCTTCCAGGGATGGGAAGTCCACACCCCTGGACAGCCTCTTCCAGTGCCCCACCACTCTCACAGTACAGAATTTTTTCCTAATGTCTAATCCACACCTTCCTTCTGCCAGTTTGAAGCCATTCCCCCTGTCCTGTGATGACACACTCCTGTCAATAATCTCTCTCCATATTCCTTGTGGGCTCCCTTCAGATCCCCAGGCAGGTCACCCTGGAGCCTTCTCTTTTCCAGGCTGAACATCCCAGTTTCCTCAGCCTTTCCTCAGAGGAGAGGTGCTCCGTCCCACTAATCAGCTTGGTGAGCCCCCTCCTCTGTTAAAGATAAACAGAATAAAGAGGAACAAAAGGTTTAGTGGACAAGTCTGTTTGCTCCTGGAGACCTATGTTCAGTCAGGTTTTAAAATGTTAGCAAAAATCATTTGATGAGATCAGCATACAGCCAGAAAGGTCTTAGACCACTGTATTGGCCTGAAGGAATTGCACATCCCAAGTCCCTAAGAAATGCATGACATCAGATGACATGAGAAATCCTCAAAACTGCCCTAATTGTGAGCACAATTCTCCATCTTTCCGCAAAAACATGTGAGGTCCAAAGTCCTTTCGTGGAATATGTCTGGCCATTCTCAGCCAGCGAGTCACAGCCTCTCTTACCCAGGGGCTGTGCAATGCCAGTGCCTCTGCAAGCCACCAGGAAATCACTGCTCATCTGACTGCAGCTGTGACTGCCATGCTGATGAAAACTGGGCTTGAAAGTATTTTAGATGCAAAACAAACAAAGAGATAGGTTACAGTTTAATTTCAGACCTTCCAAGCCACCAGGAAATCACTGCTCATCTGACTGCAGCTGTGACTGCCATGCTGATGAAAACTGGGCTTGAAAGTATTTTAGATGCAAAACAATAGGTTACAGTTTAATTTCAGACCTTTGGTCTTTGTGTGGGATGCTGTACACGTGCTCTGTGAGCTCAGAATCTGCTGTACCATGAACAGCTTACACACATCACACTTTTACACGACAAAAGAAGATAATTTGTCAAGCCTCTATTATTTCTCACTCCCCCTTGATTTTTTGTGCTGATATTGAGTCACCAGAGGAAGCAGTCACATTTTTTTTTAAATTTAAGATACCTGAGCTGCATCTCCCCCTCCTCAAGTCTGTCTTTACCTATGACCAGAGAGCACAGACCAAAAGCCATGAACAAGTTCTTCACTCAGACTTTCTGAGCTTGAGAAAATAATTTTTTCCTGCACCTAGCTGCAAAATGTAATTTCCATTGCATGCCACTTTCTCAATAGAACAAATTTAAAATACACTCATGCAGGTCTGTGAATATCTTCTTGCTAAAAATTCCCATCCCCAATGAAAAAAAAAAAAAATCAGACTTTGCCTCAAGTTATATGTGGAGTTGCAAAAAGAACAAACTAGTAAACATTAGATTACCACTTCCCAGTAATAACCAACAACAAATATAAGTAATGAATATATTTTATGACATTGCTGCTCTTGCATTCATCTTGGGAGTGTTAGAATGTCTACATGAATTTTGCAGTCACGTCTTCATGTGAAGAAGTAATTTATGGCCTAGAGGAGTTTGTGAAAGTGATTAATAAGATGTGGATCACTTTAAACTTCATCAGAAGAAACTGCAAATATTTTGTAGAGTTTAATCTATCACTTTCTGGGTACACATAGGCATTGGTCATTATGGTGGATTAGGATGGAGTTTTACTTTCAGTTATTCTATACATCAGTTTTTTTACTCTTTATGTAGTATAGAGGACTTTTTTTTTTTGATGAACCAGTAACGTTTAACTAAATGATTTGAGAATAAATATGTCAATACATCCAGTTCATTTTTAGGGAAATTAATTCAAATGTTCTATTTTCTTAAGTATTGTTAGTGACTTGTACATTCTTTGACAACTACACGCAAAGAAAAAGCCTTTAGAGGCTATTCTGGGTCTCATTTTCTCACTTCCACTTTGGTCAAATGACGCAAAGGGGATTTGGCTCAGCTTGAGCCATAAACTCTAGAAACAAATATTTTTGCTGTCTAAAGATAATAAAACCCTTCCAAAGGACCATTACTACTTTGTTCTATTCCCTCAGTTTTACCTCCTGCATAATTCACTCACATAATTCCTATTTACAGCAACTTTTGCAGGGTGGAATCCCATCTTCCTGCTGCACATAAACTCTGTGGCACTGGGGTTTTCTGAGGATGGAGAGCAGAATATGGAAACTCGCTCACAAAAAGAGCACCACACAGTTAAGCAGGTTTTTTTCTGCCGTATTTAAGCAAACCACTGATTCCTCCTTATATAAACACTTGAGAAATAACAAGATCTTTCCCTATGCACAACATGCTCTCCCTCAGCACAGATGTATCAGTTCTTGCTGATGACCTGCATGAACATCCTGCTGCTGCCACACAATCACTGAGCCCAAGCCACACAGCCAAGGCAGCAGTGATCTCTTAGAAACCTCTCCAATTTGGGTTGCTCAGCTCTGCTGAGGCTGTTGCCCCATCCAGCACACACAGAATGGCACAAAAGGTCAGAGCATCCCCCCTGCCCCTCATTCCGAGAGGGCTGCACTAATTCCCGCTGCCTGAGGGAGACCACGGAGGAAAAGCAAGCACCATCCCCAACACTAAACTGGTTCTGAGATGCAAGAAGTGGAAAAGTCCCCTGCGAGGTCCAGGGCAGAGCATTCAGGCTGAGTAAAATAATCAGGAAAGTTACGAGGGATTGACATCTTCTGCAAGGAAAACATTAAAAACAGCCCCTCCATCAGCCAGTAAAATGTAAATTGTTTCCTAAACTGAATCATTCTTTCATGGCAGCCAGCACTTGACAGGTTTCTTTGTATTTGTACATATGTTGTAAAAAACCGCAAGGCCATAACATTTCACTCATTGGTTTGGCTTCCTGGGAAGGCGAGGCTGCTCTACTTGTCCCATCCCACCAGCATAAAAAACTCCACCTTCTCACCAAAATCCCTGCAGCCCCAGGCTCCTGTGAAGCCCTGAGAAGGTGGAATTGTCTTCAGCCACGGTGTCCAGCATGTACACCAGCCACAGAAATGCAGCAGGAATTAAAGCACAGGAGGCCAGGAGTAATGAATTACCCAGAGCCGGCAGGAAATGGCCGCACTGCTGCTCTGACTGAAAACATGCCACTCTAGCAAGTCCTGCTCCTCTTCCCAGAGCCAGCTTAGGTATCTCCACATGGGTTTTCAGGAGCTATGTCAGGAAATCTGGATGTCCCTGGCTGGTGCCCTCCTGTGTGATTCCAACTAGAGCAGTGGTGCAGCCACACCAGGGAGCGTTCAACGCTCAGAAACAGCAGTTTGTGGGCAGAAGTGCTTTCTCAAAAGCCTTACTTTCCCTTCTGCTCCTCACTCCAAAGAGCCTCCACAGGAGATTTTGGTGTGCAGCAGCAGTAGCTTTCTAATATCCAGTTTTCTTAGGTTTCATTTCACTGGCTGGTGAATATCAAACCACTCAGCTCATATTTCTGCTACTTTGGAAGTGCAACTGTGACTTTTCTTTTTGGGCTGTCTTCCAAGCTTTTGGCTGGATAGTAAATGGTGAAGGTAGCAGGACAATAAAGTCAGATATTAAATGAGGCTTAAGGGTTTTCTTGCCATCATGGCGACTTGTTATCTTTAAACAAGTCTCATTACTGCCGTCACTTCCTGGGGGGGCATGCTGGGAAAGAAAAAGAGTATTGGTAATAATGACCTGCCACTGCTTTTGTTTTTTTTCTTGTCTGCTGACCATGGCATTTCTTGAAGAGATTCCATTCATTTACCAACATCCCTGGTGACAAACCCAAAGGATCAAAAAAATTTCCTCTTCTCCTTGGCTACAACAGAAAGAGGAAACAGGGGAAATCTGCAGCTAGTAACATTTACCATAAATTAGATTTTGGAGATGTACAAGATGATTTTTCTTTCCCTAGTTGTAGAAAATGTGGCATTTTGACCACAGAAGAAGCAGAGGGTTCACAACACCAGCAAGTTTTACAGATGTCAGCAGATATTTGAACTCTCTGTTCAGCCCTGTTTTCTCATAGTCACACTCAGGGTGGAGGAAGGGGATCTCATTTCCCAGAACTGCTGCTGTTGAAGATTTGCTTCATCCTGACACTGGTGGAGTGTCTTCAACAGCAGGCAGCAGCAGGCTGCACCATCAGCATGGACACTGGGGGCAAGGTTTAGTTCCAGCTTGCCAAGAGGCAGAGGGCTCCTGAGCTATCTGTGTTTTATTATCTGATTTAATATACCACTAACATTTCACTTGCATTTATAAGTTTAAACCATTTTTTAATAGCACTTTTTTGGTAATAGTGAAATTGCCTAAGAAGTCCTAATGGTGAGTCCCTTTTTGAGACAGAGGAATTTGTCTGCTTGCTACTTCAGCCACTTTTACAAATTTTCAGTGTCAAATGTAACAGCTTGCATTGCTTTTAAAAGAGGCAGACTAGGGCATTAAACACATACAAGTGCTGCAATGGCTAAGAGGACCAATGAAAATATACTTCAGATATCCCCACCTGTTTATTTTAGATTGAAAGTCATTATTCATAGCTATGAAAAGGGGAAAAAAAAAGGTATTATCCCACTGCGTTATAATCCCTCTTCAAGGATTTAACACATAGAAGTTCACAGGAGGAAATTTGTGCCTCTCATCATTTAGACAGGAGTAAGAATTGTGGGAGCAGTGAGTATAAAACTGCACAGTTTGGAGGGTTCAGAATGTATGGGTTCCATCAGATAACAGAAAATGAGAAGGAGAAATCAAGTGATGCCACAGGAAAACCAGTGTTCTCACAGAGCAAAGGCTAAAATACACATTAGAGAGGCACAGATCGCATGATGGGAAGAATGTATAAATATATCACACTCTTCTACAAAACATTTTAGTGGGTTTTTTTTTGCCTCTGACACTTCAGTGGACTTCTATTACCTCACAGCTAATTGGCTGACAGCCCTGTGTTTTACATTTTGTGCCTAACATTGCAATAGCTATGAGTTATAACAACTAACCATAGGTTATGTCATATCATGTTACTTTGGTCTGACATGCAAATCATAAACCCTTTATTTTTTCCCATTGCCACATCCATGGCATATATATTTTGTGTTTTTACTTGGCCCTTCACAGCTGGCAAGCAAGTTCAGTGGCACTTGACTCTTATCCTGTGCTTAATTCCTCTAGTGAAAGGCTCATTCCCTTGGCTGTAACAGAGCCTTTCCTGGTCACGTTCTAGCTCAAATCCTGGATGAACAGTAAAATATATAAATGAGACTAAATTACACCAAGGTTAAAAGCCAGATCCTAAGTTTTATTTGGAAACATAGGGGCAGGTGTGCATGTCTTAAGGTTTTGCAAAGGTTCTCTTTTACTGTGACCTAGCTTCTCATACACAAAAGTTTCTAAATGTAGTAGTAACTATGAGACATTTTCAAATTCCAGTGTTCATATAATCAGACTCCAGTACCCACAGCAAAAGAAACCCACAAATTTTGGGGATTTCTTTGTTGCCTCCATGGTGATTTTGAATCCTTCATTAAGGCACATCCTTTCAGAATGAAATCATTGCTATCCATGTTAAAGCAACTCCTGGTCCAACTTGGATAAATCTACAAGAACACAAGCTGCTCTTCTGATAGCAGATGTGCTTCAATGTTCTACCCCTAGACAAATCGCTTTTCAGGTTTCTTTCAAGTATCCATAAAGAAAACCCAAAGGAAGACAAAATGTTCATCACCCCCACCCAAGAAACTTGTCAAGAATGAAATGTAGGTAGGAAGATAGATGTTTTTATAGTGAGAAGTTGTCTCTCCCACAGAGGCAGAACTGCAGCCTGCTAAAACAGTGCCATGAAGAACAAGGCCTGTGGTGCCATGGTACAGCAGAACTGAATCTGGCATGGTCCTGACAACCAGGATTTTGACAGATGGTGGGTACAGCAGATAGGAAGGAGATAAAACTCCAAAAACAAAAGCTCATTCCACAAATGAAAATCCAGAGAGCCAATGTGTCACCTGTATGTGATCTATGGCTGCAGAGCATCTTGAGCCAAGCCTTTTCCAGCACCACCACAAACCATTGATTCCAGTATTGGCTGAGGAGGTGAATATGTGATTAAAAGTAGACAAATATGAGGATAAAAGAGATCATGAAGAAGAAGGCAAAATATGAAACGGAAAACAAACCATTCTGATAGCAAGAATAGATTCCCTGTAGCTTATGTCATAATTTTAATTTCCCACCTAGATTCATATCTGCAGTATACAAATAAAGCTTATTTCCCTTTCAGTGTCTCTAGAAAACACAGAGTCAGTTGGGGGAGAGAATGTACAAAAACTCATTCCAAATCCTGCACTGAAGTTTATGCCACAAGACATTGTGTTTCCTATCTCCATCACTCTCAGTTTTGAGAACGTGATTCAGCCAAGTCTACAAGTAACCCAGCAAGCTCTGCAGTTACTTGCACAGGGTTTTGCTGAATTTCTCTCACTAAATGATAAAGAACAATCCTCACATGAACATAATCATCTGCATCCAGGCTCTCATTTTCAGACATCTTTTTGGAAGAATAGAGGACCACATGAACCCACTATGGTACAAACATTATCCAACTGGACCTGCCATTACTAATCTCTAAAATATCTTTTAGCATAGCTTGTCTCAGAACTGCTGTAAAAACCACTTTCTCTCTGTTGCCCACTCCAAAGAAGAGGTCTCAAGGGACCTGATCTGCACCATCCATCCCCACATGCTGGCTGCTGAGGAAGGACCCAGGGTGCTGTCACAGCCAAGCTGGCAAACACACTGATGCCTGGACGCCTGCACACAGCTGCTTGCAGCACTGTGACAGAAGAATTGAAATAAAGAAGCCTGTTACAAAGAGCAAGCCCCTGCTTTCATCCTGCACACCTACCACATAAATCTTTTGGCACGAATCACTTAAAATTTGCCAACGTTATTCTGCACGCTATCTAAATCTCTTTGTAGAACAGCCTTGAAAAGTTAGCAAAGGAAAACACACATAATGTACTGAGCTTGAACCTGAGCACATGGATCCCAGGGCCTGAGCATCAGCAGGACAATCTCACCTGCTGCTGGACTTTTTCCTTCCTTCCTTACAAGGGAAGGCAGACCAAGAGGATCAGATGGTTTTTGCTTTGCCCATGAACCCTTTTGGTGTTTTGATCTGTTCTAGTTCTCCTATGAATGACGTTGCATGGCACCTCACATATATTTAAACAACAGAACACACGGAATTTGACTATAGTGGTAATCTGACTTGCAGAATACTGTCTGTCACAGAGGGAAAAAATGTGTTTGTCGTTACTGTGTGGGAATCAGCCTATGCTGCCTTTTTAATGCCTTTTTTTTTTTTTAAACTTGTTGTTCTAAATAGTTGTAGAAATAAAACCCTCAAAGCAGTATTTCTGTGTTAAACAGAACCGTGATGCTTTCCCCCACTGTTTGCAAGGTAGCATTTAAAATGCAAAAGAATGATAGATGTTATTGTGAAGAAAATATACATATAAAGGCTCCTTGCCTACACTTCTATTTCTTACACATCATAATAATAAAAGTCAAACCCTTTTACCTTCAAACCAGACAGATAAATGCATGCAACTGCAGGCTGCAAGTGGTTTAATCATATCCCAACAACTGCTCCACATGTTTGAGTTCAGAAATCATTGTCTTTTCACCTAGACAAAGCCACAATTGTTTGTGCATTTATAGTGCTCTTCAGCAAGTATTTCATCATGCACCTTTCCTTTGGAAAAGGCTGTCCAAAACTCTATATTTAGCCATCACAAACACGCTAGTCTTAATCTTCTTGGCATAAATGTAGGAGGCTGTCATCTCCTGAGAATCAGCTGGGATTCTGCCTCAATGTTTTTTCAAGTGATAAAGCAAAACTCCGGTGTCTTATCTAGCATTGAACTAACAGAGTGTTAGCCACATGGGAAGAGGACTTTAAACATTCATTAATGTTTTAGAAAAGGGTCATGAAATGCAGTCAAATAGCTGTGCCTGAGGTTAATTTATGTTTTCACAACTATATACAGCAGGATGACTTGATAGTTTGTCTTCACGTTCTGGCTGTGAGAACAAATCTGGTGCTTCGGTTTGAAAACAAAGTGTTAGAGAACAACTAAAGCATGCAGGCAAAATGCAGCATGGAGCTCTTCAGGCACCCAATTAGCACCACTGCCTCTGAAATAAGAAAAATCCAACATATTGTGCAAATTTTCTACATTTACTGTTCTATTGTAACGTTGCAAGAAAAGAACAAAAAAAATGGCTTGTCAATTGACTGAGAAAGTGGCATAGATTCCTTGAGACAAGAACTCCACAGAGTTCAGTGGTGTAACACCTGCTGTGCTCCCAGATTTCTTGGATGACGCTTCTCCAGGTCCCTAAGGGCATCACAGCCACCTCAGCACCTGGCTGAGGTGTTTTTACAGGCACATGAAATGCCTGGTCTGCTGGGGCATGCCACTCTTGTCTGGGCACACCTCAAAGCACAGCCAGCCCTGGCAAATTCCAGTAACAAGAACCTAAAATCCACGTGAGAAAGCTGTTTTTCTTAAAACACACGTTTCAATGCACACAGAGCTTTCTGAGGAAATTTGTTTTTCAGAGAAAGGAGTGTTCCGTTTATCTTAAATTTCATCTGCCCAGTTTAAGGCATACCTAAAATGGTGCCTAAGCCCAAACTGGCCCTGAAGACAGCACCAAACTTTGCCAACACTGTGTCAGATGCTCAGTGAGGCAAGGTACTTTTAATGGACCCCTTTACATGAAAAACTGATTTCCTTCTCCTCACAGACTTTTTTTCAATTCTTTAATTCCTTTTCTTCTTTTTTAAAAAATCACAGATTCAGGAAAATATAATCCTTTTAAGTACATCACCACAGAACTACGACACAATAATTTATACAGAACACTAAGCAATAGAGAAGTTATAATGGGAACTTCTCTCTGCTTCTCCTGTCATCTGTTCTGTGAAGCTGGAAGACAGTAATTTTAAAAACCCATGAAGGTAAATATGTCATCACTCAGAGAATATTAAGCCTACGAGATCTTATGGAATGAGTATCATTGAGACAAAAAAATCAGCCCAATTCTTTAAAAGGGAACAGATGTTTATTTCACTGAAAAGAACTTCTAGAGATACTATAAAAAGATACAAGTAAAGTTTTGGGAAGGATTGAACGCATTGTATCACAAGATATGGTAGCCACAAGTATAAGTGAAGTGGCAGAACGAAATATTTCCTGTAAAAGCAATTACCACAGTGTTTCTCATATCTTCTGTTAAAGTAACCTGCACTGGCAACTGGCAGAGAAAGATATTAAATTAGATGGATTTCTGCTCTGCTTTAGCACAGCAATTTCTTCATTTCATCTCCCTCACCCTTTTCAGTACTGAAGATTTTACTCAAAAACCGTCTTGTTCACAATGGTAAGCAGCAAAGCTCCTGCTACTCCTAGTTAAAGGATTGCATGATTTTGTCAGGGAAGAACACTAACAAACTTTGAGTTGCAAAGAAAATTACATTAAAAATAATATTAAAGATATCTATATTAAGAATGAAAAATATGAGGGCAGTTAATAACATTTTTCATTTTCTGATTTGTGATTAGCAGCTCATGTAGATTCTCAATTTGTTGGTGTTCTTTTCTGGGAATTCAAACTTTATCCTTCATAGCCCAGGATTTCTACAAACTGTTTGCACAGCAGCCTGATAAATTGGACTGAGGCACGGAGTTTACCGCTGCTGATGATTTTTCCTGCTCACCTGGGCCATGTGAATGCACAGACAGCAGGGGGATGTGGCACAGGGGTGGCAGTGCTCTGCTAGGAAAGGGGAAGGACAGGACTGTGCCTTTCCAAAGCAGCTTTTCATGGTGCTGGATCAGGGATCACATATTACTTAGGTCTCTTGGTCATGTTTATTAAAGTGGATATGGATATCTGTGTGAAAAGCCAGACACATTTGCTATTGAAGGCAAAAAACATATTTATCAGTGCCACATATGCTGCCTGGTCAGCTGCCTGGTCAGCACATTGTCCCAGGAAGAGCAGAAAAACTCCAAAGACCGTGGCCAAAACAGGGAAAAAGCTGACAAAAAAATGGTAAAAATAGGTAACAAAAGTTTCCTTCCATCCTTTCCCCAAGCCAGACAAAAGATACCTGCCCACCTCTGACTGCCTTTCATCGCAGCCCCAGCTGTGGGAGCAGCACAGGGCCTGCTGCTCCATGGGTGCAGGTGACACCACATCCCATGGGACACCTCACAGCATGGAAAAATTGTTTCCCTCCACATCACACTTGCAGTACTGATCCTGCAGGAAAATCCCTTGAAATCTTGGGTAAAAACAACTTTGCTTTCCCAGTTTTGATTCACAGGTTTAATTTCTCAGGGCAGGGCTTTGAAACGTTTTTTTTTGTTGTTGTTATTGTTCACAAAACCACAATAAAAATTTGCCATTTGGACAAAATAAACAACCCTCTTACTTCTGCACCTCACATACCATTGCAACTCAGGGTTATAACAATCACATCTCAATCTATTAGAAATTTCTTCAACCCTGTATCCCCTTGGGGCTTCTTTCATATGAGCCCTTTGTGTGGTTAGGTGCAGCAGCTGAAACAGCTGAAATCACTCAGACCACAGAGAATAATATTTTTATTTTCATCTTTCAAAAGGTCAGTAAAGCTGAACAGGGGTAAATTACATTGCTAAAAATGCATTGTTTGTCAACACAGCACACCTTCCCAACAGCTGCTTTCCTCAGTTTTGCTGTCTATTCAGTGCAAGAATTCTGCTGGGTGGGACATAACAGGTTTGTTTTTATTTACACTATATTTCAGAATTGGTGGGAAGCAATGGCACCTCTTTTGAAAAGGAGATTTCTCCCCTCCTTCAATAATACATAAATAATTTTCTATTTACCATAATTCTAGTAAAACACTTGATTTCTGTTCTGCTTTGCTACCAAATGACAAATAACAGCCCCAAGCAAATGACTACTATGAGAAAATCTCTGCAATCAAAACAGAATGGACGGGGAGCCAGTTTCAGTCTGCTCTTAAATACCTGAGCAGCAGCAGAGAGACTGGACCTCCAAATCCTTGTTTTGCAGGAGGTGCTTTCACTGCAAACACAGCACAGGCTTTGGCATAACCGCCCTCAAAGGCTGCAGGGCAAGCAGGCAACAAAAACAGCACCTTCCCCCTCCACCTTCTAGCCCTCCTTTCCCATGGAGCCTGAGGATGGGATAATCTCAGTTTAGCTGGCTGGGCTGGCAGGACACCATCCCTGGCAAAACCCACGACAGCTTCCCTGCAGGCGAGGGGCAGCAGCAGCTGGAGCAGCCCTGTCAGGTCAGCTCCTGCCAGAGGCACCAAGCTGTCCCCAGGACAGCAAGGGCACCTGCTTTCTGCCCAGTCCCACACACACAGCGTGCTGCAGCCCAGCCCCAAGGGACTTCCAATAATCCTGCACTGTTCTCAACTGGAGATAAAATAATGTAGCTACGCTGCCTGGCAGAATAGCTCTCTCCCTTCCCTATACATAGCTACAATGAAGAAAACCTCAAAAATAGAATTATTGGGGGTTTTTTTATATATTTGATATGAGACTCAGCAGTGCAAGCAATGTTTTGTCAGCTTATACTGAGTATGATGGCAACGAGGGCTTCTTCTGTCCTGGAGACTCAGCATAAAGCTATTAAATGTCATCACTAATGAAAATCAGAGAACTTTTGTTTACCAGTTAAGATCAACACTTGTTAAGGGGGATGTTTCTGTATGAAAGCAGCTGTAAAGTTATGTTTTAAAGAAGGTTTTGTTTTGACAGATCTCTATCTGATGATATATTGTTATATATGAGAATTTCTAGGCTGTCTCACACAAATATACCTTGCCAAGGTACGCAGCAATGTAAACTTTTAAAGAAAACTAAGGAGTTCTCTGTACTGAAACCTAGAATCATAAAGTTTATAAGGTTTGTCTACATTCATGCAAAGCTGTACAAAAAAGTGCATAAAGAGATTTGAAAAAGGCCTTCAAAAGACCAAAGTTGACATGTGAATTTTGTCCTCAGATTTATACTGCCATTGCCGTATAAATCAGCTGCAATAACGTGCATACAAATGCATTTGCTAATTAGCAACTTCTTTTCCTCCCTAAGCTGCTCAGTTAAAAGCTGGCACACCCTTTAGACACGAGCAAATGAGGTGATTCATATTCCCATGGAAAAGTGTCTTTGCATGTGTAATGTCACACAAGTGGATCTGCTCTCCTGCAGTGCAGAAGAGTTTAAACCCTCAGAAAAACAAAGAATTCTTCCGTGAGCCTTTCACTCATCAGTTACCACACTACCTGAAAAATGATTCAATGACTATTGAACCAGTATTTTAGATTTTTCTGGACAATACGGGTTCTCATAATGATTAGAGCAGCAATGTGTGTGTCTGATGTGTTGAGCTCCCATCCCCCAGGACACGGCACGCAACAATTTCAGGACAATTCAACGTGAGCACTTGAACCTGCTGGGAGAAGCATCAGGAGATCCCACGGACCTCCAGGAGGGATGACAGCTGAACAGCCTCACCTTCAGTCCCAGCAAGGACTTTTTCCTCCCATCCCAGTGCCAACTACTGCAGCTCCAGAACTCCTACCTACTTTTTAAAGTAATAATGTCATCCAACAAAATTTTACCAACACAAATTTCCAGTACCCTAGGTCTCGGCATGAGAAAGCAACATTTCATTCACATCTGCCTATTTTCTTTTTTGTTGTTGTTGTTTTTAATAGTGTTTGTGGGCATATTTGGTTTCTACAGTGCATTTGAAGAGACATGCATATTTCAGGCTAAATAAGTGGCTGAGCTATTTAGTGATAAGCAAGGCCAAATGGAGTATCTAATTAGCACCTGAGGAAGTGAAGCTTTCTCACTGAAGATATAAAATTGAAAGGAACATTTAAAAATGGATCCTTTCTTAGCTAGAAATATTTTTATGACATTCTATATTTCGTATTACACACTAGCAAATTTACATTGTCATCAAAGGTATGTGTAGACTGTCTAGATAAAAGTCCTTTTCTGTGCAGGTATTTATTCTGTACAGTAAATTAACTTAATCTAGTTGTCAGTTGCTCTGCATTACAGAATAAATGCTTTTATAACAGGAAAATGTTTGGGGGGGGGCTTGTATATTTGTTCTCTAACGTTTTTAGTGCTTGACAAAATGCGACTTGAAGAATAACATTAAAACATCACTAATCTAATGCTCACGTAAATAATGTTCCATAAGTTGATGTTGTCACAAATATATTCATATCTCTCTGGCTTTGTAAAAAAACCCCTTGCCATTTTCTGGGGCTGTTTCCTAACAAACAGCTCAGCAGTGAGCCAGGACAGCACCACGGAGAGCAGGAGATAAAGCACAGCAACTCCTTTACCACAGAAAAGAATAATTGTGAGAAAAGTGTCTAATTCTCATGACAACAAGACTCTTGTAAGCACAACAAGGAAGTTCATCAGACAAAATGCAAAGTTTAGGGGAAGACTTTGCTTGGAAGGTTGGTCACATGAGAGAAAGGCCCTGTCCCCCAGCAGGGCTCAGCAAGGGCAGCACAAACGCAGTGAAATTTGTGTTTATATTTGGTTTGCTGCACTGACAGGCTGCAGAAAGAGCTCATTGAAAGCTCTCCTTTGAAAGCTATCCTTATGTTTTCACTTTAAATTAAATAACAAATAGGCTCCAGAAAATTTTTTCATAATTCCTTAGGACTATAAAGTCAAAACAAAAATACTGTTCGTTGTTTTTTTTGGTTTGGGTTTTCTATTAAGTTCACCAACTATTTCCACTTACATATAATATTTATTCTTATCTGTTGAGTAAAATAATAAGACCTTCTTGAAATATTTTTTTTCCACTAGTGCTACAACACTTCAACATCTAATAATTTTAAAATCACAGCTCACAATAGTTCACAGAATTACTTGAAATTAATAACATTACCTGCTGGTGAATTAGTGCTGTTAAATTAAAAACTGTGCCATGCCAGCCCTAGAAACCTGCCTCCTGCCTACATGGAAGCAGATAAGGAATTACTTCATTTAATCTAATTACAGTGCTGTAAAAGAAAAGAGAAATGAGCTCTAAATATTGCTAAAAATGCTCTAAGTGTCCATTCTCTGATAGATGGAGACATAGAGGAAACTGTGCTTTCATTATCTGAGACGTAACTGGCTTATTCTCCTTTCACCCAGCCACTGTTCACTGCTGAGATGTATTCATTAGAAAACTGCACCTACACCATTCTCGTGTTTTAGAATAAGGGAATTTTCGTTTGTTTCAGATGTTTATGTCATTTTAGCTACCACATCTACCCCCAGTGCTTCAGCTCAGGCACAGCTCCCAGGAAGGACAGTGGTAACAGGATACAGAGCTTAACCTCTGGTTCCATTCTGGTTCTAGGTAGTTTTGCATGTAATTCTTCAATAAAGAATGACACTGGGAACTCTTTTTGCCAGTTGTTTGCCTTGTAGGTGAGCTGCACAACAAGGGGGACGGCCTGCTTCTCAAAGAAGTCTCATAACTCATATCCCTTCTAGATTTTTTTTTTTTATCAAAATGTTTCCACTCTATCCAATCTTCTTACCCATTGCGACCTTCAGAGCTTTTTATTTTTTACCTTTCTTTTTTTTTTTTATCTATTCCTAAATGGAGCATCTTAAAATGCAAGCCTCCAAATGGCTGTCCATGTGAGCCTAACTCAGGGTGCCAAAAGAGCAATAAAAAACGACTTTGAAAGTTCAGTTTTCATAGCTCTGATATCTTCCCACAGCACCTTTTCTTTTAGGTGAAATCATGGCAAACTACAGAACTCACCATTTGGTTCTATTACAGATGAGCTGCACTGATTTTCCAAGCAACAGAATAGAAACTTTTCCCCTTTAAAATAATTGGAAAAGAAACATCAGAGTGCACTTGCACGGTCTTACAAGACCCTGGCCCACAAATACCACTGCAACACCTCATGTGCATCACACTTGCTAATTCCCAAGGTTTTTTCCCCTGGATCTGGGGTAAAGGACTCTTTGTCCAAACTCCAGTGGCACGCACAGAGTACGGGCATTGAAGCTGCATCTCTAAGTCAAAAGTTTAAAAAGCTGAATATTTCTACAGTTTAGAGCTATACAAAAACAAGACTATAAAAGGCACCTTGCTGATTTATTGCCATTTAATCTGGCCTATTTCTATCGAGAAACAAATATCATTTCTCTGCAAATGTTTGTTCTTTATTTAGGAGCAAACATTCAAAGGAATGCTGGCTGAGCCTGACATACACTTGCTATGCTATTTGCTTATCTACCAGCTACATCTTTTCTGGACCAAAACTCCCTTTTCTAGTGCATAGCGTACAGGTAAAATTTAAATAAGCAGTCCTGTTATCCCCAACCAGTTCTCTCCTGTACCCATCTTCTCTAATTCTGATATCTTTACAGCTGATAAATGTGCCCAGGTCTTGCCCAAAGTATTGCTGTGATTCTGAGTCTCTCCACCAGCCATATTTGCATACTCATGCAGATCTGAGTGCTTTTTCTGCTTCCTTGCTCCCTTTTATGGCTCCCTCCCTTGCATATTGCAGGCAATCTGCAGGGTTGTGTGCCAAGCATTCAATCTTGATAGACACCAATTTGGTGTAATATACACAGAGGGCACCCATCATGGCTTCTCCATATAAATTACATCTCTATTGTACGCAGATAGAACATAAATCATTCATTCAAAAAGTCATAGGTGAATAACTGTGTTGTTCTTGACAATAATATTTTCTTTGCTGAAAATTAAAAAAAAATCCATGTTCATATGTCACCCCCACACAAAAGTTTACATTCAAGCCTAGATTGAAGTATTTATTTGGAAACACACTGGTGTTTGATGTAAATTTAGTGCAATAGAACATAAATTTGGTTTGTAAGTACTCTAGGTTTCACAGCTGATGCATAAAGAAACTTGTGGGAGCTGTGCAACACCAGGAGAAAGGCAGAAGGCACCAAAATTCTTAAGCTATAAGTTCCATTTAACAGCAATACAGGTTTCCAGCTTCAATTATTTTTCCACATTCACCCTCCACCAAAAAGACCACTTCAGACACTGCATTCTAAACAAGAGGCTTATTTTTCCTTTCACCTGGCACCTTTAGCAAAATCAAAAGAGAGCAAAACTCTAAACCTTTGCACATAAATATGCTTCACTAAATCATCTCATTACTGAGGAACCACACCAATATCCATTACAATTATTAGATCAGACTAACATTGAAAATGTAAATGTGGCATCCTAGTGATGTAATCTAATATTATTACTGCTTGCATTCCTCCTTTCATGCCCCTCAAACTCTCCTAAAATGCCATTTCACATGTAAAGTTTTAATATTACAGAAGTGCCTGTTTGATCTAATTTCCAGAATCAAAAATTACTTACTGTTCTCACTGCTTAATATGCTTCCCCAAAGAATAAAAATAAATTTAATTCAAAAACAGCTATAAAAAGCATTGTCAGATTTTTTTTCCCCCTCTTTTATTAGCATTTTCCATTAAAGACATGCCTGGTCTCCAGTTTTACAAGAGCTGTGTGTTGCTCCACTGAGCCCACATCCTGCAGCAGCGCACGCTGTTCGTGACTTAAGCACCTCTTCTTTATTTCTAAAGCCATCAACAATTATTAAACTCCTTGAGAATAAATCTCCTTATTAGCATGAAGATTAGAACATCTCAGGTGCAGAAAAATGTCAGCTGCTTGTCAGGAGTCATTTTGAGCGTGCTCTCTTGACCCATTCCCAATTTAAAAGCCTGTTCCTGTGGAACAGGACAGATAATGAATGCAGCATGAAAACAGCCAGCAAATGAGCAATACAAGAAACTTGTCTTTCTAATTGAAAGAGCATAAGCTAAAATTATAGTACATTAGCTAACTATCCAAAGTGCTAGAAATGCCATGAAAAATAAATGACTTCATCTTGGAGGGTCTTCCTCAGAGGAACGGGGGACACAGCACTGCAGGATAGGCCAGAGGAAGAGCAGCAGGGTGAGCTAAGGTCACTTTCTTTCTAAATGAGAAGCCTACATAGGATGCTAATTTGGTTTGATTTGTTTTAAGCCTTCCTGAATCATCAGATAGATAAAATCTTAATGATTTTTTCATCCAAACAGACTTAGAAGTACCACTTTTAATTCAGAGAGTCTTCTATAAAAGAACTCTGCCACATTGCACAGTCCTGAGAACAAAACCACCTGGAATTGTGTAAAGGGATCTACTGGCTTTGGTTTCATTTCTAAACTTCAGGAAGACATAAAAGTTAGGAATCAAAGTAGTGTATTTTAACAGAACTTTAGTGATTGCAAATCTACTAATGAAGACAGAACATAAACATATTAAATTTGATAGTGCTGCACAGGTTACTGTAGCAAGGGAAGCTGTAAGATTTGGTGGCTATGATACTGTTCTACAGACTTTCTTGGAATAACTATGCTGCCATAAAAATGAATGGCAATAATAGGACTTAAGCATACTTTTGAGATAAAACCTAGATAAAAACATTGTTTACATCACATTTATTTATTGTTTAGGCTTTTCCTCTTTCAAACATCAGTCTATAAACAAGTGTATCTGATACTGATTGCCTTACAGATATAGTAAGGGAATAAACCATGTCACATGTACATTTTGTAATGTTATAAATACACAGGGAAAACATTATTAGAATGATTTCATGAAACGATTTAGGGAGAAGATTTGGGCTAGGACTGCACTGGGGTCACAACAGTGGTAGGCAGGTACTGCTGTCAAGAAGACATGCTAAACAACCTTCATTTTTAGAGCCTTCTGTTTCACCAATTTTAAAAGTGGGTGGCTCACTGTTCCCTGACAAAGCTTACAAGGAAGCCTCCTCCTTCTGCCCTTAGGGACAACCCTCCAGTCTTGTCTTTTCAGATTTTAAATACATTTGCATTTTACACTGTTGACATTCGCTTTCTGAAATAGCTTCCCTGGTGTTTGAGCAGTGCTTTCACAGGAGAGTGATATGTGAAAGGAGGATATGTTTCCCATATGTGTTCATGCCAGCCCCTTATATAACTGAAGAAATGTTTTTGTTCAGTCCTAGAATAATGCTTATGTTGAATATAGTTATTTTTATTTTGAATCTGCCAGCAGACCTGTAAAATCATTCATTCACACAGCAGCAGTGCTTTAGTGCCTTACCTCTTCCCTGCACCCCATTCATCTTCTGTGAGACTGATAAACATGTCTGCTCTCAAAGATATTATCAGACACTGCCTAAAACACCCCAGGATTCAGCCCAAACACAAAACACTAGGCAAAAAAAAAAAAAAAAAGAAAAAAGAAAAAAAAAAGTTCTGAGAAATCAATTAAAAATGCCACTTTCTCTAGCTGACATTGTGAGCAGATACAGCTGCAAAGACACTGGAAATAGAATGATGTCAAACTCTCCTGACAGCTCTGACAAGACTGCCCAGGATGAAGCAGCTTTTTAAAACTTCTTGTGCAATAACTCCCTTCTTTGACTACAGCATCTGAGAATGCTCAGAGGGATTCACCAGGTTAGACAAGCTCAGAAGTTCTGCCACCCTTTCTGTAACACAGCTCCTGTTCATCCCTTTCTGGAGACCTGAATTCACTGTTAACATCCCAAAGGCAGAGCACAAAGAGCCTTCCTTCAACATGAAGATGCTTCCCTTTGCAGCAGTTCTGCCACAGAGGCCATGTGATTTTGTAAGGAATGTCTGCCTGCCCATCTGACACCCACTGCAATCATGTGCATTGTCAAGCCTCTCTGATACAACTGCAGGAGTACCACAAAGGATAACAGAAATAAATATGATTGAAGAGGTTGCACTGATGTGCAGAAATCAACACGTACCCCCTTCAAATATGAATACAAAGCTGTCCTGCATTTGGTGCTACCTTATCCAAAGAAATAGTAGGAGTCTTTCTCCTAACACTTGAAAATTGGAAAAATATTAACAAGGACTTAGAATCAGAGATAGAATTGCTAAAACTTAATCACTCCTAGGAAAGTCATTATTTTCTGAAAGCTCTGAGAACACTAGTTAGATTTTTATTTTCTTTTTAATCTGGTCCTTCTTTCAGCTCTAATGCCAGCTCCTCACAAGAGTAGGACTAGGGGCTTATGTGTAACTTTCAGAACTTCTGAAAGTCTGTAAAATCAGCATTATCCCATCTAAACCACTATTTTTGGGTGCTTATTTGGGACCTCTGCTTTTGCAACTGCAGTTTTACATCATTGCATCTAAATACATTCCAGAAGAAATCCAAACTCTCCTGCCAGCAGCTGTATAAGGTGTATGCCAGTATTTTTATGTGAAAAAGTTACACATAGTGCTACCTCACTCTGCTGAAAATACTGAACAGAGGTCTCTCTATTATTTATTGTTTAGTGACAGTGCCATTACACATTCTGGGCTTTTTTTTCTGTAAATCCTCCTTTACAGTCTTTGAAACTACACACAGCTTTTGTACCCAGTCAAAAACAATAAAACTGCCTCCCCTGCAGTGAAGCACAATCCTGTCAAGCTGAATTTAAGAGCTGCAGAGAGCACTGCCTGGCCCAGCCCACCTCCCCAGATATTGCAGGAACACATGATAATAATGCCATCCAAAGAGAGAGGACTTCATTTCACCGAGATGATGCTTGATTTCCTTCAGTCACATTTAAAATGACCTGCATTTTATCTTTAAGCTGAGCACTTTTCTTTGCATTAATTCATCTTAGAGTTACCGGTACTTGTTTCAGGAAAACATAATTTCAGATTTCTCAAAAGGAACAACTAATTTTTAGTATATTTTCTATTAACCATAAGTCTTTTGGTAGCACACTATATGCACATATTCAGTGGGGGAAGCATTAAACTGGAAAACACTAATTCAACAAGCATTATGTTATATTATAGAACATTAGTAAATGAAAAAAAAAATCCCAAGGAAATAATGGGAAACTAATAGCTAATAATTACAATACTCACACCACAGCACCATTAAGCAGAAACATATCAATAAGAAACTGCAACATAACTATTCATTTATGAAATACACTCAGTGTTTTAATGCTATAGTGAGCATATAGCAATTATCTTAGCAGTTAAAGTGAATTTCAGCTATTGAATATCCCTCAGTTAAAAATTGTCATTGGATCTATTTTAAAGTAAACACAATTAATATGACACCTAAACTTCCTGTTGTAGAGTTGCTAGGAGAGCTCCATACATGTTCCTTTTAGATAATACAGGCAGGTTTGAATTAATAACTCAGCCATTGCACAAAGGCCAGCACTCTACATTTACAGAATGCATTAGATTCAATCATGCTGGAACTAAATAATTACAGGTGATTTTACAGTTGTTTGTTTCATTTCTAAGACCACGATGGCACTCAGAGTAATGTAATTATTCACCTAATTATATAATACGGTTGTAATAAAGCATTTGGACTGCTCAGCAATGACAGCTGAGAAGGTAGTTCAAACATGTGATGTATGTACAGCTTTAAAATTACCCTGCAATGAAAGACAATCTCTCAAGTTAAAAAGGTATCCACATCTTAATCATCATGAGATATTTGACAAAGGCATAACAGCACAATTGGATTAAGTAAAAGCCCAAACCAGATTTGTCCATTTTGAAATAGTTTGGGGATCCAATTTTCTTCTTCCTGTGACGATCCTGATTTAGGGACTGACTCATCACAGCCCAACCCCAGACAGGGCAGAACTCTTCCAAGATACAGGAAATATTTGAACAGGCTGCAATAAAGGTCTAAAAAGGTTCAGCATGGAGGGTTCTGAACTGTGCTGTACAGTTATTTTCATCTAGCATCCCACAATGCTATTTCTCAGCTCTGCTGGGAAAGATGTTAAAGTGGGCAGAATGCCACTGCAATGTGGCTATACTGCTTATCCTCTATCTGTGCTAACTGGTTTATTGCAATTTATTTATCCTTTAGACAGCCCCACAGAGCCTGCAGGAGCAGGGTCTCTGTGTTGGAGAGCGCGCTTCTCTTTCCACTTGGTAGGAAGAAAGGTTGCTGGTCACACCAAAGGTTTTATTCAGAGCTCTAATGGATGTGAGCACTCTGATTCACACAACTACACAAACAGGTCATATTAATTAGATTTACCGGATCAAAGCAGCCTTCTAGGGAATGCCATAGTGGTTAGCAGTTCTGTGCTTTCCTTTTGGTCCTTCCCTCACTGCAGGATCTGCAGCTATGAACCACCCTTGTCTCAACACACCCTTCTGAAAGTACAGGACAACTGCTAGATCCATCTGTGATTCTGTGTTTGCTTTCTGCCTTTAGAGATGAGTTCTAACAAACCATAGAGCAAGGTTTGGTGCTTGGAGATCCTTCTGTACCAGTGTTTGTCCTTGACTCACTTGACTCATTTCTGAGAGAAGAAAAAAAAAAAATCTTTCCAGATGCTTTCTGCTTGCTGACCCATCTTGCCCCTCCTCACAAGTCAGCACACATCACGCTAACAAGGACCCAGAAGCTGCAGCTTTGTGCACTGCCCAGTCCTTTGGGTGGGTTAGTCAGGACAGTGTGAACAGGGTACACAGCTCATGTGGTTACTTCATGCATTCCAAAAGTTACTCAGCATTTCTAACACAGTTAAATTGCAATATCAGGTTCCTGTAGATGGCCCCAGCAGACTGAAAGCAGTTCACTCCTGTGCTCAGATTGAAGCTGACCTCACTGGTTTGTCTCTACATGCTATTTCCCTACCCTGCCTACTGCATGCATTTCGTTTCCTGCATTTCTTTTCTTCATGTGAGAAGAGGATGTACACATCTTTTCTGCTAGTTCTCACCAGAAGGGGCTGTTTTGAAATTTTCCTTGATCACAAGGCAAAGAAAACCCCCCTCAGCCTGCTCAGCTGCCCCCCCTCTTCACAAAGTTTCCATTTGTCCTGCTGCTACTGCAAGTCAGGCGTGTAACTGGAGCCCAGGGAAGAATGGAAGAACTTTGGGGCAGCATCCCAAGGCAGCACAGCTCACAGGACTTCACCACCGATGGGAGCAGCCAGACAGCTCCTAATGAGCTCAGGAGGGCAGGATGGGAGCAGGGTTAAGGTGCAAGGAATTTCACCTGGCAAGGGCAGGCATAGAGCAAAGAGTGGAACACCACAAGCAGTGCCCTGCAAATCCAACATCATCTCCAAAGCCTAAGCATCGGGAGCATCACCTGACATTAGGAAAGCATTTTTCTGCCAGCAAACCCCAAAACACAAAGAATCACAATGACTTCTTGGGATTGACACAAATTCCCTTCCTCACAAAACTGGTTTGTCAGGGTAAGAAAGTGTAAGATTGTTGGCCAATAGGTGAATTATCCTACAAGAAAAAAAAAAAAGCTACTGGTTGGAAAAGTGAGATAAATTCAAATGAGACTTAATTCCTAGTAGAGCTCTAAGCTCTTGGATCTGCTCAAAAGAAAATATTTTGGCCAACAGTGATCTGGAAGCAAAAAGAATACACATTTGGAATGCAACACAATTGGGTGATCCTGTGCATGTGTCACTTCTTTCAAGAATTATTTAATTCCAAATCAAACTCTTACATTTTGGCTGTCTTTCAAATGCATGTTAAAAATGCCTGTAAAGGGCTAACATGTAGTGATTTTTCATTCTGAAAACCAACAGAACTGAGACATTTACAACCTTATCTGTGAAAGGGAATTGCCAGCTGGGGAGAAGGATTTGAAACTTACTGCAGCAGCATTCTAACAGAACGAAAAACCAGAGCTAATACCTCTGTACATGATTTCATAGGGTCGTCTCAATCTAAGCAAGAAAGGATTCCTTTCTAATTAAAAATATGTTCTGCACAATTGTGATAAATGGGAAATAAAGTGAGATTGAATGTGTTTAATCAAGTTAATCATTCACAAGAGAAATAGAAAGCTTCATATCAAAATGATGGGTTTCAACTCCATATCAGCTACTTCTGATGGTGATAAAATGTTCTATGGAATAAACCAACTATTCAAATGCTTGGGGAAAAAAAAGAAAAAAACAAAACCAAACCAATTTTAAAAGGCACCATTGAGCCCAAACTATCAAAGAACAGGAAAAACCTAGCTGTTTGGTGCTACATGGGAGCATTTCTAGCTGGACACATTTTCCAGCATTCTTTGGCCCCATCTTGGTCAAGACAATTGTGTTCTTACTGAGCTCCAGGCTCAGGCTGCATTGGAAAGCAAGAGATGAGCACAGGCTCCATATTCCCCAAAACATTGCTAGAGAAAGGTGATTTACAAGCAGAAAAAGAAAAATTGTATACATGTGCAGTAACAGTAAGGCCTTTAAAAATAGTCTGATTTTGGAGGACAGCAAAAACATAGAAAATAATTTTTTCCTTCAAAAATCTTATGCAAAATGCAATAGAGACAGAAAAATTGAAAGAATAAGAAGTATTCCCTGACATTTTAGAGAAATTTACTTTTATCTATAACTCTAAACCACAAACATTCAACCAAAAACTGGAAAAGCAATCTAGATCCTATTCTTCCCGTTGGAACTGGGAAGAAACATGGAAAAAAAAAAAAGGCAACTAAAAATGTGGCAGACATATTTCTAAACAGGCAAATAACACTTGCAGGACTCTCACAGGAGGGCAGGGGGAACACCTGCATAGCAGAAACTTGACCTTGGGTCTCCTGCATCCCAATGGACTGGTTTAATCTAAAATTTCTCTCTCTCTCATACATGCTTTAGCTAAATACTACTTTTTTTTTTAAACCTAACCTTTGAAAACTGATTTCCCAAGTAAGAGATTTCCATTGGAAGATTTCCAAGAAAGCTACACTAGAAATTGAGCTGACATCCAGTTATTTATGCACACACACACAGGAGCACAAGGGAACACCTTCCATAGCACCAAGAGGCTGAGCAGAACTTCCTGCACAGGTACAGGTTGCTCTGACCAAAGCATCTGGTGTGTGACAAACTGCTGCCAACCCCAGATGTGACACTGGCACAGCAACAGCAGCAAGCCACCAGAATTTCCAAAGCTATCCTTGATCAAAGGAACCCACAAGCCCGACCCGCCATGTTGTTTTCCTGGGGCCCACTAATGACAGAAAAAGAGGATTCAGGATTACTCAAAATTACCTGTACCATCAGAGGAAACCTTAAAGAACAGCTTAATTCAGGGAAAAATAAGAAGTTATCTTCTTGTGTGCCATGTTGGAAGGATAAATCGTTGTCTCAGCAGTTAAAAGTCAGCCAGGCAATTTGAAAAGGTATCAGAAACCAAGAGATGCCTCCAGCACTGGTGTTTCAGTGTGGCTTAGAGCCCCTGAAGTGGGAGAGAGCCCCACAGCTCACAGCCCTGCCTTTGGCCAGGATCCAACCCCCTCAGGTGGGGACTCACCTTTCTTTCCAGGGAGACAAAGTCCATCCTGCACTAAGCAGTGACCCTGCTCCTCCTCCCCCTGATGTCCTCAGGTGTGCAAGCACCTGCCATCACGGCAGGGCTTCCAACAAAGAGCCTGCATCTGCTTCTGCTGGGGATGGTATTGATTTTTTCAAATTTTTTTTCATTAAAAATGCATTTGTAATGGAAACTGCAATAAATCCATAAGCATGAAATACAGCTTGATACCATCATTTTTGCTAGTTTGAAATGCCCAATTTGTTACCTCTAAAAATAACTCGCTCCAGTAATATTTGCCAGAATTTATTTTGGTGGAAGGTTGTGCAGTTCAAATGGTAGGTCCATCTGGCTCCAGGTTTATTACTCCAGGACAACAATTTTAGTACAAATTTCATAGGGGAAAAGTGAAAAACACAGTGAATTATTGTTGTCCAGAAGGAACCAGCCCATCTGCTCTTCTCAGGGTGACAATAGGAGATCACTTGCATGCAGTGACATATGGACAAAGGGGACTAAGAAAAAGCAGCTTCTTAATCACCTTCCATGAAATAAAGAGAGATGCACATTACAGTTGTAATGTTAAAACTTGGACTCTGGCACAGGCAAGATAAAACTGGTGGCAGCACTGAGATGAGGAATATTCTACATTCCATGGTTGTCCTTGTCTTTTAGTCTACTAAGGCATCACTTCAGAAAAGACACTGGCATGTCTCTTCATCAAATATCAAGATTTTCACTTTGTTTGCATGTCCCTAAAAAAAAAAAACATATATATATTAAAAGCTATTTTGCTCATTAGAAAAACTAGTTTGGTTTTAGCTACTATCTAGAGTGCTTTCTGGCTCACATGTATACTTCCACATGTAAAAAAAAAAAAAAAAAACCTCCATTGCAATTTCATCTGAGCTCAAGACAAAAAAGAAGACAGTAAACTAATACAAGATAGATGTTGTATTTATAAAAATATTAAAGAAAAAAATCCTTGACAAGAGAAGTGGAACATAAACTGTATTTGCTGATTAACTGGGATGTAACAGGTAGGTTAAGAGCCAAAATGGAATTTGCTTTGCATAACTGGAAATTTTCTTATCCAGAATTTAATTCACATTTCAACAATTCCCATTTCTAATATACTCTAGGCATAGCAGAAAAGGTTTGAAAGTTTCCAGCAATATATGCCACCTAAGATGATCTTGCTTCAGACCGGGAAATATAAGAATATTTTTCATTGCTGAATTACTTGCAGAAGTTATTTATAGAGATGTTTAAGATGTTGTCAGTCCTTCACGCTGGGGAGAAAACAAGTCCCATTCTCAAGATGAGTAACAAAAAATTTCTGTTAGGGATTTCCCTCTCAGCAGAAGGTGAGCATTCAAAAATTTAAGACCAAGGAAAGCCATCCGTGCTGCCAACATTACAAAAGGCAGGCTCCAGAACTTTTTCAGTAAATAGCAATCCTTTTTAAGGCACGATACAGATTCCAAACACTAAAACACAAAGTAGTTGTGGAATCAAAGCCAGGTTGAACCAAAGGAAAAGGCAGCCCCAGCAGAAGAGCTCCCTCTGCACAGGAGGTTATCACAGAGCTGTGCAGAGCAGGACAGAAGAGCAGCCAGGGCACACATAAATTCACATTTAATTCGAACAAACTGAGAGCCAGGGTCACACCTCCCACCCACAGCCCCAGTCAGCCCTGAGCTCCTCTCAACCCCAGGCACTCATTTGTGGTTCAGCACCATCAGCACAGCTGTAAAGCCACGGTGGCCCAGAAATCCCTAAAAAAGACTGTTTGCTAAACAGTTTATAAGCACCTGGCAAATAGCAAGGTAATAAAGCAGCAATAAAGCTGCTGAAAACAGGCCATGTGGAGCTATTTTCGTTTCCTTGGCAGGGTGACTGGCCTGGCAGACACGGGACAGCAGCAGTTGTGATGTGTCCTGAATTCAAGAGGGTTTTCTGGCACTGCCTCAGGTGACAGTTTCCTAAGCAAGCTCATCAAACAGGGCACAGCTTCCCGAAAATTGTACTTTAACAGTGTCATCAGTAGTTTGCTGTCAACTTGTAAGACTTAAATTTGGTCTTGAAAAGGGTTCAACCTCAGACCCAACTACCTTCAACAGTTTATTTATAAATTTCTTTATTATTTATTTCTAAGTTGTCTTTATTTCTTTATTGGCTAACATAAGGAAATCTAAGCAATTAGAAGGGTCAAAATACTGGGAGTGGCTGGAAGAAATTTCAAGGACAAGCTCAAATTTCAAACTGATTTTGACAAATTGAAGGAAAAAAAGTTCAAAACTAAAGGAGATAAGATAGACGAAGGCATGCTTAGGAAATAAAAGGTCTATACAGTGATATTTAAATGGAAAATTGTAATCCTGACCAAGAGGGCTGAATTGTTGTCACTGGATCACAGTGACCAGCTGTGAAGAGTGCCTTCTAAAAGGCACGGATAGCTGAGCCCAGTTTTTGGCACAGGGTTTTAAACAGCTTTCTTGGTGAGCTCAGAGAAGGTGAAAGAGCCATCAAGAGCTGGAAAACACCATTTCAAGAGCAGCTGAAGGAAAGCAGTTTTCTGTGAGAGAGGCAAAGTAGAATGTCATGTGGCCTTGCAAAACAAAATTAAAAAGTGTGCTAAGAGGACAGCAGTCAATAGTTTACCATTTCCACTTGAAGAATGCATTAATTAGCTCAGTTTGGACAAAAGAGTCACTTAAAACATCAGGAATGTGCCTACATGGGAGGAAATTAAAACAACACACTTCAGTTATTTGCAGAGACTTGTGGAGTTCACCTCCGTTTTCTCCAAAGCCCATTTTTATCAGAAGAAACAGGGAACATTTAATTCCCATCTCCCAAAGACAAAGGATGGATTGGATGATCCTCCTGACTCTCCCCTTGCAGCAATTTCTGGGAAATGCAGTGCAAACTCTGGTACCATGACTGATTCTAGGTGGAGGATACAAAGAGAGTACTCTACCAGAAACACTGAATTAACTCATGTTTCATACCTACAGGCCTGTTTAGCTTGCTCAAGTGACCTGCAAAATGACATTTATAGTATAAATTAATCTGGATTATATATGACAAACAATTAGCAAATAATGCCATGGATTCATGGTGGGTTTTTAAGCCTGCTGCCAGTACTGAAGTGCAAGTATGAAGCCAGATTGTTTTCTTCCAGGATGTTATGGCCCCATCTGGAAACTTCTTCTCTAGTGCTGCTTCTCCTTCCTTCAAACCAGCTAATGAAAACCAGCCAAGGAGAACCCCACATGGCCACTTTAGGGAATGCATGGATTGAATTATAAGATTTGAGGGAAAAGCTGCAAACAGGACAATGGGTTTGCACCTCTGTGATTGACATAAAGCCACTTCTAAAATTGTGTGATCTGCAGCATAGGAACAGATAGGAGGGGGGAAATCTGCGCTAAAATCTTAATGCCAAGAGACAACAGTCTGAAGAAGAAACAGAGGTTTGCAATAGTCTGTCTGATGATGTGGGCAGGCACTGAAGAGCACAGCAGAGTTTTGTTCCTCCAGCCTTTGTGGAGAGTGTTAAGAACAGGTAAGACCAGAGAGATACTGCTGCTTTATCAACTCCCCAACAAGGAGCTCTGCCTTGCTCAGCTCCTGCTCAGTTCCAAACTGGTCCTTTCCAACTGAAACTCTTTTGTGATTCCATGGTCCTGCTTCAGGAAGCAGGAGAACACACCAGGAAGGGAAAAACCACGTGGGGCAAATGATGCTAAGAGCCCCACATTCAGACTGCACGCATTTTAGGGCAGAAGAGTCACAGAAGAAGGAGGGCAGAAGAATTACAGCCCAGCCCAAGCCACCAAGAGCACTGGGTGGGCTCCCAGAGTCCATCCCCCAGCTTTTTGCCACTCAGAGAATCCAATGTGGGTGCTCCCAAGGACTGTGCTGTGAGAAATTGCAAAATCCACCCTCCTTGTGAAGACATTTCCCTGAGAGGCCTCTACAGACAACACAGTGATCCAGCTCTGTCTTAATCACCTTGGGAAAGCAAAAACAACAATAAAAGAATGGCACTACTCGGTTACACTGACTACAATATTTGGGTAATTTCCTTTCATATTAAAAATCCTTTTAAAGCACCTATTAAAACACAAATGGCGCAATAAAAGTTATACAGGCTGTTTTTATTTTTAAAGCCCAACCACAAATCACGGGGCATTGCTACAGCTTAACAAAAAAAGAGCACTGTTCTGCTGTGAAATTGATGAAAAGGGATTGGTCCCCTTCCTGCTGAGGAGCTCTGGAAGCTGGGGGGTGCCCTGGTAATGCACACAGCAAGAGGTGCTGACTCCAGTTCAGAACCTTCAGTGCAGCTGGGACAAGAGCAGATGACTCTTATTCATGCTGTTTACACACCTCCTCAATGCATTGTCCTCTAAATTCTCAAGAAGAAATCAGATAAAATTACTTGATCAATAAACTGGAAATACATGTAGAGGATTTTTTTTTCCCTACTACTGACATAATATCAGTGAAATTAATTTCAAAAGGATGGAGAACTCAATGAGAGGAAAGAAAAACCACACCTCCTACATTTCACTCTTGGTCAAAATAAAATTGGCTTACAAAAGTCTCCTGCTGTCCTTCATTTTAAAAGGTCTTCAATTTCTTTTATTTGACTTTTAATGGCATGTCATTACCTGATTAAATTTACACTGCACATCAGCCTGATGTCATGCTGAAAGCTGCCCCCCCAGAAAGAAGCAGCATTACACAGAGGGGTCCTTTCTCTGATCTGAGTAAACCCAACAGATTTAAAAAAAAAAAATCATCTCTTCTCAATAAATGTCCTTTTTCTACCTTTAAATTTCGAAAAGAAAGTTTAAAAACCAACTTTGAGGGGGTAGTCTTCACAAGGGATCTAACTCCTGCAGGGAATTTGCACTATTTTCACTCAAGGAAAAGCTGGTTGCTGGCTCAAACTCTCTGTGCAAAACTGTGTTTGGAAGTGTTACCCATAAATAAAACACTGACTCAACTTATTTTTGTCATTCATTGAAGATTTAAACAATCAAGTGGAACTGGTTGCTTTGTTAGAATAAAATTTTTACAGGTAATGCCTTTTTAACTCCCTCCCGTCACAAAGTTGTTAATATTCCCAATATGCGGGGTATTGTTACTTCTTATCAAAATAGTCTTAAGTAGATGCACAAGTCTTTAATTTGTAGACATGAATTGACCTAAAATTTCCTCATAAATTTCCCCTGATACATACTCAGTGGAAAAAGAATTCCCAAGCATTTTAAGACAAATTCCATGTGAAAACCCTATAGATTATTTTTCTCATGATCAGGAGAAATATTCTCTTTTTCTTTGACTATCTATATCAAAGGGGAAATTTCTAAACAAGCTATAAATTATATATATTTCAGACAGAAAGCTGTAAAACATGAAAATAGTGAAAAATATCTCCTGTTTTAAAAGTCATGCATAAAATAATTAGTTTTCTGTTAACCATGGCAAACATGGGAAGAAAACAAGTGGATCTCCTTATAATTACAATTTTTTTTTTTAAAAGCCTAAACTGAACTTTTATTAAGATCTTTGCTTCTTTGAGAGTTACTCAAACTCCAGGCTTTCCCACCAAATCGTTTTAGTAACTGCTGTCTGAAGGCAACTTGCAGCAGTTTGTGAAAGGGTGAATCATCTAGGTATTGAACAAACTGTCCTCAAGCCAAGAGCCACCATTTCCAATAAAAGTTCAAGCCTACCAGTTTGTTATTTTCTCAATATAACACGCAAAACATTAAAATGATTTAACTTGCTCTCTACAGACCATGTAAAGGATATACTTGAAAACACTTCTGAAGGATGCAGAAATCAAAAAAGATTTTCCAGGAACAATTTGACAGAAAATCCTAACCGCTTTCTTATACTTAACTTTTGATTTTTCATATCCTTTGATGGCAGTGTTCTGGACAATGTCCTAAACAATTTTACCCAGACTTTTTTTTTTTTTTTTAAAAAGAAATCTGGACAAGTTTCCAGCAGTCTCTTCCCACCTAGAATTTCATCTGGTTGCATCTAGGTTTCAGATCCAATACCTCTGGTCAATAAATAATGGCTCATTTTGTACCCACACTGAACCAAAATCAAATTATTTTAGATCAAAGGAAATAAAAAAAAACAAATGGGGCAGGGTTCTGCAAGCAAATTCCACAATTTGCATTCATGCAAATGCACCATAATTAAAAAAAAACTCC
This sequence comes from Montifringilla adamsi, assembly GCA_017590115.1. Lineage (NCBI taxonomy): Eukaryota > Metazoa > Chordata > Aves > Passeriformes > Passeridae > Montifringilla > Montifringilla adamsi. The sequence goes on along the minus strand of JAGGNK010009114.1, from coordinate 53,004 downwards.
TTCTTTAAAACTAGTTTTTTCTTTGTGGAAAAGCTCTAATCAACACGCTGGGTTACTCTTTCTTAAAATTAAGCATTAGGATAAATTGATTAAAGTATTCACAGTTTATTTTACCAGGCAAATTTCTTGTATTACTTCATGCTTATTAAGCACTCTAACTTAAAAATAACAAGGCTAGATTGTGCCTATGAATCCATTATTGGATTCGTGTCAGCAGGTGTGCTATAAACACCTTAAGCCTCACAGTGAATATTGCCAAAACAGCTCCAAAATAGTTGAAAACAAATAATTTTTCTGCTAAGGAAGTGTTTATTGTACACTGGGATGGCTGCTACCTAACAAAGGATTTTGATTCAGTTGTTTTTTGCAGTATTGTTTGTGTTTTTAGAAATTTCTGGAGGAGCTGGTCTGGCTCAGGCATGCCTTGTTACCCAAAGTCAGGTTTTACATATTTCATATTTTAGTTTTAGGCACACATTTCCAACTTGCACCAACACCTTCAGAAAACCAGGGGCCTTACCTGACCAGAAAAGGGAGAGGAACAACCCTGAGGAGAGAAAATAACCTTTGCTTTGCTTCTCTGCTTTAACCCAAACCCATATTCCTCATGTCAGCTGCGGAAAAGCAAGGTCTGACACCCCAGAAAAGAGTGATTTTATGGCAGTATCGTTGTTGCCATTGATCACTAAGGACATGCTCACAAAGGTGTTTCAGTGGCAGAGCACACGAGCGCTGTCTGTGACAAACTGCCTCCGTGTCTCAGTCCGGAGGGGTTCATCGATTTCTTTCAGACCTGAGCGCCATGAATTGTGCTGGGAAAGGCTCTGCCAGCACACAGCTCGCTCACTGCACAGCCTGAAGTCTGGTTCAGCCCAGAAATACTCGGGCTGCAGCAGAAATTGACAGAATTTGCGCCAAAGCACCCAAGGACACCGAGCTTGCCTGGCCACCAGCACCCAAGAGATCACCTTGGCCCAGCACTGCTGGTTCCTGGGGGCATCTTCAGCTCAGTAAGTTCTCTGCCTGCACTTAAAATCTAGAATCCACTTCCAAGCCTTCTTCTCCAGCAACAGAAACAAAAAACGCCCCCATAATTATCTGCACATAAATCTGTTGAGAGCAGCTAATGAAAAAATGAGGCTTTTTACATGCCCGGTGATTCCTTACTGCCATTTTCTCTTGCTCTGTAGCAGTCAATGAAAGTCAACAAAAAAAATTCCAAGGTTAAACCGCGGAAAAGTAGCATTTTAAAATAGTTAATTAAAACAGTTGTTTGGGGTTGTTTCTCACAATTAGATATTTGGTGCATTTACCCATTCAGAAGTCCAGACTACAGCTCAGCTGAGGAAAGGAAAGATGGATTTTGCAGAACCTGGGAATGGTGAAAATGGGCTGACTTGGACTAGCACAAATTTTACACATAACCTGAACCCCAAATCAATTTTTTGCATGAAAAGAGCTGAATCTCAAATCAAATATCTTACTTGGACCCTCAACATATGAGTAGTGATGTTTATACAAGAGAGTTAAATTTATTATTAGACTATCACATAAATATCTGTTTCAGGGCACTAACAAAAAACCTTTGCAAAAGTTGAACAAAATTTTTTCCTTGTGTACACTTGCTGAAACAAAAGAAAGTATGCTTACAAGGCTATAAATACCTGTGCTTTGCAGAGTTCACTGTAGAGTTTCAATAATTACAGGATAGGAATGTAATGGGAAAAGTGTCTTTCCCAAAACAGATGGCAAAGTAATGTATTCTATACAGTTAGCACATTCGAAAGCTCTCTGGGAATTAGTTCAAACAAACTTGGAAAACAAGAATGTAAGCACAGCCAGGGAGAAGAATTATAACATTCCACTAATTTGGGAAAAAGGATTGATTGAATAAGAGATCTGGGTCAGTATTACCTACTGCAGAGACTAGAGAAAGTCAAAGAAATTCAAAACTCATGGAAAACTTTCCTAGCTCCTGTCCATAGCACACCCACTGCTGTAAGAGGCAGGAAGGGCACAGATTTAGCAACTGGAGCCAGTGGTTTGAGCTGAACTCTATCATCCTTCTCCCTTTGGTGAGAGCATCTTACAACAAGCTCAAGTAGACGTATTCCTATTCTGATTGCCATTTGAAATCCATTTTGAGGCTGCCTGCAAGACTGAGATGCAAAAAGGGATTAATCTTGTCATAAACATTTTTCCATACATATTTATGTAACGTGTGAAAAGCTGCTTCAAAGCTGCTCTGCTATATGTAGGCAAAAATTAAATTCCCTGCACAAAGATGAGAGGAAAATAATTTCACACCCATCTGTGACTAAGTCTACCTTTACCAGCACCATCACAATTATTCATTCACTAATGTGGTTTCTCCTTTTGCTTCTCTTCCTTCAGTGGTGATGGTCTGCTAGAATCTGAGAGTGATGTTTTCTGAGCTATGCTCTGAAATAAACTAAATTACCCAACTTTCCCATTATTTGACAGCTAAACAACTAGAGGCTGAGCTCTTCTCAAGCACAGTAATTCATCCTGAATTAACTGTTATTCAGGAGAGCAAAAATTCTGAATGAAGATGATGTCCTCAAAAAGTGAAGAGTTGATTGAGAGAAGGAAGGCTTTCTCTTTTTTCCTTTCTAACTTTCCATTTGAGACATTTGGTAAGCACTGATGCAACCTGATCTTTCAACCTTCTATTTCTAACAGTTTGTATTTCTAGTTCAACTTCTCCGTGTTCTCTTCTTTTTGCAGTTCCCTGCCAGCTACCACAGCAAATGCTCTTTTAACTCACAGAAGGCACTTATGTCTCTCCACTGGCAGCACAGCCTCACTTTTCCTACTTGTTTTGAAAGCACATTCATGTCTGCACGCTTCAGCCTGAGAACAACCAACTCTGCAAGCTCAGTGTCATATTTTTCTCTCATCTCCAAACCCAGAGATGCAAAAGCCTATTTTTTTTTAATGAAAACTTTACCACCAAAAACATCCCAGAAGAACCATTTTACTGCTTTTGCCTTATGCTCAAAATCCTTTTTCTTGACAAGTTAAACATGTCATTTGAATTGTGTACACAGCACATGTGATGTGTTCCCTTACTTCCAGAACTGTGTTAGAGCCGTAGCCGAGCTAACATCTGTGGGGTAACTGTCTAGTTCAACAACTAGCTGGATTTCCTTTTATAAAAGGAAACTCAGAAATACGAGCAATTCTGCTCCAGGGACACTTTTGTAAGTTTTATGCTTCCTAAAGTAGTATGCCATGACTTACACCCTGGTCTTTTTTTTTTTAATTTTATTTTCCCCCTCCTCCTGTGACAGCTGTTGCACAATTACTTGTGTTCCTTTGTGATTTGTCCCCAAGCCTGAAGTCAAAATTAAGTTGTCAAAGGGTAGTGAATTTGACTTACCAGTTCAGCTCTGGGCAGAAAAGCTGCTCTGCCAAGCTTGACTTGCTATTAAACATTTGTGGCCAAGAGCCAAAAAATACGATCCTCTGAAAGTTAATTGGGAGGTTTTGTCTTTCCTCCCAACAAATTGCTCAGCAGCTCTTCCCCCACAGGGTCACTTAACAAGCAGGCTCAGCTCACCCAGAGAGGTGAGGTTTCATTTCCCTGTGCAGGAACTGAGACTTTGGAAGGTGAGAATCACCCATTCCTGCCTAAGAGAAGCACTAAAGCTTCGTACTACCAGCAGCCCAGGGATTACAGAAGCCTGTGGTGGATTGCTAACCCTACAGAGCAGATGACAGACTAGAAAACCACAGAAAACAAATCTATTTTTTTTTTTTCCTTTCCAGAGGCAAGCTTAGTAAGTTTCCCCCTAGATTTTCAGGAAAATAAAAGTTAAAACCGGAGCACAGCTGACAAATATGTGGTTTCATCAAGTTACTTCTTACCACTGTGACAGAAGTGGCTCTCCTCTCTTCCTGCCAGCCCTGGTCACACTGTCCTTACCCTGGCAATCACAGACACCTTTCAGCTCACTCAAACTCCCTGCACTACTGCAAAGCCTGGCACAGGGAAGGTGTGTGCAAGTAAAAAGCCAGAAGAAACAGAGGGAGTCCAATCTCAAGCATCAAAACCATGTTAATTCGCCTTCAAAACCATCTGATATATATTTCCAGGCAGTCACTGTGAAGTTTTCGCAAAAATCCATTGGAAGACTGGCTCAGAGAGCCTCCAATGAAGAACTAACCTGCAAAACTGGTATTTGTCTCATGACAAGAAAAATAATTTCAAACTCAGTTTAAGATTTCCCTTAAAAGCTCCAAAGCCAAAGAAATATTTCCCCTTAATCAGTGCAAAATGGCTACTAGTGTTTCCTCCACAAGTTTTGCTAGAATTAAGCAGACCCAGGCAGCAGCACCAACCACAACAAGCTGTTTCAGTGTGTGCATGGCAGTCCCAAACAGAGCACTGAAGATTTACAGAAAGCAGATCACTGAATTATCCCAGGCTTGCTGAAACCCCGAGTACAGTATTCAATGCAACCCCCGTGGCAGGGAGAAATGATGAGGTGGACTCCATTAATATCAGAAGGCTATTTAATTACTTTATTATACTTTATTATATACATCTAAACTGAATCTGCCAAGCACTCACTCTGCACAGAACTGCACTCATCTCCTGACCGTCCCATGACTGTCCAGACACACGCACACTCTTGGCCCACATAGGCAAAGAGAACAAAACATTATTACCCTGGGTAAGCATTCTCCATATTGCATTCTACTTTAGCACAAACACAGGCACTTGGGCAACTGATAAGAATTGTGTTTTCCCTTTCTCTGAGGTTCAGAAAACGTGAATCTCAGACATATTGTTGGGAAGAATTGTGCCTTGCTTTTCTCTGTGAAGAGAAATGTGGCAACACCCAAGTGAAAAAAAAAAATTCTATCCCTCTACCAGCCCCTGAGTCACTCAAGCGTTTTGGACCCCATCTTGCTTTGCAAGTTCCACTAACATGTGGCAGCACATTATCTTTGAGATCTGCCCAGCAGGCCTTTCAAGGCTGCTTTTTTCCCTGAGATGGTGAAAAGTAGATTGATTTGCACTGATGCTTTGGCCAGTCCCTATCTTCCCATTTGCTTCTTCACAGATTTTATGAAAGACATGAACTGCTGTGGCTGCCAGACTTTTATGACTTCATCTGCAACATTTACCATGTGCCTTTCCCAGTCTGAGCTTGTTTACTGTAGTGTCAGCTGGGCCAGGAAAGGTGAAGGTTATTTTATGGCTGCACAGACGATTGCCTTGCTCTCTGTTCTGGCACTGATGTCCCCTCGTTTGCCACGCAGCTCCCTGGAAGTCACTTCCCAGGGACTCCTGATGGCTTCCCGTGCTGTTCACACTCTGCCATCTGTGCCCCCACACCACTGCCACAAGGCTTGGGTCTTCTGGTGAGATGGAGTGAGAAAGCCCTATTCCTGCATTTAATGACCCCTTTGCTTCTGTCTGCCTCCAAAGCCATGGATTTTTTTGCACATTCTGGAGGCTTTCAGAGGGTGTGACACAGAGAGCAGCTCCTGTGTCCACAACAGACACTGCCCAGGCTAAAAACCTTTTGACCGGCACACACAAACAGAACAAGAGGCCAGGATGTAAATGATGAAGGAAAACATTCCCCAGAAGGGTCTAACATCACCAAACTGGCATTCTAGCAAAGACTGCTGTACAGAGAGGAAGGTAGCAGTACTTGTAGCAGAAGAAACACAGGTTACCAGGAGCCACAAGAATCAGTGAGACAGGAAAAATGGAAACTCTAATTGAAGAATCTGGAAGGTTTCCACAGCTGCAAAGAAGAATTTGCAAAGCACCCAAGACGCAACCCAAAAGCTGCCTACAGAGTCACTGCATGCAGTTGTTACTGCCCAAGAGCAAAAGATGAGGTGACTTTGGTACCCTCCACTCCCTTTTTACAGCTTAATGTCCTATATTCAGCTGTGTTTCAGCTGCAGCATTGCACAGAGGCCACAGCTCCTCTGGTATGATAATTAAACCGATTGTGATAGATCCCTCTTAACATCCCCACTGAGCTGCTTTTTCAGGGAAAGTGATTTTTTTTTTTTTTTTTCCAGAGAAATGAGCTGCAGGTCCCAAAGACATTCCCTAAAGGGCTTAACATTCTTTTGAAAATAAGTATGGCCTCCAGATTCTAAGTGGCACATTAAGCAAAAATATGTTTAAATGTGTTAATTGTGCCCCACGGTCTGTAAGCACTTGGGAGAATAGTGGAGTTCTCCAGTACTTATTGAAGTCTGCATTGCTACTCTTCTCTGAGAGTGACTATCAACTGATTTCCCCTAAACTCTTGCCCATGATCACACTTTCCTTGTCACAAACTGCTCAGACAAATCTGGCACACAAATAGATATACATTAAACATTTACAGATCAGAATACTTTAATTCCAGAACACTGTGTAGGCATGTTTGTGCATGAACATATGGATTTTAGAGGTACACTAAAGAAAATGGAGTGTCATGTGCTGCATTATCTCCTAAGTCCATTCTCTTTAATTTGGATGAAAAAGTAGGTTTGATTCTCATATTTCAGGTGCTATTAAAGGGAAAGGTGAGAAATACTGAGCACTTACAGCCACTCTCAGAAAAAAAGTTCAAATGAAATAATCATGAAAGTGCATGAACAAAGGATTTTCTGATGCACCATCTTTCCTCCTTTCAAGTATATTCTGCTGCTTCCTTCACCTGCTGCGTGGGTTGCCCTTTATCACACCACATTTTCACCTCAACTGTTTTATTTTATGATTCCTATAAAAATACAGAGCACCTTAGAGGAGGTGGGTGGTGACTGAGAGCAGGCTACAGCTGCTTGACCAAATACTGCCTTTGTGATCAAGATTTGCACAACTGCTGTGTAAAAATACAAGCTAACAAAAGATCCACGTGGTCATGAGCAAAGGGCATGTGAGCAGCTTTTGGGTGAGGGTGATCTCTCTAAGACACTTGCATGAAAAAAATATTTATAATTCAACTGCCTTTTGCAGCAGTACTTCAGTATTGAGTTGCAGTCACATCCAGAGTTTTCTTGTCTCCCTGCAACCAAGCCCAGCACCTGGACCTGGGGAGCCTCTCACAACCTCAGTGAGTGAGGGAAAGCTCAGTGAGTTCTGCTCACCTCAGTCCTCTGCTCAGAGCTCAGGGATCCTCCCTCTTGTTCTGCTCTAGCAGCTCCCGAGCTATCATCTCTTTCCATTCTGGCAAGGATGAGCATCTCCCACTTCTTTCTGACAACATCAAGCTACAGATATCACTCCCATAGCAATCAAAACACAAACACAGGATTTTTAAAGTGTTTTCCTTTTTTTCTTTAATTATTGTATCAGAAAGTTTAACAAATCCATAGATTAACCAAGTGAATATCAGATTTTTCATATAGAAATTTGATTTTGTGTCTAGCAGGATGTTTCTTGCCTCCCTTCCAGGTTTGCCATCATTTCCATAAGAAGAATGTTACTGTGTAACATACAGATTCTAATTTATTATATTTTTTTAATTGAGGACAGCAAAGTACAGGCAGTTCCAGAGCATCTCTTTTTGTACATTTGGAAAACATGTGGAAATTAACTTTTAACACTGAATAAAACCATTGCAACTCCACCACAAATTCAGTACAGCCATACCACTATTGTGGAGTATTTACAAAATTCTTATATCTTTCTTCTGCCTTCTGTAAACAAACATCTTAGAATTGAGTGGGGAAGAACCATGAGCTTATCAAGAAACAGCAAACAACCATTTCCTCTGTCATGACTGAACATGTAAAGCACATTAATCTTGTCCTCTGCAAACATTCAGAGCAAAAAGACAGGAACTGTTTTTCTTCTCTCTGAAAAGCAGCCTGCTAAGTGACACCTTGATGGCAAACTCTTTAAAGTTTTAACTAAGATGGCTTCATCCATGGAGCCAAGATAAGGAAGAAATCAATTTAAGAGCAAGTGTACAGCTTCACACCAGTGAAGAAGCACCTTGCAAATTAACTCACGTTCTTTCACTGACTATCCACCTCCTATTCTCATTTTCAGAAGAAACCTCAAGAGGACAGCCTGTTACTCATGAACATTCCTGACAGCGCTGCAAGAGCACACAGCCAGCCCCAGGACCTGCCCAAGGTGGCACAGGAGAGAGAGGTGACCACAGACATGGAAAATGGTGAGGAAAGGTGAAAGCCTGCAGGACTTCTCCGCCTTTGCTCCCTTGCTGAGCCTTCTGAGGGCTCCAGTCTCCCTGAGGAACGTGGCCTAGCTTAAAAAGTGCCCCAGGCACAAAGAGAGCTGCCCAAATCTTTAATAAATTTTGCTTGGACCGTGTTGCATTCTAGTGCTGCTCTGAGCTTTGCAGAACCTGTACCAGTATAAACCAGAGGAGTTAACTCATCTCAGAAGGAAATCTAGACCTCACCCTTGTGGTTGTCATAGGACACACTTTCCACTAAAACCTGGGTGATTTTTGTGGCCAAAATGTTGATTAGGTGCCTAACATAGGAATATCTTGCAATTACTATTTTGATGCTATGCAGGTAATCTCCACATTTTTGGCTGAAGTGGCCTGCCATTGTCAGCAAGAATCACTTAGCATTAGCTAAGAGCAGTATAATTTGGGAAAGCTAGAAAAATCTTTTTCATTGGTGATTTACCTCACTCTGCAAAACAAGATTTGAACATTGGTTATAAAGTCATCACTAGAAAAAGAATATATGACACCTTCTCCACTTAAAATAATTGACAACACAGTAACTGTGATTGCTGTGAACAGTAGAAACAGGAGTGGCAGACAAATGGGGTTTGCACCTGGAAATTCTCTCCTGAGCACATTTGGGCTACTCCTTCCTGCACAACAAGGGTGAAAAGCATAGCACAAAAGCCATAGCTGTGCATGCATGGCATAAATCACAATGCCAAGCATACTCTGAGTCACAAGGATCCTTCTGTAAAAATTCTGATTCCAGTCCCTTATCTTTTGTTGAGTTTATCAGAGAGATGAAAATCAAAGGCCTGGTTTGTAGTGGAAAGCACAAGTTTTGATTTTTATTTCCAAGTTATAAATTCCCTGTGTCATTCTGGAAACACACTATTTAAAGTAGATCTGCTTTCTTACCCTGTGTCATAGACACTGATTTTTTTGACTAAGGCTATGGTTTGGATGTGCCTACAAGTATATTTCACTTCATTTATGAAATAACCACTATGTGATCACTGAAAAATAGCTCAGATATATGAAAGTATCAAGATTGTCTAACACGGGAATTGTGAATACAAAACTTTACCTAAAAAAAAATTACCTGGAAGTCTAAAATATTCCTTCTGCTGAGAAGAACTAGGCTTTTCCCACAGCTTTCAATTCATGATGGACTTCCTTTTAGGATCATAGAGACTCTCCAAATTTCAATTCATGCATACTTTTCCTTTCAGTTATTTAGTGATTTTCAGAGAAATCATGAACTAACGCTTTAAGTACTCATATATTCTAACTTTTGTTCAAAGCCTGAGAGAACTAGGAAAAAAAAAAATTGAAACTACATAAAAGAAAGGTCCATTGCCAAATGTACATGGGGATCATTCCAGTATGCATTGCCTGAAAAAAACAACTGAGCAAATGATATTTTGAAGTCCTAGTGCTATTTTCCACAGTTGGGAAATATTTCAGAGCAAAAAAAAGCTTACTTATACTACTTTGCTCTGAAGTTTTACTGTAGAAATAAAAGAGCTAGTTCTTACAGTTGCCAGTAAGTCCTTAAAGTCATGTATGAGCACTTAGCTAATTCTTGGATTCATACATAAAGACAGGATAGTTTGCAGCTGTGAATTGTGAATGCTTTTTAATAAAACCACTCAGTGTTTCCTGAGACAAAATCCTAAATTGACTTGTTATGGTTTACTGTAGTGCATATATGGCTGTTAAATTCATTACTACATTTGGTGCAGCTCCACTTACAGCAGCAGCAATTTAACACCCTGTAGTGGCAATCCTAAATAGAAAATTAAATTATACATTTGTTACAGCTCAAGCTCTGAAAATTATCTCTGTATACAACAACATAACATCCCTTTGAACAATAGGATCTAATTATTTCACAGGTATTAAGAACAGGCCAACTTCAGCAAGGTAGGAGAGGGAATGAGAGAAATAGCTCTAAGTGTGATAGATAAAGTACAAGGGCAAAATTATATGAAAAAGAGTGACAGCAGATACACTGAAAGTCAGGAAAGGATAATATTTCGGGGGGGAAAGGAAATACTTCAGGATTTTCAACCCAACAAATGAGATAAAGCTCAAGGTCTGCAGCTGAAGCTTTTATCCAGCTTTACAGAAATTGCCAACTGGGAGGCAAAATGTTGCTATTTAGCTTGGTATGATTTCTAATGCAAAAACACAAATGACCTTCTTAACAATTGATCGCGAAATAAAAACAGCACATTTGCTCCTGGTGATACTTCCCTGGCATCCTACTATGATGTTTACAGTGATCTCCTTCAAGCTCTTCCAAATGGCTCTCAAAATGAGCCTAACAGATATCCTGGCAGGTTAATAGGACAGCTCTGCTCTCAGAGGCTCCTGCCAAACAGGTCATCCATGGATATTAACAGCTAGGAGCAGTGCTATTAGATTAAATTGCATATTTACCAGAAACACATTCAACATCTTGCCCTTAGTAACAGGGTTTTCTCTTTTAAAGACAATTAGTTCGTAAACTATTTATGGGAACTCAGAGACTAAAGTCAAAGAGGTTGTTAGGCTGCCTGTGAGCTTGGCTTTTCCTGTGTTTTGCTGGGAATTTGATTAAGGACAATGACTAAAACTACAGGAACAAGAGACATTTCCCTTCACTGGCCCCATCTCTATAGTTTCAAGGAGAAAAGGCAGCATTACATTATCTCGTTTGGCATCCTCTCAAACACAACCTAAAGAGCACTGGTCTGAACCTGAGCCTTACATTCAAACAAAACATCATCTCCTGCTGCTCAGGGTGGAAATCATGGGAGAAATTACTCTGCTGTGCAAAGGCAGAGGGGGAGCACCCAGAAGAACAAGAGCTGCAGTGATGCTCAGCCCAGTGTGTCTGTCAGAGCTCATCTTGAGTTTTGTCTGAATCAAGTGCCTTTCACACCATTTTAATTGAATGGCTGTTTCTGTTGAAACCACTTCATTCATTCATTCATTCAAAAAAAGAAAAGGAAAGCTGAAAATAAAAATCAATATTTACTGGCCTTAAGGCCTGCTGACTAATCAATATCAAACCAGCTTGTACCTAGCAATTATGAAGCATATTAATTATACAAAAAATGAAGCACCCATTGAGTACTGAGCCTGATATGCTTCTCACAAATATCTTTTCCACTCAATACTGGAGAAAAGCCACGAAGGTAAAGGTGTGTGGGTAATTTTACTGAGCTCAGAGCAGGATGAGGCTCTGTGTTAACCTTGCCTGCACACCTTCACTGATTTCTGCAGGACAAGCAGCCTGCACAGGGATTCAGGACAGTGACAGCCAGAATATATTTTGAAGATAAAGAAAATTCTATTTGGAAACCAGATTTCTAATCACAGGACATCTCCCTTTTTTCAATACATGACTGCAAATGAGCAATGCATTTATTTTTTTTTTTTCTTCTGTGGCACTCATGTCTCCTCTGCAGGTGTGCTGCCAGGCAGAGAGGATGATTACAGGAAGGCTGAGATGAGGGAAAGCCTCCCCAGTATTGCCAAGCTTTCCACACACCACCTCAGAATTAGCGAGACTCAAAGGCACAATGAGGAAAAAAAATCTATATAGTGTCTCCAGAAATAACCTGCCTATTTTCACACCTTAGATCTCACCAAGACAATATTGAAGAGGAAATTGCATCAACCACCTGCCTATGTTCAGTTCAAAAAGTAACAGACTAATGGTGTAGTGCCCACAAATGCAAAGAGTTGATGCTTTGATTTCAGAAGTGTTTGCCTCTCCTTGCCCATCTCAACGCAAAACATCACGAATAAAAAGATTTTTGCCCCCAAGAAAGAAACTTCAGGGAGAAAACCACTACAAATTTGTTACAGTAATTTATTTAGAGCAGCTAAGGAAAAGCTAGGTGGGAAAGACAGTGAATAATCTTGTTAAGAGCCTCTGGAAAAGTACTGGAAGATGCTCTTGTCTGCTTGAAAGAAAATTCTCAATCAGGTGCAAGTTAACTTCCCAAAAAGTCAAGCTGAAAGCTTATCGGATTGGCAACGGATTACCTCACTCACAGCCATGTAAGTCATTTAGTGACACTGTGTTGAAATAAGATAAGACTGGGAGTAATTAGATACTTATTTAACAGACAAAACAGCAGAAAACTGCACGGAATACAGACTTTGCACCATCTGCTGCAGGCCCTTTAAAGGTCGTCTGGATCACCTGAAGTGCACTTGTGCCTGGTAAGCTTAATTAAGAGCTCAGTGTAGAGTTTCACAAAGAAAGAAATCACTAATCCTCCAGTCAAAAACAGGCAAATACATATGTGTTTAGCTTAATGCTTTGCAAAGCTATTCTTGACCTGAGAATTTTACCTTATTATAATTGAGCAAAAGCTTGCTAGAAGATGCTGGTGTATTTTCTCAGTGCTCAGATAATTTTTTTTTCCCCCAACCATGTCAGGACTACAAGGTCTCTCAATATTGCTGGAAATAATTGCTTTGAGAAGAAGTCGCTGATCTCTAATAACATGTCTTTGAACCCTGTAAAATCTGGACCGACTGACTTTATGCCAAAAGACAGCATATTTTTATTTTGTTTTCAATGCCATTTTAGCATCTCTTGCTAATTCAGTTGCCTCTGACCTCCAGCAGCCCTTCTTTCCTACACCAGGGACAGAATGCAGACTATCAAACCATAACAACAAAATGCCTTCCTTCCACCTTGACAGCTTTGTAGCAAAGCACAGAAATATTTGCCAGCTTTGGGAAGCAGTCAAATTCTTGCATTCAGAATGGAAGTAAACTGGTTTTATCTGGCTAAGCCTGAAAAAAAGTACCTATCCACCCAGCTGTAGAGCCGTGGTTCTTGGACAGGAGAGGACAGAGCCAGGCTCAGTGTGGCTGTAGCACACTACGTGAGGTGCTTTGGCTCTGGACTGTGTTCTGCACCTGTGTAACCTCAGTGCAGCAACCCTGCTGGACCCCAGCTCCTCTGAAGGGAGATCAGAAATGTGTCTCAAAGTACAAGTAAAAACCCCACCAAATCAAAATCCTAAACAGACACAAATCTGAACTTTGTGGACCCAGCAGCAAATCGCCCACTGTTGGCAAAGGTGAAAAGACATTGGAAAATATGGTTGTTCTGGTGAGAGTGTTTTAATTCTACAGCACAAAATGGCATCATATTCTTTCCTTATCTTTTTCAGTTTATATTTTCACTGACACTGCCAGTAGACGTAAGCTTCTACCAGTAGCAGTGGCAGCTTTCCTGAAGTACCCCCCTGAAGAGCACCCAACTGGTGAAGGAATTACTTATCAACTTTTCTAGTGAATATGGAGCTCAGGTCCTCATATTCCCTGTGAAATACCACATCAATCACTAATAGAAGGAAAAAAAAGAAAAAAAAGTCCAGCTAAAACAAAGTGATTTTTCTTTCAAAATAGCCCTGCTTCAGTAAATTACTCAGTGATGGTTCAGGAATCAGTTAGCAAAAAAAAAGCAACATCCCCACTAAAAACCCTAAGTGAATGAACACATTGCATGCAGCCAGACACAATAACAGGGTGACAATCTACACACAAAAAAAATTTACAGTCTTTTGCTTTGCTCAGTCATGGAATCGTTTTTTCCAATATCTCTCCTTGGAAAGGCAGAAGTGGTCAAGTACTCATCTAAAAATTCTTTTCAAGAATATTGCCTCAATTCCTTGATATTTAAATCCTCTGTCTTTTCAAAGTTAGAGCACAGCAATATTAAAGTATGAGCCATTAAAAATGTAAAAGCAAGCTAAAGGGATCAGTGTGATGTTTTTGGAAGAGATGAAGATCCTTTACCTTATTTAAATAGAACATCTAACATTATTCCTTTAGATCTTTCTTGACTTTAAAGCAAACAAAGTTTTATTTATTTGATACAACTCAAGATCTGTTGTAATGACAAGAACAGTAGCTGGTAATTTAAGAAAAGCAGTTTCCCTGTTGAAGTTACCTCCTGTTGAAGACCTTTTGTATGCAAAAGCAACACCCAACTCTGTGTGAAAGGGCAAAAAAACTTTCCTTAACAATGCAAAGTAGACAACTGCAAAAACTGACTGCAACAGCTGTAGTATGTCACAGAATCTATAATTAACACACTTAAACTACATGGTACAGATCTGAGTGTGACGTGCCACTCTGGGAAATGCTTCTTCTCTTGTGAGCACCTAACGGGAGAATACTGAGCATGGACACGTTGCCAGTTACCTTTTTCTTTCAGGACACTCACCCCTGTGTGCTCCCATGGGAAACACATCAGCCTGAGCACCCCATGCATAAACCTGAGCACAGCAACAGGGTCCTTATTCCTCCTGAAATGTCATTTCATGGGCCCCTTCCACCACAGTTATGTGCAACACACTGGACTTTCAGGCATCCATCCAAGAATACTGAGGAATGCTGACATACATGGCAGAGCTGGGGCTTTATTTGTCCCTTGCTTTCATCTCCTACCTTCAAATCTCTAACTTCATGTTATCTCCTCAAACAGCAACCAGCTCTTCAGTAAAATGGAGAGAAGGGAACCTGAACCATTTCCTTCACTATATTTAGCATGATATACCTTTAAAAAGCTTATCATGACTGTAATATTGCTTATGGGTTTAGATCCTTATTTATTAACAGAAATATTCAGGGTAATAAATTTTTTAAAAGGTTCCTGCTTTCTACAGTTCAGGACAGGCTAAGTATCACAGAAATAAACATCTGCTTTCATTAACAGAAATTTTTCTTTACAACCTGTCTTTATGATGTTCCAAAAGATGTAGAAAAGTGTTGACTCATTTTGTAATACAAAGGATGCGAGCTGTAAACAGAGAGCAAGCGATGAACAAATCTTTTTGCCACAGTGAAACCCAAACTGAGGGATCTTAAAACACAAAACTAATCTCTTGCACTAGATGTTGAGCACATAACTCTTCGACTTCAGTCAGCAAAAGCAGGATTTTCTCCTCTGTACAAAGCTACTGCTGGCAAAGCAGTGATGCCCACGAGCTCAGGGTGCAGGAACAGGGCAGAGCCTGTACTTGTCGTGCATTCTGGCAGAAAGGAACCATCACAGAGCTCAGGGAGTAACCATCACCTGTGTGTGAGAGCCTCAGTGAGCTGAAATCTGAACAGCTCTGGCAGCAAAACTCTGCATTTTATGAAGCAATTTTGCTTTGTGGGAAAGGGAATAGAACATCACAGGTGGAGGCTAGCAACAGCTTGTGGACCTTAATAGGTTCCCTTCCCCTTTTCAAAAGGGATCCAAATGTTCAAGTCATCGTCCTTAAACTGAAAATGTTGATAGCTATGAAAGAGTTGGGAAAGGATTTTTTTTTTTTTTTTTTTTTTAACTGCATATTCCTCAAGAATATTTTGGAATGTGCTCCACCTCCTTCAGAGACACTGAAATGCCAAGTGCATTGAAACCTCTCCTCGTGTTATTATGAATAAAGGTGATGAAATCATCATATACCAACATAAATAAGCTTATTTTACTGTTACTATGCAAAACTGAGAGATACTTATAAAAATACTCAGAAAAACCTTCAGTCTCCCGAGCTACATCCTCACTATGTTTAGATTGCTATGAGTCAGGTCTTTCAAAAGCTTAAGGTTCTCATCTACACTGAGAATAAGCTGTGAAGATAATTTTTTCATCAACTCCTTGTTTCATAAAAGCAAAATAAAATTTACAAAAACCAAACACACATCCCCCTCTAACTTTCATTTGGAGGTATTCAAAGCAAATCACAGCTGACATTAAACAAGTTTTACTAGAGAAAACAAGAACAAAAATTAATAATTGGAGGTAACATTGAGACTTTCCTCCCAGCTGCCAAAGCAATAGATGTGTAAAGGTGAGATGAAATGATGGCCCTCTGCACACAGGAACAGCCTGGCTGCTCAGGAGCTGTAGCCTCTAAAAAACCACCAGCAGTACCATGAAGGTGTGCAGACAATGAAAGGAAGCCAGCAGCTAATTCTAAGCCTAGCCAAGCTTGAAAGAGCTGCTTTTCCCTCCTTCCCTCCCAGATATTATGGAAATGGGGGTTAATAAAGCACTTGGAATATTCCAGGCATCTCTCTCTGCTCCCCTCAGTTTTATGGCACTCATCACAGCCCATCCTTTCCACCCTTGCATGCACAAGTTGCCACAGACAGCTTTGAAGGAATGGATCAGTGCTCCTGCAAAACAGAAAACTAAATTCTTAATTTTTCTTTACAGAAAACTAAACTTTAATTATTTTGACCGGCCACTAAAATGTTGCAGGTCAAAGGAATTAAAGCATCTCCTTCCTTGGGCTATTTTAAGGGTACTGAAATTCTACTGTAGTGTCAGGTAACAGCTTTAGCTATTAAGTGCCAGACTGTTTAACATATGAAATCTTGCAGAAGGTCACATAGGTTTAAATGGAGAAACAAGGCATTTAAATATTTATTTGAGACAAATTAAAGAATTCGTTACCTCTTGAAAACATCTAGAAAAAATTCTTGGTGTTCACCAAGGTACCTTTCTAAAGGCAGGCTCATTCAGGTTTGTATTGCTACAGAAAGCTGCTAACAAATACCAAAAGAATCAGAGTTGAAGGAAAGCATTGTCTGCTCTGTTTTCTCTCCAAGTGGCTCTCAAAAGAAAGGAGAAACCACATGAAAGGAAGGTATTAAAGTGCCGTCCTCTGCCTCCATTTAGGAAGCAGCAGGTGCAGCTGCATGGCATGGTGGTGGCTGAAGTGACACCGAGGGGGCTGGACCAAAGGAAATCCCAGCGTGGTTGAGAGCCCCCAAAATTACTGCTCAGTTAAAGGGTGACCAGAAAGTTCATATACCACTGATCTGCCAAAGCACTGAGGAGTCCTCAAACTGCTCCAAACATTGTCTTTCCTATACCTAGTTAATGATGGAGTAAACTTGAGCTAAGTTCATCTCAGGATTTAGAGCTTGCAGCCTTGGAAAACAAACACCCTCTGAAATACAAAGGATGGGCTTCCAATATAGCTGTATGTAAAAATAAAACACATAATTGCTGTCCTCCAAAATTACAAAGTTGTTTTCACATATATTGCCTTCATGGTTGGCATCAGTGCAATTTTTGTTTACAAAGGATGTCTGCAATAAATTATAGCTCTCCTCCACCCCCCTTCTTATTAATTACAATTAAAATATTCCTACAAAAGAGTTTCTTGAACAAATAAAGCAATCTATCATTTTTGCATGCTTAGAAATTCAGATTCACCAATGGTTGTTCCAGCAGGCAACATTTAGTCAAGGAAAACAAACAAAGGGAAAAAAAAAGAAATCAAAATGGGCAAATACGAGCAGGTCAGTCTCCATAGAGACTCAGGTGAAATGATAAATGGAACCCAGACATTTCACACTTGGTCTATTTGGGAAACAAAACTACCTGCTGGCGCTTGTTTCTGTTTCAGTCCTGCCATCCATAAAACACAAAAAGAACAGCCCCAGTCCCACAAAACTCTCAACAGCATTATGTGCACCATGCATGGACTTATTTGCTCCACAAAGCCATTGTGGGCTCTTCCAGCTCCCATGGTGGGCTGGAGCAGAAGCAGAACTGAGCTGTAAACCACGAGAGGGGCACAGGCACCAGGCAGCTCTTCCAGCCTTGCCAGACACTTTTCATCTGCATCGACAGTGATTCATTCCCCCTGCTGTCCCTCCTATCAGCTAAAATGCCACTCATTAGCAAGACTGTAAGCAAGGAAATTTTCTCCTTAGCATCTCCCTTTCAGGAGATCCAGCTCGGGAGCAAGAACAGGACTTCACCAGGGAAAAGAGAGACCAAGTGAGGGCAGTGGGTAGGAAAAGCTGTTGGCAGACAAAGGGAAAATGCACAGGAGGAAGGCCAACAACCACAAAAACAGATGAGCAGCTGAAAGCAATTGCTCACAGCTGAGAATGAAATTTGAATAGTGAGGGATTCCTTAGTTTATCACTTATCTGTCTCTACACTTCCCTACACCTCTGAAAAAAATACAAGCTCCTCACTGAAGGAACTGCTTGTTAATAGAAGCTTGTTATAAATGAGTAATGCAATGGCTGGGTCTCCCAATTAAGAGATGAATAGTATGTGTAAAGAGAAGTTTCATAGATGTATAGTTATGTTATTTTTATATGTTTTCCCCATAGACCTCTAGTCATCTCCAGCAATGGATGGCAGAAAAGGAGTTGACTGATAAGACTTTGGGAGAGGCCAAGGGTATAAAAAGGAGAGCATAAAATGGACAAGCATGTGACTGCTGGCCACACAATCTCCCAGTGCTGTAATTTTTCCTTATTCAGTCTTTTGTTGTAGTTTTGCTGAGGTTTGATAAACCTTTGAAATTTTAAAAGTGAGCATCATTTCTCACAAAACTTAATAACGTGGTCTGAGGAAGGTGAAGAAATACAGGGCAATATAAAACAAAAATTCTGATGAAACAGGTGTTATTTGATGGCTAAACAATGGTGCTATTTTAATGTATTTAACCCTACACACCACATTCCTCGTCAGAAATGTGTATAAATCAGTTCTTCTGAATTTTTAAAAGACGCACTAAAAAAGGAGAAACAAAACCAGGAAATGTTTTTCCCCAGCATTTATTGCCCCTAAATTTATAAAGTGATCAGATAAGTGTTTTGGGTGACAGCTTAGCCCTTACAGCTCTGGGGCCAGCAT
The DNA here is from genome assembly GCA_017590115.1 of Montifringilla adamsi. Taxonomy (NCBI): domain Eukaryota; kingdom Metazoa; phylum Chordata; class Aves; order Passeriformes; family Passeridae; genus Montifringilla; species Montifringilla adamsi. The sequence continues at coordinate 34,134 of JAGGNK010009114.1, read as the reverse complement.
ACTGGCACAGCTGCAAGAACTTGCTTCTCAAAAAGAGACCTCTGCTTGCCCATTTCTGGAGTCTATCTAGAGCACTCAACACCACAAAATAACTTTTTTTTTTTTTTTGTCTTCTGCTGCCTCCATAAATTCCTCTTTCACCGTTTATTGTGAAGCTATCAGCCCCAGTAAACACCAGTTCTGTTTTATGATACAAGAAAAAGTTTGCAATGATCTGTCTAATGATACCACCTCATCAGAAATTTTATATTACCATGATAAAAAGTGCCTGTTTGTTTCAACTGTCTATTACTCTCTAGGGACTAATTCACATTGTACTGCCTGGAATTCACATACACCCCCTGATGGTTTCTTATCTGTTTTCCCCATATTATTATTTAATAGATTTTTCCCCCCCTTCACAACACAGCACAGCAGTTCTGACAAATGTTGGCAAAAGGAGAGAGAGACAGACATCTTTTACACTAAAATATCATGGGAATGAAGTTCCAAGCAGCAGCATCCATTATCTGCAGATAAGATGCTTTTCATTCTTGGCTAACACAGGTAGTAGAAGTGGTTACTTGTACCTCAGTCTAAAATGATCAAAGTCAGGAAAAAGGATTAGATGTCAAAATACTTGAAGTGTGTCCCTTTGATCAGGATCAAAATCAAGACTGAACTTGGAATATAATGTGCTAGTACATTTCAGCGGTCCTTTGAAGGGGGAAAAACTTAAATTCGTGAGCAAGTAAAACTGTTGCCACAAATGGGATAGGAAAGCTGACATCTTCTTCTTGTCTCCTAATTTGGTAAACCCACCAAGCTTACAAATTTCAGTTCTTTCTTCAGAATCTGAATTCCTGCTTTTAAACAGGGCAGCATCACTCGCATCATCTTCGTGCACGGTGGTGCTGGCACCGTCATGTCACTCACATTTTCTGCACAGCCTCACAAACAGATTCACTTCCTCATAAGCAGGTACAAAACCACACCCGTCTTTCATTTTTACCCATTACCTACAGTAGAGCCAGTTCTGTGTCATGCTCCATAGTGTTACATGTTGTTAAACACACCAAGGCAATGTCCCTTCCCCTAGGGGTGCATACAGGACATTGGGGGGAAAATGTAAATAAAAATAAACTAAAAAACCAAACTCGCCTAACAAAAAAATCAGAGCAATGGTACAGGACCAAGACAAGGGGATCATGTAGTAATGTTTGTCACAGACAAATTGCCTATAACAGAAAGTGCTCAAAACAGTTACAAAATAAAATTAGTAATTCCTGCTACCTCTCAGTTATCAGGTCACTCATATTTTGAAAAATGCAGAGGATAAAATTCAAAAGGAACAAGCAGAAAGGAGAAATTCTCCTTAAGGTCACTCTCCATGCAAAATGTCTGGCATAGAAAACCTTACAGATTAATTGCTACCATTAATTGCTGCCCCATGGCAGGGGGTTGGAACTAGATGATCCTTAAAGTCCCTTCCAGCCCAAGCCATTCTATAGTCCTGTGATTAAAATTGATACTGAGGCCTGAAATGCAGAATTGTGAGGTAAACAACAGAAGAGGTCTGAAGGCATATAAAGGGTTTCCAGACTTCTAAGAGTAAAGAAACATAGAATTCCATGCAAACCACAGAATAATGCACAAAGGTCACATCAGGCTGAGCCAAATCCAAGGATCTGAGTGGGCACATGGGCTCTTCAGGCAGCTGTAAAAATGAATAAACCTGTAGCACATCAAAACCAGCTGGAAGGGAACACACAGTAATAAATAGGGCAGGGTGCTTTTAGCCCTGTATCAGCTCTTTCACAAAACAACTTCTAAGGGAAAATGACAAGTTTCAGCAGCCAATGGTAACTTCACACTAACTTCAGTTCAAAGCCTGGATTGAAGCTTGCTATTTAGACAAAAGAACACTCTTCTTAATAGTCAAAGATTTTTTTCAGGGAATTCACTGTGAATATGCACAAATTATCTTTAGACATTGTGAGAGGGCATGTGAGCAAAAAAAATAAATTACTAAACTATTAACTGAAATCACAGTATTGGCTAGAAGAACAGGGACAAGGATTCTAAAAATTAAACTGTTATAGCTTGAAAACAAAATGTGAAAGATCATTACAGCATGTCTGAGTCAAAAATAATGCAGACAGCCAACACAATGTCAGATTTTTATTACTCTTTAGCCCCTTCTGTGATTAGGAGCTTGTTTGCTTGCTTCATGTTGAGAGATGAGCGGGTTTTTGACTTTTTAAAATGATGCCTATTATTCACATGGGAGGTTCATGGATTCCATCATTGTGACACCAAGCTGGTTTTTTACCAGGAAGATAAAATGCAGCTAATTAGTCTACAAAAATCACTTGCACTGGAAGTACTCCACCCCTCATTAAGATACAAAGTAAGGCTGGATACTGAAAATCCTTGTGTGCCCACCTTCCAGGAAAAGTTTTAATTTTTGTTCCTGTGGTATGAAATGGTACAAACTCAAACACTGGAGAAAATTACACTAACTGGTGCCAATTTGATTTTTTTATTTCTCTGAAGAAAGAAAACAAGGTTTAAGAATTCCTAGCTAATACAAGGTGAACTAGAACACATAAATCAGCAGCTTAGTTCAGAGAGAGTTTGCCTGCACCTTATTGGGCACTGACCAGAAAAAAAAATCCAAATCTGATTCAATAAAGTTGTTGTTGATTCTGGTGCCCTTTCCATTGTAAATCAAGATGAAAAGCACAATTACAGTCTAAAAACCTAGGAGCCACTCAAGAGCTCCACCTCAAAGTGATAAACTTGAGCCACAACTAAAATTTCCTTATGAAGTTACCAAATTTATTCTGGAGTGGTTCTGCTTGTCAATGTTTTGAAAGGATTAAAACTTTGGAGTATATTAAACCCTTCTGTCATTCAACAAAACAAAAAACAAAAACAAACAAACAAAAAAAAACCCAACAACAACAAAAAAAAACCCCACTTAATATAAAATGTTTTTTTCCAGGTAGAGGAAATACAACTGTGTTTTTTTTCCACTACATATTTAAGGTATTGTCAGCCATTCCATTTAAACATTTAATGGCATGCTCAGTTACCAAGTGACAGTGGCCATTTGTGAAATCCTTATGATGGGCACTCTCAGCTTTGAAATAATGACACCCAAAGATAAACACTCCAGCACTGAAGAGCTGCTTTTGCTTTCAACAGTTTAAATCATTATACATCAGCCAAAATTAACATTCAATTTCAAATTATATAATGAAAAGTTATAACATTCAATCCTAACTTATATAATAAAAGTACTATACAGCTCACTCATACACATAGCAATTTTACATGTTCTAATAAGAACTTTCATCACATAATGAGTTCACAAGTTTTAAGATTGTGAAAGCACCAATTTGTTCCCTGTCTGCCATGAATGGCTCTTTGCTAGGTGCAAAAAAAAAAAAAAGGACTTTGGTATGACAAAGACTCAGACAATACAGTCAGCAGCTAAAGAAATTACTGTGTTCTGCATTGTTACACTCCATAATTATATAAATTTAATCCTCAAAGTTTGCTTTTGTTGTAGCACTTTCCTTTACAATGTCAGAATTGCCTTTTGATGGAGTCTGAGATTTTCCTCTTTCTGGCCCACAGAGCTATGGATAATGCCTTTCTCATCAAGTTTTGAATTCCCAGGAGCAATGCTATCAGGAATGAGATTAAGTCATTTTCCCAGACCAAAATTAAGCCCTTCTGAAGGAAAATTATTAGCTGTAGCTGCTTTCAGTCTCTCTGCCTGCCTTCTCTCCCCTATTCCAAATACGACTTAAGCTAGAAACTTCCTTCTATGCCTTCTGATAAACTTCAGCACAAATCCAGATAGAAGCCTCAGCTGAGCATTTACACGCTCACAGTCAATCAAAAACACCAAGATAAGCAGGGGCCAACATTTTACTTACCATCACTTAAAATGTGAGGTTTAAATAACTTGAAGTCAACTGAATCCATCAGGAATCGGAGAGAAATAATTTACAGGTACATATGGATCTGAACTACTTACACAATGCTAAAGGAACTCAGATTTGCTGAAATATATGTAGTAAACAATGACATAGTGAAGGAATCCAGAGCATTCTAGTCTGGTATGACTTGTGTCTACATTTGAGTCTCTTTGGGCTTTGCATTAGAAAATCATGATTACAATGAAATTAAACAAGATGAGGTGAGAAGGAAGCAGCTTGAATAGTGGAAATCAGCTTTGAGCCGTATGTTTATTCTTTTAATCAAGTGTTTTCATTTCTTTGCAGTAATGTTGCTCCCTTACATTTAGATATTTTTCCCTTTTTTTCCTGATCACAGTTGAGCACATATAAGTCATGTTGAGAACATGACTTTAAATAATTTTGTATTAATTGAAAATGTGCATAGAGCTGGATCTCGGGGGTGAGAATCATACTAACCTTATTGCTTTGGCCCTTGGGCAAGCTTTCTGGGAAATACTTGCCACCCCTTTTTCCCAAAGGGATCCAAATATGTAAATAATATAATTATTACTTAACAGAAGCTATACAAAAGCTGGATCTCGGGGGTGAGAATCATACTAACCTTATTGCTTTGGCCCTTGGGCAAGCTTTCTGGGAAATACTTGCCACCCCTTTTTCCCAAAGGGATCCAAATATGTAAATAATATTATTTCTTAACAGAAGCTATACAATTTTTTTTCTGTTCTTAAAACATTCAAAAATGCATAGTCGTGTAAATATCATGTCATACTACCACAAATAGAATATATAAGATAAAAAATTAAATGAAACATTAAAATTACTAATTATTAGTTCAGAACAGGAGCTTTTTAGTGTGAAAGCTTGTCTGAAACTTTTATTTGATATTGCTAAATGTTCTATGGTGAAGAAAAGCTGATTAACACAGAAGTTGGGAGAAGGTTCTTTTAGAGCATTCCAGCAGCAAATCAGTGTTTTTTAGCAAGAGAGAGCTATGTAAACAACAGACATTCATAATTCAGAAAGATAAGTTTTTGTTCTGTGTTCAAAGTTATCTCCTTCAGGAAAAAAAAAAATGAAGAGAAAAGGATATTCCCCACCATACAGGCAATTTCAAAGAATCGTATCACAGACAGAATTATTTTCCATAGATTTAAAATACAACAATAAGAACAACAGCCTTTCTTTGGAGAAACTCACTCTTGGGCTGAATTCTTCTCCCTTCACACACTAAGTTGAGAACCACAAGGCCCTGGTATTTGATACTTGTTTCACCTTTTATTTGTAAAGATTTATGTAAAGAAATGCATTTTAGTGCTTTAGATTTCTGAAGGGTAAAAAGTATAAGTATCATCATTGTTGGTGCTGCTGTAACAAATGACCCGAATCAAAATGGTTTGACCTTGAATCGTCATAATGTATTAAAACAGGAATTTTACAGTTTTTTCCCTCCTGTTTAGCCCTCCACAAGGTTACATTACCCGAGAGCTGTCAGAGTTCTGCTTTGTTAGCACCATTTCATTTTAGCAGAGACTTTAACAAGCCAGCATTATTTTTCCAGTTATGCTATTTACAGAATATATTCCATTTCTATGCAATTTTTATTGAAGAAACTGAAATAAGAATTTCAGGCTTTTTAAACTGAAAAATGCACCAACTCACTGAGAAACTGAGCAAGTGACACCTCAGCAGAGGGATAACTAGACCAGATCTCACTGAAGGCAAACACCAAGCCAACACCTTCATGGTCCAGCAGGACATTCACATGGGGAGTGTCTGACAACGCAGCAGATACACAGAATTAAAACACTTGTCTTGGAACGCATTCTCCATTCCAAAGGACGGGGCTAAGCACTCAAGTTGTGTTGACTCTTGGCTCACAGAACAGGCAAGGTGCTGTCCCACACCAAAGGGAAAAGTCCTCCAGTTATTTGTGACAACCTGCCCAGCACCTCAAGGGCACTGAGTGGAAGTTTCACTGGACACACTCAGCATAGCTGGAATCAAATAAGTTCCTGGTTTAAACATACTTGTACTGTGCCCCAAAGCCACAGATTGCCAGCTCTGTTACAACCTTGGAAGAGATAAAAGGAGCTCCATAAAAATCTTACTGATTTCTGAAAAATCAGGGCTCTCTATAAACTCCGTCTAAGGAAGAACCACTCTGGTGGTATCCTGCCTACAAATGCAGATGTGAATTAGGCCAGCTTTTCCTACCAACACCTGCAAAGATAAAGCAACGTTAACACATGCTGCTACAGAAATTCAGATCTTCAAGCAGCAGTGCGCAGAATTTAAGTTGTTAACCTCACCCAGCTCTGGAGGACAACAGTGAATAGCAATGACTTGCTGCTTTAGACACTTAAGTGATAAATACACATAACAAAACTTCGAAAAGATGGCCACACACAATATTGATCCTTTCAGCAGATACTCAAATGCCAGAATACCCCAGAGGTTCATTACAGGAGTACCTGGTGGAAAACACAGGAGCTATATCAGCTGCCATTATCACACTCAGCCAACAGATCCTGCAGAACCCCCTGAATCAGGGCTTAGCAACAGGATTTAGATGATGAAATACATAGTTGAGACAAAGCATCAATAAGTCTGCTTTCAAATAAAGTATCTTAATTAAAGCTGTTCATTGTTTGCTTTTTCCCAGGTGAAATTAATTGCCTTGAGATCATTCCTGAGACACCCCAGTGCTAACCTTTCATCAATGGCCACTTCTCAAAAGCAAAGGAGCCAATAAACCATTAAACCACACAAATTCCACAAACATAATCAAAACTTCTGACTACTGCAGTTCATTGAAATTCTTTTCCACATAATTTTGCAGGGTTTGCCCACATAAACTCACAGAGCACGAGTGACCAAATTTTCGCAAGCTAGTTTTGTTACAAGACGCCATTTGAGCGATTAACCAAAATGATAGTTTAAATAATAACAGGATGACCATCTTTGCTTTCAACAGGCAAGGAAAGCCTAAAGCAATGCTTTTCATACTTTGAGTGCAGTTCACTCAGGTGGGATGACAAGCAAACAATCCTCCCTATGGCTGCAGAAGGACAGACCACAGATCCTACAAGGGCACCTGCCTCCTCACATTCCCAGACCTTCTCCCACAGCTCTTGAAATACTATTAAGATGTAACATTAGCTACATTAAACTATTGCTTATGATGAGACTATCAGTAGAAAACACATCCCCACACCTAAGAAGTGGCCTGCCTCACATCAGACCTACTAAAGCCCCTTCATATCTCCTCCCAAACACCACTTCCAACAATTTACTGCCCTTTCTCACTTCCAAAAAAAAAAAAAAAATCAGACCTACCTCCATCTCCAGCAGCACCACCCAAAATAAAACACAAGCTGCAGCAGCTCCTGCAGGTATAAGCTGGCTCAGCCCTCCCACCCCCAGGTGTCCCTCATTGCCATCCCACATCACCTCCAGGTGTTCCTCATTGCCATCACCCCCAGGTGTTCCTCCTTCCCATCACTGGCTTTGCTGCAGGTTAAATATTGCAAATTAATCAAGTAATCCAGCCCAGCAGTATTGGGTCACACCAAAGCTTCTGAAGGAAGCAAATCCTTCCAGATCCTCAACAATAATGTGTGCCCTACAGCAGCTCACTACTGGCATCCCCACCTTAAACCACGAACTATTACATCTCATTTCCTTCCTATGCCATAGCCACCACAGAATCCTCTTGTCAAGAAAATGATTTAGAGTTGTTTAAGGCTGCAGTCCTATCCCAGGACCTCACCCATGTGCCACACCTGAGCCTGGTCTCTCCCATTCACTGAAACCTTACATTACTGGAGCAGCCAATGGTGTAGAAATAACATCCTGAAATGTAGCAAAAAAATACCAAAAGAAATTATTATAATAAATAGAAAACAGTCTGTGCTCACAGCATTCAAAATTCAAATGAGATTTTTAAAAAGACAGAGTTAAAAGAATAGGGAATATCTGGGTAGCGTTTTGCTTCTCTGCAGTTCTTGATTTAGCAATAGTCTGCAATAAACAATAACTGCTCAGATTAGCACCTCTTCAACACCTTCTCAAAACTGTGTAATTTAAATGTGAGGGTGAACTCGGGGAGAAAGTTTTTGGGTTTTTTTTTTTTTCCCAGTATTTAATATTGGGTATATGATATCAGACTCCAGACCACAGGATTCAGAGAAGGAAGCTGGCCATTTTTAACCTTCATTTGAGCATCGCTGGTGCCTGAAGCAGCCCAAGGGCCTCGGGGTACCCTGTGCTGGCAAAGGGCTGGGTCACTCTGGGGCTGCCCCTGTCCCCTGGCTGTGTCTGGCCAGCTCCAGGCAGGGTGGGTGGGACAAGGCAGCAGGAACAGCCTCCTCCACTTCAGGATGGGCTTGATTTTCACGCTGTCATAGCCTGGAATATCAGCAGTAGTGATTCTCAGGCAGGGCACTGACAGCGTGTGCAGAAGGGATGCTAATTCCAGCTGCCTGGGGATGCTGGACCGCCCTGAGCTGCCCGGTGAGGATGTGGAAAAGCACCTGAGTGCCCACAGACAAACACAGCCTCTGCTGGCTGTTTCAGAGAAATTGAGATGCCTTTGAGGCTGCCGCAAAAAATCCTGGGGGGAATTCTTGTCAGCGGGGCTGTTCACTGCGGGAAGGCACCACCCTGTGCAGAGAGAACTTTTTATTCTCAGCCATTTGGAAATGTCTGGGGAGGCAAGAAGGGGTTTTGTCTTAGTTTTAGAATGACAGTGGTGTGGTTTTCCCCCTGTACTTATCAACCCTTTTGTATATGCATTCTGAAGAAGGGCCATGTGAATACTGCATTGGGTTAGGGTGTGTGTGCAGGCACTCACTGTGTAATTATGTATTTTATAAAAGTGTAATGCTTATTTGTTTCTACAGTTTTCCCAATGCCTGATGAAAGAAAAACCAAAGCAGCATGGTTCAAGGCCGCTCTTTTTGAACTTATTGATAGATTTTTAATTAATGGCTTTGTGAGAGAATATTTTTTTTCTTTTTCACTTTTACAGAGTGTAAGTCTTGGTGTTGGAAGTATGAATCAAAAAAGACAGGATGTTAAAACACTGTCTTCTAGCTATTTTCTAATAGTGTGAATATACACTTTCTTCTACAATCTGTTATGATCTGTCTGTATCTTCATGCACACAAATCTATAAATATGCAAAATATATAACTATTTATCCCTTTCATTCTTCTTATCCAAAAGGCAAACATTTACATCTAGGTTTCTAGACCCTCAAATATTACAAAGTATCTCTACTGTATCATTTTCAGTGGAATTCTATAAATTCAGATCAACTCTCTGACAGATTTCATGATTGTGCCTCCCAAATTGCCAATTCCCTCACAAAACCCAACTCATTGCAGACTCCAGAAGCTGAGGCTTCTGATTTGCATAAATTGATAATGTGTATTTCTCATCCTGATTTCTGTATATTTTTTTAATTTATGCATCATTTATAAATCATTTTTGCTGATGTCTAATGCTCATCTTTGCCAGTAAAACCAGGGATGAACACCTTTAATTTAAAGTTCTGGTCACAGTCAGTAAAGGTGACAGATAAATCTAAGGATTAATTGAGGATTAACTGTTAATCTGAGAGCCACATTAACAGAGATGAAGAGGCCAAACCTCAACAACCTCAGCCCTGTCAGCATTTGGTGTTGACATACATCCATGGGTCAGACACATGCCTGGATGATCCCACTCGCAAGGTGCATAAAGGCAGTCTTAGAACACTCTGGGCTCACAGAATGGACAGAGCCTTAAAAATGGAAACTCATTCTGCCCAAAGTTGATGGATATTATGAGCGGTGTGGCTGGCAGACCAAGGAATCAGTAATTCAGATAAGGCCGGAGCAATGTGGGACATCAGCACTTTAAAGAAAGAGCTGATGCTCATCCCTTCACCACGAGCTGTAAAGTTATGATAACTTGGGATACAGGAACCCCACACAAAACTCAAACTATGTCTCAAGTGACTTAAAATAAATGTTTATTTTTATAGGATTTGATTTATGAAGATGAGCATTTTATTTGCTCTGAAAGTAAATCGTGTTTGCAAGACTGAGGCCTTTGTCTCAGTAAAAATACAATTATCACAGTTAAATCCGTACATCATGCTCAAGTCACATCATCTATATGTGCCAATGATCAAAAGATGCACAAATAATTTGTGAAAATTGAATTACTTTAAAAAGCAATGTCCAAAGAGTGGACAAAACACCGGGCATATTCTGCCCTTCTTTATTTCTTCTTCTAATGTGTTCATTTAGATTTATGAGCAGTTTATAATTTTTTGATGTAGAACTGGATTTCAAGTGGATCACAGTATCTTTTGATCAGTGAAAATTTTTCTTAATACTCTTAGGTTCTTCTTGAAGTAAAGTCAATTTCACAGTAATACCTGTATGTGGAAAACATTTTTATTTTGGAGCAGAACGCTCTTTCTGTAAAGGAAGCAGAACCAAAGTTTCTAAAATGTCTCTTTTTCATTTCTATCACATGGCTCAATGAATCCCCATAGATTACATATCCCACTGATTATTTATTTGAACTATCTTGATCAAATAGATGTGTAGCTGCATAACAAATAACCTGATAACCAATGTTAGAGACATTAATTTTCCAGAGCACTAAATCTTCATACAATTCAGTCCTTTCACTCAGAAAAGCATGTCCCATTATATACGGCTCATATCTATATAGAAATCTCCAGGTACTGTAATTTCAGCTTTCAGGGTGAAAAACTTCACTATTTATTGAACAAATGGTAGGTCTTTAAAATTACCAGCAGACATTCATATTCACTAACAACTTGAAAACCAGGCAAGGCTCTGTTGCTCCAGCTGAAATGGGAAAATACACCCAGATTCACGTGATATTCATGAGCTCAAAATTTACTCATAGATCAAATCTTTGGAAATCCTATTAAGGGTAACACCTTGAGGTGTCATGATTAATCCATACTAGTCCTTCAGGAAATCTTTGTGTAGTCACTTTGAATGCCTCAGTAATTAATTCCTCAATGTCATTTGGCTTGACTCAGGAACGTGATTTAGGCTATGCTGGAAATAATGTTGTCCTCCTCATTGTAGATGAGAAGGATATATGACAATTAGGGATAATTTATGCCCTTTCATTTTAGAGGTAATGATATATTTTAATTTTTCTTAAAACATTAATCAGATTTTGTTACCTTATTGCACAGGTACATACAGAGAAACATCGATTTTTAAAACTTTAGACTGTGGGATGACATGGAAATATTGTTCCTTATACATTTCTCAGGGTGGAGCAAAGTGCTAATTTATTTGGTACAGAAGATAATATACCTCTTGTCACAGATATAGAACAGACAGAAATCTGAGTACAGGGGGGTTTATAAGTTAATATTTCCACTCAAGTGAAAAAAAAAATCACTTTTTTACATGATACAAAACCATTATGGCCTACATATAAAAATGGAAAGATTACTGTATTGATGAATGCTGTCAATTACTTTGGCTGAGCTTTGATGTCCTGCTCTCATCCATTTCTACCTGCGCACATCTGTACGCCTGGTGCACCTCCAGGCTGGGCACTGAGGTTCTCCAGATCCAAACCATTCCTGAGAACTCGCTCTGCCTGTGCATTGGGCTGAAGTGGGAAGAGCTGGGGCTGTGGTGGGTAAAAATGAAGGGCGAGCCCTGTCAAAGGCAGGCACTGGGACAAGACCTGTGAGAAGGATTAAAGGAGGCTGTTTAGAGCCTGCTGGAACTACCCAAGCTGGTAACAGGGTGAAGATGAGGGGCTGATAATGAGTGGTTGATAATGTGCATTTCCCACCCTCATTTCTGGATTTATTTTTTTTAATTATACAGGCTAAGAATTTGGAAAAACAAAAAAAAAAAAAAAAAGTTGGCCAAATGAAATCTGTAGTTGAAGTAGATGCCCCACTCTAAAAGAGAGAAAGCAGCAAATACAATTTAGAAATCTCTACAGTTTTGTCACTGATTGAAATTAACACAAGATTTTATGTATTTGGGGAGAGAGCACATCTTTGGAGGAAATCTAAACAAGGTGTTTTAGATATTTATCACAAAAAGTATTTTCTTGAATTGAATTTGCATGCAAAGTAGAATATATATCTAATTAAATATGCTTTGTGCATCTGAACATCTCAAACTTATCCATAGGCTTCAGCTACCCTCATTTTAGTGCATTTATGAGCTAGCTGGACATTCAAAGCTACTAGATCAGAGTTAAATCCTTTAATGGTGTGAATTTCAGATTCAAATCCTTTAGGAGGTGAGCCATTTCACTTGTAAAATTTATTTACATTTAAAGTACTGCTTGTAGTACTTTAACTGAAATCACACACAAAGCTAGAGACTGCTCATGGAAAATAAAAGCATGGGAGACAAAGAGGCAAAAAAATCAACTTCTGTGCACAGAATCCAGAGGCTTTAATAGCAATATGGTTGATATTCAGTGTGTACATGCACACACAACACACATATGTTTGTAATATACATAAATAAACATATATCCTGCTATACTGTAATATACTACAATAGATATATACTGGATATATGCACTCATGTGGAAATACATCAATATATACACAGCTTGATATAGTTTGATAGTTATATCTACACACAGGGATACAGGCCTTTGCAATCCAGCGTAATCCAGGTTCTAAATGCTGATTTACTACTGGGACAAAAGATGTCAAAGCAAACATTTTGCAGTGAACAAAAAAGGGCAAACCCCCCCAAAGAAGCAGATTTGTTACACCCATGCTCCTGCTGTGCAGTGACATGTTTTCTATTCCATTTCCTCTCTGAGGTGAAAACCACAGCTTTATTCCTCAAAAACTGACTGCCTCTAGGTAGGGTTTAAGATGTTTGTAAAAGCAGATGGCTTGCTAAGAACTCTGGCAGTGTGATCCATTAAACACTTCCATGATTGGTTTACTTTTTCTTCATTTACAAACTTAGAGGAAAACAGACAGTTGTGCTGCTCAGGTAGGAAGATTAAGAGCTGAACTTCAGGAGGCAGCAGATACCTTTGCTAGAAAATTCTGTGGTACAGCAGTTTCAGTACCTATTCCAGGGCTGTTCTTTTTATGACACTTTCACCCCTCCTAACTCAGATATCTGTATCCTAAAAAAAAATGGCCTACGTTATGGATACTTAAGTAAATGATACCCTATCCTTAATATCAAGGAAGAATCCTGAATTTAAGAAAAAAATTAACAAGGTTGTTCCTTGGCAGAAGGATTCTATTGTTTGGGTCACCAGCCACTGAGAGCCACACATGTCACACGAGGTCTGAGCAATATTTGAAAAAGGAAAAAAAAAAAAAAAAAAAGTGTGATTTGAAGTGTAAAGCCAATCACATTGGGAAGGTAACTATCTCTTCTTCAATAACAGCAGTAAAAAAACTGAGGGGAGCCAAACGGTGACACACTGCTGACTTTGCACAAATAGACCATATCTATGTTTATTTGCTTTTCCTCCAGACTTTTATTACATTTTAAAATTTATCTATTTCTATTCTATTGATTCTCCATAGCAGTGAAGGCTAAATTAATTTTGCTGTGTGGGTCATTTGACGTATCAGGAGACAAATTTTGCCTGTTAGACATGGCTTAGAGGAGACAATGCAAGTCTAAATGTCTGAGGTTTGGCAGTTTACAAATCAATTATTTCTGTTAGAGAGCCAACTGCCACACCAACTGGGAAAGAGATTATATCAGATTACTGCACTTTTAATTAGCTGATGGTGACAGGCAAGGCTTGAAGAGGAAAAGAAATCAATCAGAAACTGCCAAACTTGGTCAGCCGAGTACACAGTGCCATTATTGAATCTTAGACATTGTTCTGCAGCAGAACTTGATCTCCAGGGCTCTGCCAGGGGACCTGCCTCACACAAGTGATCCATCTTAGAGCCAAAGGTTATTCTGGAGCAAATATTTCCAAACATTTGTTATAATTAGGCTCTGACAGGGTCTGTCACAGAGCAGAATCTCATTAGAGAGGAAGGAGGAGCAGAGCACACTCACCCCGGTGACATGGCAGAGCGTCAAGTGCTCCTGCACCTGGGAAATGTGTGTGTGAGACAAGTACATGGGGATGCACTTGTGGGCACAGAGCAATGCATTTTGGCTGACAGACTTGAGAGAAATTTCTTTCACCTGTCCAAGGGACTGGAGTGCTTCAAAACTGAGCCACTGTTTGCTTTTCTATCTCATTGCCTTTGTAACAAGATAATTCTAGTGACCCAGAGCATCCTGTCCTATAAAGCAAGATTTATGGCATGCTGTCTCAGAACCTAATTTTCTCATGCCTTCACCTCACACAGTGATTTGCTCTGTAAACTACACATGCAATGGCCTTACATCAAGAGGGTCCCTCATTGCACAGGCAAAGGGAAGTCAAGGTTAGCACAGCTGAATTGTAAATTTGGGTAAAAACCCAAAAACATCCAGGGACACAGAACAAGTTTCTACATTTTTGCAGGCATCAAGAAAGCAGGGTGACACACTGGCTCTCCCAGTGTGTCAGCTTCAGGTTAAACTTTAGGAAGTTTTGAACTGTAAATTGTACATTGGCACAACTTTTTCCAAAAAATCATCCATGGACTGACAGAAGGGCAGTGAAGCTGGTGAGAAATCTGGAGCACAAGTCTGATGAGGAGAGGCTGGGGGAACTGATAGTGTTAATTCTGGAGAAAAGGAGGCTCAGGGGAGACCTTATGGCTCCCTACAGTTGCCTGGAAGGAGGCTGGAAGGAGAATCAGTGACTTCTCTCAAGTATACAAGCAAAGGTACGAGAGGAAGTGGCCTCAACTGGAGTTGGTTCAAAATCCAATTAAATACACACTTCAGGATCAGAATAACATTGTTCAGCGCTTTGCAACATCGAACCATTCCTGGTTAACTATTTAAATGCCGTTAACATTTCAGCTGTAAAATACATTTTGTTCTAGAGATGGAGAAAACAGCTAAGCATGTCTTATTCTGGTACACGAGCATCCTATAGCTTTTTTGTTCCATTTGCTAAACTTACAGTCTATTTCCAACCATATTTATGTGGTTATAGATGTGCCTTTCTTTTGCTCTGTTAAACAGGAAGAATCTTACTTAGCAAATATAAAAAAAGGCATATTTATATATGCCTATTATATATTATATGGTAAGTAAAACCACCGCATGTCACTTCTGTGGGTTTTGTGAACTTCTGTGCCTGATGTTTGGCACCCTGTAGCTCCATGTGGGGGTTCTGTTTTGTCTGCTCTTTCTTTGGGTTCCATTGATCAGGTGGGTGCAGAAGCAGAACTCCTTTGTCACTTCACTGGAAGCTGTCTGGATGGCTGCAAAGTGTATCATAAATCAATTCTGCTCAGAGGACGGCTTGCAACCAAGTCAATAGCAGAGCAGGAAAGCACACATGCTATCAGAAGAGCCAGAAAGAAAGAAGGAAAAAGCCTAGTGCTGGGCTTAAAAAAAATAACTGAGCTGCAGCCAGCTTTTGTCAAACACATGCTACAAGGCCCCATTGCTTGTTTGCTTCCACATCTTGTTTTTAATGCCCTGTTAACACAGCATCATGATGAGGATTCAGGCTAAAGCAAGGATCTTCTGTCAGCAGCTGAAAAGTAGAGGGTGTTAGTTCACCCTTCAAATATAAATTTCTAATTTCACCCTGGTGCAGACTACCCAAAACCTTGGAGGATTTATAACTACATCTTCTGCTTTTGTAAGATTTTTTCTTCCCAATTCTATTGCAGCCCTTTTTTTCACTTATTATTTATGTACTGACATCTGCCAAAATTATTCTTGCACTAATAGTTTATGTATTAAAGCTGGAATAAATTTTCTTTTTGCAAAACCTACTTGGGTAATACCACTTTACATCCTATATTGTTTCTGGCCCTTCCACCTGTTTGTCACACCTGTTACTCTTCTACCCAGTGTCCTGATCCTGCAAACCATCCTGACACCCATAATATATGATATATACAATGATGTGGAGGAAGAAAAAAAGTTTGCAGAAATTGATGATGTTCTGCTAAAGTCAGTATCAATAATCATCTGTATTAAAACAAGTAAGTAAAATTAAATAAAGTGTGTCAGAGTTCAGATAAAGCCTTAATTTAAACACCAATAATTATCTTCCAGTTAGAGACAGAGTTCTGAAATCATTAGTGTAATTTCCCAATGTGTGTGAAACAAGAAACAAAAGTCCTCTGTGCTTAACAGAAATTTAGATTTTCTTATGGTTTGTTTTCATGATGAATATTAATACTCTGAGTATCCCAGTTTCAAGTTGCTTATTTTTTGATTTTGTTCTCTAATAGAAAGGTTGGTTTTCAAAGGAAGCTTAGTGATTTTTTTGTGGTCCCTCTGTTCAAAAGTTTAAGGATTTTAGGCAATTCCTTTGAGAGTCATTAGTCTTAACTTAAGACAAATATGAAAGTTAATTAAAAGTTTAGTTCATTGACAGATAAAATAAAACTTTACACTTATTCACTCTGGAAAATAATGAGCAGGATTAGCTACCAGCTAATAAGTAAAGACTATGACAAAAACACAATTTAACTTTTCATCACTGCGGTCAGAAATTGTACATTTCTGGGCTGGTTTTGATCTTTGTCTAGGCTTATTAGCAGTTATCTCTCCACAGTCACTTCCACACCTCCCTACTTGATTACCAAGTCCAAACATACTTCTGACAGCAGCTAAAAAACAACAGGAGTTCATATCACTAATGATGGTTCTCTTTAGAAGCAAAAATGGAGATGAGGCCTGTGAAGGTGTAACCTTCCCCTCCTGCAGCAGCCAAAGAAAGAAAATTTGCTTTTCATTCTCTGCAGAGTTTTTCCCATCTCCCAGAATAGCCTGAAAGGAATTTAATTTTTTGCCTAACAAGCAGAGCACTTTGCAGATTGATTTTTTTTTTTTTTTTTTTTTTTTTTTTTTTGCTTTTCCTTT
>JAGGNK010009114.1:0-17114 GCA_017590115.1 Montifringilla adamsi | reverse complement strand
TTTTCTTTTTTTTTTTTTTTTTTTTTTTTTTTTTTTTTTTTTTTTTTTTTTGCCTGGCCTGTTCTACCATGTCAGCCTTTAAGAACTGACTCTGGAATTTGATGACTGCTCCAAAGATGTTCTGACCAACAGGTTTTACAAAACAATCTTTTCAGCACTTCCAGTTCTAGGACAAACAGGGAAGGCAGAGACAGAGACTGCTGCTTTTTTTTTTTTTTTTGTCTGTAACTGCAGCATTGCTTTCCTGAGAGCAGGAATTGAGTTTCTTATTAAAACAGACACTGGGAAACCATGGAGAGTGTTTTGCTTTCCCCTGCACTCCACACCTCAGTAACAGATTCTGCCATCTGCTCCACCTCAGTCGAGTGGTACCCAGCAGTGTCTGTGCTTTTCCAAACACTTTTCTTCCCTATCTTACTGCTAAAGTGTGATGAAGGGAGCATGAATTTTGAATGCTGCAATTATCATTCAATAGATAGGTTTAAATGCTCTAAAAGCTACTTAAATCCACAGAGGAAATCTTTTTTCATGCTGGTGGGAAAAAAAAAAAAAGTCATGGAAATAAAGTGGAATAACTTTTTATAGAATTATGCCTTTTGAATTGCTGTTGTGGTTTGACTCTCACTACTTCCCTTATCACAAATTAGGATAAAGTCCCTCAAAGGTAAAGGTCTCTTTTTTAATTGTTTCAGCTAAAAATGTGTGTCCCATATACCATCCTATGCCTGGTGCTGACCAAAGCAGTCACACAGAAATACACAGACATCCAGCATGGACCAAAAAATCCCTGACTTAATTTTAAATATGTAGCTCAAGCCACAGCCTGGAGTATCAAGAGATTTGCTAAGCTACAGAATTGAATTAATTTCTACCAATACATAATTCTTTCTGAAATTTTGTTGACTTAGGATATATCATCTGAGGGGTAGTTTTCCTCATCAATCCCTCTCTGAATGATTGTTATGATATGCAGGGTATTTTGAATGGTGGCTTTGAATGGAATGAAAAGTTTTGCAAGTGTCGAGGAATCACTGTACATTTATCACATCCCATGAAGCCAGGATAATTTATTAAACTACTGCTGCACAGTGAGGAATCTTGCAGAGGTTTACCAAAAAATGTATAATTTGGTTGTCATTTCATCCAGAAAAAAAACCCTTTCTAAACCCTTTGCTTACATAGTCAGGGTCCTGGAAGAAAGAAACGCCTGGAGCTCATGAGAGAGACAGACCCTGTGCTGCACTTCCACAATGTGACTGAGGTGCACCCCAATCAATTCCCAACTCAAATGTGTACCCAGGACAGTCTCCTTCCTGCACAGTGATTCACAACACACCCACTAATGTTCATATTTAGAGACAGTAATGTTTTAGTGGGGGTGAAAACACCTTCTATCATAACAGGCAATAGAGAGGAGCTTCAAGCCAATTAGAGAAAATGGACCACAGTGAGTCAACATTCAATAGCTCATGATTTAGAAAAGTATTCACCTTGAAACAGTCAATATGTGCATTACACATGGATATTTAACCAAATACCTCACCCATAGTTTAATTAACTGTGCAAACAATTAGCAGAGCTCTAGCACAAAGCCTGAAAATTCTCTGCACAGCTAAGGTGAAATTCTCCAGAAGTGAACTCTTTGATATAGCTGGTTCCACAGATTGTGAAGAGATCCTTACAGATGTCCAGGGAATCCTGCTTTCATGGCACCAACTTACTGATCTGTGAAATTTTTCCAGAGGAATGGAAGTATGACAAGCTGTAATAACAACCAATACTCGGTGGCTGGTGAAGCACAGAAACTTTAGTTGCATGCTGACCAACAATTACAGAATTGTAATCCACTCATTTCCTGGAAGGCAAATGAAGTCCAAATTAAAGATATGAGTCTTCTGAGCATCACATTAGATAACAGCTCTGTGGCCATCTCTGCAAAAAGTGGAACATCTCTTTCACTGTTGTCTGAAAATTACAATATTGATTTTTATTGTCTAATTACCTTTAGGAGGCGAGTAGCTGTATTTTGTTACCTTTCCAGTCCCTGTCCTTGCCTTCCCAAGTGGACAAGCAGACTGTGCAAGGTGAAGGCTTCCCAAGAGCTGGTGGATCTGCAGGAGGAGAGCACAGTGCTCCTTCAGGGCTCCTCTTGCAGCTTTGCCTTTTCCCCACGCCATCCACGAGCACAAGGTGCTGTCCCCTGGGCTGGAGGGCAAGGAGCTGAGCTTCCTTCAGGAGCCACACACTAAGGGGGATCCCAGGTAACTCTCTGGGAAGATTCTGCATGTGTCAGACTAATGTCACCAATAAACACTGTTCTGAAAACATTTTTAATGGCTGAATAGGGGTCTACAATTACCTGAGACACTTATGAACAAAACACTGGAAAAATGCTATGGGGCAGCAGACTTACTCAGAAAATGCTGGGGGAAAGAGAGAAAGCACAGAAATAATGATCAAATGGCACAATTTTTGCTCTTTTGTTCTATTACAAAAGACTCCAAGTGCAGCAAGTTTCCAGTCAGATCAGCAGATCTTAAGCAAACACAGAAATATTGTCTTGCACCAGCAGTTTTCAGTTTTTTTCATTTGAGTTTTCTTAATTATTTTCCTGGGAAGGTACATACAGTAAGTATAAGCCTACTGTCATTCAGCTTTAGTGAACTTAGTGGTCCATAGTCAACTTCGTCTTCAGAATCTGTGTGCCAGAGGTTAAAAGCTCTGATCCCACACCCTTTTGAAAAATTGATTCGGTAAAGCTTGTCATTGTAAAGGATGGACTGGCTGCCACAAGTGTAAGGATGCCTTTTGATGTCATTACTTCTGCTCCTATTTAAATCTGTGGTCAGACTGGATGAGCAGAATTCAAGCTGTAAAATGCCAGGGGGGGTTGGGAAGGCTGTAATAAGAGGATCCCAGAGGAAAATGATGGCTCTCCTGTGAGGTAAATGCTGCATATCAGGGGGTTCAAATACTGCTGGTGAAGACCACAGGAAGGGAAAAATTAAAAAGCGTAAATAAAGAAGAATCTCGGTCATTGGAAAACCCAGGTATTTATTTTCATAGCAGCTGATCTATAGGAAAAGCAATACTCTTGACCAAGATGCAACAGCAAGCCTGGCTTAGCCTTCTTAACCTTTGCCAATTGGTTTATAAAAGTTTAACTGCATCTGTGTGTCTCCTGGGGACCTGTGCAGAAGACACATCAAGTGCTGATGTAGGTACTGTGCAGGGCAAGAACAGAAGAAGGAGGAGGTTTCCAAAGGCAGCCATGGTGACATGCAGCACCTTCTTTTCTCTGTCTGGCCATGAATAAATAGTTTTTAATTTTCTCCTGGAAATCACCTTCTCATTTCTCATAAACTTCTCATTCCCCAGAAATATATTTATGGACCTGCTTGGAAGCACCTGTAATAGATAAATTACAGGATCCTAAAAAATGTGGCCTTTAAATTCATCTTAGCAAAGCATGTAAAGATGGGTGCTGAGCCAAGAGCATCCTGAGCCCCCGGAGGCCAGTGCTGTCCTGCTGAATCCCCCCTCCTGCCTTTCACTTCTGAAAACAAGAGGGTGGCATTTCCTTATTGCTTCCTGCAATAAAGTGAGACTGGTCAAAATCTGAGAACAAAAAGAAAGCAACGAGCTACTTAGTGCCATGAAAAGAACAGATAAGGAGTTTTTCTTCCTCTAAGAAACTTAAAATCTCCTTTCAGAAGAAAAAAAGGAAAACTCCAGAGATACTGTACACCACGTAGAGAATATGACCTTGGTATGGGTGGGGAAAGTTACACAACCCGAATGGCCAAACTATTCCTCTTCTTCCCGAGTGGAAAGGTTCTGAAACTGTCGGTTAACTCAACGTCATTTTGTGGCTGTATTTTAGGATGTATTTGAACAAAAAACAACTTATCTTTGAAAAGAAATCTCTCCCGCTAAAACTCTGAAGTATAGGGACTAATTATTTACATACTTTTTATGACCAGAAAAGAAATAAATCCTTTTATTTAATGTTACAGTTCTTTAATTGACTTTTATTTCTTCATAACAGCCAATTGAATTTTTTGGTGACTGTGTTTTGTCTGTTTTTACTTATGGTGATCAGTATAATGATACATGACCTGTAAAAGTCACAGATGCAAACTGCCCTTCAAGGTACATCAGTATCAAAAGGTACTCAGTGACTCAGTTTGTGTTCTGAGCCATTCAACCATAAAAATATTACAAAAATATTACCACTTCATGACACTTCTCAAATAATTTCTTGTAAATAATTTCAGTTCCTGTAACTGAGTGACAATGTCGCAAAAGAAACCCCACAGAAAAAATGGCTAGGAGATATGTATTAGCTTATAAATTTGTTAATCACATAGCATTGCTGGGATGCACAGGCTTCATGGCTGCTGCTACTCCTAAGACTGTCACTGTTGGGAAGATGGCAATCAGTGGAATAAATGGAATAGTGGAATAAATGGAATAAATGCCTCTCAGTGGCATTTATTGCTCGGGCACAGACCATGTTTCTGACAACTGCACTCTGTTATTCGGACTGAGAGAGATTCTAAGTAACTGGGGAAAGAACACAACAAAACTAACACGTTGCTGACCTCTCTGCTGCCAAACGGGGTCTTCTCTCTGCTGTTTCATCAGTGGCACAAATTAAGAGGGTTTGTGCACTTCTGTGATATTCCTCTGAACGCTGAGCTGCTCTTATGCAGGGTACTGCCTCACCACAGGAACTACTGACTAATTCTCATGGAAGTCTGGGCATCCTGAATTTTTTTAAAAGGTGCTAAGGACTTAGGAGAGGTCACAGATGTTGAGATCCAGCCTAAAGCATAGTTTAGGAAGGTGTTTTTCTCTGCCAGGCTAAGTTCCCCTATATTCTCACTTGTACCTCAGCACAAGTGAACCATAAATGCACAACCTTGAGATGTCTCTTTTGTTTACCAGGCTCTTGCTTTCTTTGTACAGACTTTTCAGGCTACTATAAATCAAGCAGATAAACTGGTCTCCTTATGGTAGTCGTATCTTTCAAAAAACATTTTTTTTCCCTTTTCTCCATTTCCAAAGGTACAGAAAGAATGTTGAAACCACTATTACCAAGAACAATCACACATTTAGGCTGCTCTCAAAGGTGAGGTGGGCTCTGACCAAGCCACCTTTCTTTCTGAGGATTCTTTACGGAGTTGCTCAGAATGGATTCCTGGTATCATAACGGGAGGACCTGGAGCTGTTTCCAAGGGCCCATCACTGTAATCTTACCAGGATGTTCTGCAGGCAAGAATGGGAACACACCTCATACAGTACAGCCAGTGTTTGAGCAAGAGACAAAGGACAGAACAAAAGGAAGACAGCTGGGAGAGAGGAAGGATTACATTGAAAGTACTTCACAGTTTCATACAGAAAAACCTTCATTTACTGAGTTTGAGGAGTAGAAAGTTCCAATTCAGAGTTTGATAGCCATTATTATTTTTTAGCTTGGGTGACGAGTATTACTTGCTGCTGGTGTTATTTGCCACGATGTCTCAGAGGGTGATGAGGATAAAAACTCAGCACATCTCAGAAAAAAACCAGTTTTTTTCTGGCCACCTGCTCAACCACCAACTGTTCACACTTTTTTTTTTTCCACTTTTTTAAGCAAATGTGCCAAAGAATATCAAAACATATTTATCAGAACAGTAAAATAATAAACTATAACAAGGTGTCACATTAAATAGGAAATGTAGTGGAAAGATATATTAAAAAGGTTTGAAAAACACTCCTCTTGCTTCTGTCCTTGAAAGGTAAGTTAATCCCTCCAGTATTATTTTCTAGTTCAGCAGCTCCCTGCAGCTTCCTGGGTTTTATAGCCACAGAAACCCAAAGCAAAGGCTCCCTCCTCCTGCCACCTTGAGACTTTTGCTCCTGGTCCTCCTCCTTCCTCTGCTATTCTCACATCCTCACATTCCCCAACACCCTTCCATGCTGGACACATCCCCAGATAGAAGCTGCTCCCTTCCCTCCACAGCAACCACATTGCCCAGGCCTTTCCCTCTTGCCCTCACCCCAACTTAAGGTCACACAGAGTCCTTGGGCACAAACTGGAACAAGCCAACCTAAAAGCACATCCTTTTTGCCACTCTGTTATAAAGGGAGGCAGCTTCATTTGTGCAGACCTACAGACTGTAGATATCTGAAATGGAATTTTCTCCTCTACAGAAAGAATTTCTTTCCTGCTATTTTTTACTATTTAAATTCAGAATGAAAATCAGAAAATACAGCTTCTAATCTGACAGAATTTCCATTTTTTTACCTACTTAAAATAATTCAGAATATGCTACAGCATATTTTCTGCAAGGAATAAATCAGCACATTGGGTATTTTAAACACACACTGATTTTTTTTTATTAAAATATACATGACTTCAAAGGAAGACCCAAGCATCCTATTTTAAAAATGCCTTTCCTTTTGTTTTAATCAATTTCTCTTACAGCTTTCCTTATAAGAGTGCCAATAATCTATATTTAGTTCAGAAGAGAAACAGAATGCTTTCAACAAGCAACAATTCCAATTGTTTATTATGTTAAAAGCAAAAACCATCATAATAAACTCTGCATCCAATACCCATGAGGAAATTGCTAAATTTATATGGTAGGTTATGATTTTCAGAATCAGTGGCTGTTTTCTCAGAATTCCTAAAAATTAGTCCTCCTTTAACAGGAGAGCTGAAATTAGGTCTGTTTCTTCTCTTTTCTCTTCTCCTCCCCCACTATTTTTAGCAATTTTTTTATTTTCAAGGTGAAATACTTCCTTTTATTCAAGGCATCTTTCTCTACTTAGGGCTTCCAGGATTAAACTAAAAAGCTGCATGTTTAATATCGTGCCATTGAGTGTAATATTCCAATTGTGATATCTCATCAAAGACTCATGGGGTAGGAAAAACAGTCTTACAAATTTTCAGGAGGGAAATGTAATTTCTTGTAGAGGCTTCCTAAAAACCCATGTGTGACAGAATCTTGTAAACTTCTTCTATTTCTGAGTGCTAGAGAAGGGTCCCCTGTGCTGCATTCCCTGGCAAAGGCCACCAGTAATCCCCAAACTCTCTCATACTGGAGCAGTGGAAGCCTTTAGGTGATGGTACAGTCTGAAGCTCAGCAATTTTCTAGTTTTAAGTTCTAAGTATAGAATACCGAGCCTGAGGCTACTCTCCATGCTGTATTCCAGCTGATACCAGACCAGTGATGGCTTCAATTATTTCTTTTTTGAGATGTACTTGCAGAGAATCTCCAGTTGTGTTAAAAGCTCCCCTTTCTGGGTGAAAGTGCAATCTGTGTCTGCACCACTCAGCTAAAACATCCCATGGCTATGGAAACAACCACATTCCTCCTGGGATCACACAGGGCATGGTCAGCAACAGCACCAGCATCCCTGGCTTAAAAATGGAGCCTAGGAGGAGTTGCTGAAGCACAGTATCCTTCATCCCTTCTTTATTTTGGTGATGGTTTTTCCTCATGCTGATGTAAATTAAAATGCCCTCGGAGTCATATGTTGTTATCAGCAGTGCTTCCTCCAGCCTATCAGGTTGGTCATGGGGATGTTTCCTAATCTGCTGTGGAGTTTAGAGTTTACTGTAATCAAGTCAAGGTAAATGTGGTTAACAAAGATCTCTTTATTAAATTCCTAAGTAAATCTGTTTGATTTTGAACCTGGCAGCCAAAGAGCTGAATGAGAGGACAAAGTACAATATCCAGAGGAGGGAAAAAAATGTCAGGCAGCTAAAGGACCTTAAGCTCTGCATTTAACACAGGGGTAGATACCTGTGGATGCTGCCAGGTCGGCCAAAATTAATTTTTCCCTTCTTCAGGAAATTATGGATGTTTTCAGGCAAATCATTGTAGTTCTCCCCTCCCCTGCATCCTCAGAGAACATTTCTGATGATACAAGTATGGTTTCTTGAGCGTATTATCAAGGTGCTTTGTTGTATGCAACAAAAAAGGAGGCCAAAAGGAAGCAAAGCAAAAAGTTGTTCCAACACATCTCAGATCCCAGCAGAAGTCCAATGTTTGCAGTCCCAGAATTCCCTCTCAATGACACCCATGGTGATTTGCTTGAAGAGAGGTGGTAAAACAGTACACTGAACTTGGGAAGAATTCTGTGCAGCAACTACAGCAACAGTCCAGCTGCTGCTTTTACTAGAAAAATGGCTTAATTATTTATAATTATGCAAGCTCTATCATGGATCTTTTTTTCTGGCATTCATCCCTCCCTCTATTTGTCATATAAAGCTGCTCAGAATTAAAATCCCTATCCCTTCAGCACCTGAGCAAAGTGTCACTGGCCAGGGCTCTTGTTCTGATGGATGATACCAGTGACAGCTGCCAGAAAACACCCTTAAATTGCCCACAGATACCTTGAAGGTGTATGCAGCAATACATATCACCTAAAAAGAACCAATATATATCTTCCTGCTCATCAGTTTCATACTTGTACATTCTATTCTTTAATACTTACCCTTAAATCCAATTTCTCTGGAGTTAGTTTTTCAGACATCACTGGTATGATTAATAAAAACAGAAGTGGAATTGACAATGGCTAGATTAAAACACCAAGCCCAACCATCAGAAGCTCTGAATTGGTAGAGATGTATTGACAGAAGTGTGCCAAGGGTTTGGGCACTGTTAATTTTAATGCCATTATTTCAGAATCATACATGTACTGGCAGAATATTCACCTCCTAAACCTTAGTACTGAAATAAGGCTATCATTTTTACTTTTTTTTCCCTAAACTGTGAGCTGATTATGGATGGGTTATTTTCTTTTTTCTTCTATTGTTTTTGGCTAGCCAACTGTATGTACTTGATTTATAGTGAGGTTGATTAATCCTAATTTTTAAAGCAGGCACAGCCTGCGGAGAGCTTAAATGGATCTGTGGGACTTTCTGGACATGGCCCATCAGTGGACTTTGGAAACACAGCTTCCAGTCTCCTGGGAATTTGTACCTTTTTTTCAGCTTTGGTCAAATGAGACCAACTGCTTACTTTTACTGTATTCAGCTAATTTTGAATTTAATTAATCTGACCAGATTCTGTCAAAACATTTCTAATCAGCTTTAACAGAAATGACAAAATCTGTTTTTCTCAAAATTTATGGTTATCATCAACAACCTTCATCTCTGCACAAGCTTTTACAGCATTGACAGTCTCAAAAACCATGGCTGAAAACAGTGTTCAGAAAGTAGAAACACTGGGGAGAAGTGGCTGAGATCAACCTTCAGGTCAGCTGAAGAGGCCCCAGATGAGCACAGGTCTCTGGTCTGGGGCCAGAGCTGGCTCTGATAAGCAGTGCATACATCCCCTTCATTAATGTCAACAATATTTACCTGCTTAAAGCTGGGACCACAGTTACAGAGTCACACTGAGGTTCCCTTGAAAATCCAGGTTGTTATTTTATAATTAGCATAGACACACTGGACAGCCTCGGCAATAGATTTAATTCAGCAGCTAAGCCTTGGCAGGCAGGATATACATCTTAAACACATTTGTTTCATGGTGCTGCTGTATCCCCAGCAGGTTCTGCTCTTTCTTGGAGTTATATTGTCTATTTTTAAGGTTTCCTTTTTAATATTTTTAATCAATATTTAAATAAACAACAAATAATGTCTTCAGTCAGTACAACATAGGCATCATATATTAAACTATTACCATTTCTTAAGGTCTCTAACAAAAATAAGGAGGTGCAAAACTGTTCCTACTTGAACTGCGCCATTTCATGCAGATGTAGACATTTAACTCTATCTGTTTGGGGTCTCCCCCACCTCCCCCAAATATAATATGTTGTTTAATAGATTTCCATTTATGTTATTTAAACAACCAGAGACCAATCAGGATTTGCAGTGACACAAAGTTAATTTGGACTGCATATGCCTGACATGAGCATGCCATACTGGAAGACAAAAAATTCTGCTCTCCTCTTCCTTATTTATCATTAAAGTGGCTGGCTCTCACTTTGGGAAAGGGCCAAGACTAATTCACCTTTCTATCTGTTAAAATTAGAGGAGAGGGTTTTGGCAGCAAATTAATATCCATCAGTGATTTTTGAAAAGTTTATTAAGAGATTAACTATTATGAATTGACAGAAGAGCAATTTTGAAGTAAAAAAACCTACTTGGTTAGATAGCAAAGCAATAAAATATATGTTTAAATGGTAGCGAAATAATTGTTACTTTGAGAGGTGGACTCAGTTTCTTTGCAATATTTATGTCTCTTACATCACCTATTCATAAAATACTTATAAATATTAAAATATGCATACATTTTTTTCAGAAGAAGCTTCCTTTTAATACTTGTGTGGCTTGACTTTCATTGTTTGAAGATGAAATTGTGGGCTTTGGGGATAGCTTAGTTTAACTTTTATTTCTTTACTAGACAAAAACTCAGCCTAATATTCGTTTTTATTTCCTTTCCATCCAATATTCATACACAGAGAATGTTTCTCAATGCAAACATGGAGCATTGGCATTTACACCTGTGTGAGCTCAGGAGTGTGAGAGCAGCAAAGACAGAAAGCTGCCTGAGCATCTCCCAAGTTAGCAAATTGAATAATTGATTGTAATATACTTAATTACTTTCCTTAAATTACATGGTAGGCTAAAAAGTTTCTTTCTGCTTTTAATAAATTTGTTAATGATTGAAAACTGCTAAAAATGGTTAGGATTAAATTTGGATTCTACTCAAATAAATGAGATATTAAACAGCCCAGATAAGAAAAGCTGCAGCATTTTTTGTTTGATGAACTTGTCAGTTGTGTAGTAGGAAGCGGCAAAATAAATAAAAAAGTTACACAAAGCACATTTTCATGTTTAAAAATAGTTGAAAAATAAGGACCAATATAGTATGTTCCAAACACCTGCAATTACCACGTGCTGTTTTCTTTATTTGTATGTGGACTATTTTGAAGTTCCCGAATAAAACAATTTGTTCAGCTCTCATTTCACATTATGGCAGACTGGAATAAACTTGTGACCCATCTTGGTAAAGGTATTGCTGATAAAGATTTTCAATTTCTGTTTTTTATCCTCACTTAGAATTGTATTAACAAAGTAAAGGTTTCTGGCCAAGCATGGATTGGATTTGGAGCCATGAGAGATGACTATTAAAAACAGTGATTTTTTTTTTTTGTCAAAAGTGCTTCAAAAGCTTGAAACTTAAACTTACATTCAAAGTTAACATGAACTAGAAGTATTAAATTAATCATCAAATAAATCAACTTTAGGTAATATATTAAACTTTGTAAACTACTAATCAAAAGATCAAGGTGAAATCTTAGCCTCTTTTTCCCCCAGTGACAAAATTCAGTGAGGTCTGTGGAGGATTTAGGACTTATAAGTGGGTGAAACTAAAACTCGTCCCCAAAGCTCTGTTGGAAAGACAATTAAATGCCTTAGACTGTGATCTAATACCGTATTTCACATGTAAGACCCTGCATAAAGAAATGTTTACATTCCTGGATATGATGTAAGAAAACTAATTTCCCTGGCTAAGGAATCTGATTATAGAAGCCTGAAATACAGTTTCAGAAGCTGGAAGAAAAGCTATCTTTTTTTTTTTTCTTCATTAATGTTATTTCACTTT
Organism: Montifringilla adamsi; assembly: GCA_017590115.1. NCBI lineage: Eukaryota > Metazoa > Chordata > Aves > Passeriformes > Passeridae > Montifringilla > Montifringilla adamsi. The sequence continues at coordinate 5,505 of JAGGNK010009114.1, read as the reverse complement.
TAGACTAAAACCAACTGCTCTGTCTTTGAAACCCAGCGCTCAAGGCTGTGCTATGCTTGACACTGATGTGTGGAGACACCTGAAGTAGTTCTGCAAGTAAATATGATCAGGCCTGCTGTTGCTGATAAGATGCTGTATCTGGCCTTCCTACCTAATCCAAGTGAAAAATAGAGTACTTAAACCTGGATGTCACCCCAGCACTTGGTCTGCTTGGTGACAGAGGGAGCTCCTGAAAAAGGTGTACTTCCTTTGGGGTGCTTCCCATAGTAAGGGCTTTTAAGATGGGACTTAGTTATCTTCGTAAAGGTGACATAGAAAAATTCCAGTAGCCAGGCCTTGCCCTAAAGGCAGATCGTGGATTCCCAAGTTTTTACTAACCAAGGTGTTTAGCAAGAGCCTTCACAGCAGTCCCAGCCAATTTATTACTTATTTCAAACCATCTGAAAAGAAGCTCAAAGATACAGAGGGGAAATTAAAATTCTGCTTAGAAACCTCAGACAGGTGCCTTGGGGAAATCACTACCTACTCTAGCACTTTGTGAATGCTGTTTATATAATTCTTGAAATCCACACGCATTGTATATGTGATGTATACATAAAAGAAAGAGCAACATGCAAAAAAACCAGTACCTGGTACTGCAGATCACTTAACCACCAGTCTGGCATAGGGCTGTTCGTTCTAGCTGACAGAGTATCCCTGCCCAATGACTGCCACTTCTTTTACATAGTCAGCGCAATTTGCCAGGAAAAGAATGATCAACAGGGGACCAGTGTTTAGGATTCCTCCTAATAGGAAGTATCAGTAAGAATTTACTGAAACCATGGAAATGAAGCAAGAAAGAAAAATCTTACAATTCTTTGTGGGTAACTCTGTGTAGGAAAAAGAGACTTGGAAAAAAAAGAAGTAAGATTCTATTACGGAGAGCCCAGCAATACAGGAGTCTCACAGAATGTACTGAAACACATTCTGCTCTGCAGCTGGTCCATTCTGCTCTGCAGGTGCTCCCATCTCCAATGGGAGCTGGAAATCGCCCAAGGACTCTGGTCCATCTGATCCAGCAGACAAGCTAAGTCTCTCAGAACTTCTTTCCAATGCAACCTGCATCAGTGCGCTCCTGCAGGATGGGCTCTGATCTTCCCTGACGGCTCGAAGAACTGGAAGAGAGAAGAACAGAGTTCTCATCGTGCCAGCGCAGGAATAGAGGGAGCAGGCTCTGGCTCACGATTCTCGTGAGAGGCTCTTCCCCCTCTTCCACTACCAGCTCCATCACCTTGCTGAAGAGCTGAATGGAGAGCAGACGCACCTGGCCGTTGTCCTGGAGGAAAGGAAAAATCCTAGGCACCAACTGCTCCAGGCCCACTGGGGCAAAGGCCCAAAACTGCAGAGAGCACGAGGTTTCCAGGCAGCGTCCAGTGCCCTCGGCTGGGGCACAGAGCCTTACTTTGTCAAAGAGAGGCAGCAGGGGCTCAGCCAGCTTCAGGGCGGTGATGCTGGGTATCTTGAGGCCTTTGTCCTGGAGCACGTGCGTGAGCACGGAGAGGGTCATCCAGACCATCTCTGCACTTGGATCAGCCAGCTGCTCCAGGAGGTGTTGATAGAGGCTGCGTATTCCTCTGCCCTGTGTGCAAAGACGAGGCTGTGCTGTGAAGCCGGGAACGGCTGCAGCGCCAACAGCTGCTCGGGGCACTGGGGCAGCTGAAGCGGGAGGCAGGAGAGCTGGGAGCAGCTGCCTCTGCTGCCAGAGCCCAGCCAAGGCCAAAGGTCCGTGTTCCCGTGCCCCACGCTGCCAGCGCGGCTTCAGCCACTGCCCCCTTCTCACCAGCGAGGGCTCCTTGCTGAGCACCATGAGGCCTCTGAGCTGCAGGCGCAGCCTGTCCCTGCACTTGCTCGGCAGGTGCCTGGATACGACCCACAGGGCACTGGGACCGTGTTGCCTCAAGTCCAGACACTCCAGGAGCTGAAAGGCACAGGGCAGTGACGGGGGAGCCGGCCGGCAGGAGCCCGGAGCCGCACAGGGCCGGGCCCCGGCAGCAGCAGCGGGCGCGAGCAGCGTCCCAGGCAGCTGCAGCTAGCAGAGGCCAGTGAGCTGGGAGGCAGCTCAGCCATGCAGCGCTGGCCATCAGGCTCACCTCCACAAAGAACGCCAGGGCAGGCAGGTCGCAGCGTGGCTGCTTCCCGATGAGCAGGCTGAGCAGGTGCGAGGCCATGTGGGGACACAAGGGGGTCAAGCCACGGCGCATCTCCCTGGCAGGGGAGAAAGGCACCAAGGCCCTGAGCTGGCGGGCAAACCTCTCTCAGGAGTGACTGACAGAGGTCTGATCTTTCCCCAGCACTCTGCTCTGCAAGGGGACACTGACCCCTTGGGAGGCGGCTGCTCCTGGGCAACCTCCTCTCCCAGGCTTTGGCAGTCTGCTCGGCCGTCCCTCGGTGGCAAGGCCCTCTCGCTTACAGCCACGGGGACTGCGTGGGTCACTCCGGGCACAGGGCACAAATGCTGGCGGTGGCGGCGGGGAGAAGGGGGTCTCACCTGGCCAGCAGGCCCGCTGCATACGGCTGGGTGTCAGCACAGAGCAGGGTGTCCCAGACAACCTGCTCCAGAGCCACGAGCTTCTTGTCGAAGCCCAGTCGGGAGAGCAGAGCCTTCATGGTCTGCGCCGCAAACCTGTGTGCCGAGCAAAGGCCAGGTCACGCTGGGAGCACTGGCCCTGGCCACAGGGGGCATGGGAAGGACAGGGTGACTGAGACCTTTTGGGGTTGATGGGAAGGCCGTGTTCCTTCCGGCATGCTCTCCAGAAGTTCTGAACATTCCCTGGCATCTGCTCTGTGGTAGTGAAAATTTGCAAGAGCAGATCCACGAGCAGCTGGGGAGAATAAGTGAGTAGCCCGTAGTGCCACTCGGGTGTGGGGGCAATCCTCCAGAGCACCAGAGGTGCCTGCAAGAGACAAAGCCCCCCGAGGCGGCGCTCAGTGCCGAGGTGCCCGTGAGGCAGGGCCCGAGGGGAGACGCAGGGCGGGCACCTGGCCTGCTGCCCCTGAGCCTGCCCTGAGCCCAGCTTTCAGCCCAGGCCGGGAGCTGCAGCGTGGCGAGAGCACGGAGAGCTGCTGGAGAGGCGACCTGGAGGGCAAGCAAAGGCCAGCTCCAGAAACTCACAGCCAGGGCAAAGACGGCCTCGTCTCCGTGGCAGAAGAACGTGCCGTGCGGTGGCTGCTTCTCTAGCACAGAGAGCAGCGCTGGAAGCACCTCCTCCACAGCCACTTCTGAGGTGCCCATGGCCCTCCACATCAGTGTGGCAGCTCTGTGGGACCAGAGCTGTGCGTCAGCACCCTGCCCCGTGCAGCTGCGTGGGGCCGAGTTGCAGAGCCCCGGTGCCCTGAGGGGCCGGGAGGGAGCATGGCCGCAGGCCGGGGAAACAGAGGGGCCCGAGGGGCCCTAGGGGCTGGTGAGCACCGAGCTCTCGAGGCACTTGTGCACCGTACCTGTCACACAGTGGGGCACAGCACAGGAGGCTCATGACCATGTGAGCAGGGTATCTTTCAGTCAGGCTCACAATGGCCATTTGCAGCCCGGCGTCCACAGAGTCGCAGGACGCGAGTCTCTGAACAATATCCCTCACCATGGCCAGCACCTGGAGGAAGCGGCATGGGGAAGACTTGGTGTGCTGTCCAAGGGAGCAACTTCCCCGGCTTCCCCCAGGAATTGCCTGCCTTCCCACCCCACTGTGATGGCCCCAAAGGCTGAGCGGGCCTAGCGGACATGGCTTGAGGGGCCACATGATCCTGGGAGGCCTTCAGCCCTGGCCCCAGGCTGCTTGCCTGCTGCGGAGTAGAAGCACCCTTCTGGCAAAACTCCAGCCTGGGTGCAGGACTCACATTCTGTGTGGGCATGGTGTCAGTCTGTGGCATGGCTTGCATCTGGGTGTTTGTGGTGGCCATGTCCTCAGTCAGGGCCATGTCAGCCTCCGCCCTGCCCTCGGCCGCTGCCCGGTCACAGGTTTCAGCGAGCTCTGAGGACGCTGTGCCGGCAGCAGGCTCTGCCCGCAGCTCGCGGGGCCTGGAGTCGGGCTCGGCCGTGCCCCCGGTCACGGTGGCGCTGGTCCTCCTGCGCCGAACACGCAGGAACCTCCGCAGTGCCTGCAGCAGAACGAAGGGCGGGAAGAGAGGGACGTTCCGTGGTCTGCTCCAAGCGCGGGGCCGGGCCGAGCAGTGCCAGCAGGCCCGGCCCAGGTGGGGATGGCCGCAGGTACCTGCGCCGCTCTGCGGAAGCAGCCGCGGGTGGGGCCCGGCTCCTGAGTCCGCTCCTTGGCTGCATCTGGCAAAGAGGGAGCGCAGCCAGAGCTGAGGGGCCGCGGGAGAGGCCAGAGAACACAGGCCAGCCCTGCGCTCCCCAGGCAGGGACAGCCCCCTGAGTGCCCGGGGGACGGAGCACGGCTGCCATTGGGGGGGCAGTCCCGGCCCCTGTCCCATCCTGTCCGTGGGCATGTCCACAGGGATGGGATGGGATGGGATGGGATGGGATGGGATGGGATGGGATGGGATGGGATGGGATGGGATGGGATGGGATGGGATGGGATGGGATGGGATGGGATGGGATGGGATGGGATGGGATGGGATGGGATGGGATGGGATGGGATGGGATGGGATGGGATGGGATGGGATGGGGCCAGGCTGGCCGCAGGCACCAGCTCTGCGGCCCGGCTCTGCCACTCACTGTCCTGCAGCGGCTGCAACTGCTCCGGCTCTGCAGGCTGCTGCGCTGGGGCAGCTGCAGGGCCGTTCTTTCTCTTTCCCCGAAGCCTCCTGAAAAGGCTGAGCACTCTGCTCGCCATCCCGCTGTCTGACCTCGAGGGCACCTTCAAGACAGATGTCTCGGCGAAGGTCCGAGTCAGCGCTGCTGCAGTTGCGCCTTGCGGGCACCTGCAGCAGAGAGGCCTCAGGAAGGCGACAGGACAGCAAGTCCTGCACTGTGTTCTCGAGGGCTCCTGCCACAATGACAGGAGACTCCTCGTGAACGATGGAGGTCACCAACCCCACGGCCTGGCCACGGGGGCACCGGCCGCAGGGATGGGAGATGCCTCGGAAAAGCTCCGAGTCAGCGAGTCCCGAGGTCTGGCCGTGAGGCCAGCCGCAGGAGTAACGTCTCGGAAAAGCTCCGGGTCAGCAATGAACGAGCCGGCTGTGCGGGGGTTCCTCACAGCACCGCTCTGTCCCGTCCTGTCCCGTCGCGTGCACCGAGCACTCTGGCGTGGCCGTGACGCTGCCGGCACCTATGTCAGCACGTGTCACAAAGGGCTGCTGCGACACCCTGTGCCTCTGTGCCCCACGGTGACCCTGCTGCACCGTGTCACAAGGGGCCCATGGAGACGCTGCCACGTGCCCCAGGGCCACCCCCTCCCCAGGCAAGGTGCCCCCGGTTGGAAGGAATCCCTTGCCCCGAGTGTCTAACGCAGCCCTGGACACACCAAGGCCGGCCAAGTGCTCAGGGCAGGACTCTCCACGTCTGTGCCC
>JAGGNK010009103.1:20904-55477 GCA_017590115.1 Montifringilla adamsi | reverse complement strand
CTCTCTGTCCTGCAGGGCTCCCCCCCGAGGGAAGGGGGACTCTTAGGGAGAGAGTCCTCTGGAGAGTAGTTGGGTTGGGATCTACCCCGCCAGAGGTGGAACTGGAAGAAGGAATAGACATTGCTTCAGACCCACCCCTCCCCCTCAGCGGGAAACGGGCTGACATTCCCCGTGGAATGTGGCCCCCTGGGGGGGGGATGGGTTGGCGGATAACATCAGGGCGGGAAAAGAAGACAAGGGAGGAAAGCGTGTCTAAGATAGAGTGGCCATCCTCCATCTTAGACAAAGAACGGGATGGGGGGCCTGTCTCACTGCAGTTCCCTAGTAAGGCCTGGACAGCGAGTGGCCGGGCGCTCGGAGCAGTGCGGCCAGCCAGCTCCGAGGGAGGAGGGGGGGAAGGTTTTTTTTGGAAAGTCTGAGGGACAAGGGAAAAGGGGAATTTCCGTGTGCTGCTGCCCTGTGAAAATCTTTTGTCTCACTCCTGTCCTTCTTAGAAGGACAAGGGGAGAGTCAGCTGATGAGGTGAGAGAGGGAAACCTGCCAGAGATGAAGATCCTCACAGGCCTGGCCACGGGCCCTTGAGAAAATTCCACCCGCCGGGGATAGAAAAAAGAAAAAAAGACAAAAAACCCCCCGCAAGGCACAGCTCACCCACTGGCGCAGGGCCTCTGGCTGATTCTTCTGGGAGACGAGACTACCGTCCGGCCAGCCCTCTTCTGCCGGGTGAGGGACGCTGGTTGACCACCGCGGCAGCTTCACTTCTCATCAGGGTGCGCTGAAACTGATGTTCTGATCACTGACAGACTGGGGACTTTCTCTTTCTCGGCTTGCTGCCTCCAGTGACTTGGGTGTTCCCGGTGCTCCAAAACCCGTCCCCAAGGCTGAGGGCGCGGCCACTGTGGGTCACTGGTGTGCTTGTCCCAGTGCAAGCACCTTGCCTTGCTTCAGGAGCCCAGCAGATAATTTCTTCTGCTGTCTGCGCAAAGCCCTGACTCGTTTGAGTCTTCCGCAAGCTTTCTTTCTCCGCTTCTGAGTGAGGAGGAAGGGCAGAAAAAGTCAATAGAGCGATAAAATTCACCGATGGGCTCTTCTTAAAGTCATAAAAGGAGCTCGTAAAATGATCTTATCTTGCCCCACGTTGTGTGCCAAATCTGCCGCTTTCCTTCCCCCAGCTAGCTGATGTTGAGTGTGGGGGGCGGCAGTTTTCCCCCTGGAGCTCCTTGAATCCCAGTTGTCAGTTGTTTCGGCGCAGTATAAAACACAGGCAGCGCACAGGGGTCCCAGGGAAACTTTATTTGATGGTGTTTCTTCCCCTCTTTCTTCCTGGGCCCCCGCTAAGGGGCCAGCAAAGACTTATATCTCAGGGGAAAGGCAGAGGCAGACCCAACTTCCAACAAATCAGGAGAGTTGAGAGTAAAAACCCAGGCGGAGAATAACGGTAACGAACCAATAAACTTCCAAGGAAGAAAAACAGTCTTAGGAAATGGGTAAAATTTGGAGAAACAGAAACTAGAAACTAGCTGACGACATTTCTGGGAAAAGGGTGGAGACAAAAGAAAAACCAGCACCAAGGAAAACTACTAAATCACAAATCAAACCATAGACCTACTGATAAAACAAAAAGCACGATACAACAGGGGCAGGGACGGTTCTTGTGAGTGCTGCATCACCGAAGCCTGTCCTTGTATAGGTAAGGCTTCCATTGGCGGTGCTTGTGGTAACACAGGCTGGTGTGCAGGATTTACTGGCACGGGGAGAGGGAGAGGGTCTTGCAGTGTCGGGTAAGGGGGTGGGAGATTGTCCAAGGGTTCCCATGTCTCACCAGACTTCGTCTGGTTTCTGTAGGTTTTAACCGGAAAAAGTCCCGTACTGGCATATTCCCATAGTTGGGTGTACTCCCTTTCTTCACTTGTTGGCCCGGTCTCCTCAGACACTAACTCATCCAAGGCCCAGCATGTTTCCTTTTCAAAGGTGCCAAACATGGGCCACAATAGATATTTCTTAACCTCCGCGTTCGCCCATTTCTCCATGCAATAGTAAATAATTCGTTCCCTTGACCTCCTCCGCCTTGTCGGGCACTCCTCCCAGTGTTCTAACATCCATCCCAATGGACTATTCCTAGGTATGTCTGGTAAACAATACTTTTCCCCTTTTTCTGTCTTATCCTGGGTTTTTCCTAGGATTTTACTCTTTCTTTGTCCCATCCTGCATGTTTTTAAAAAAAAATTCCCTTTATGTACGTACCTTTCATTGAGCTGGAAGGATCTCCTAAAAAATTTTCCTTATTCCCCCGATTTCCAAAGGAATGTTATCAATCGCACAGCGAACCAGTCTGTGGATTTTCACCTCAAAATGAGCTCTCATTCTTACCTTTTTCCTGGATCCGAGGGATTCACCAGTCCCCTGGTGTCAAAGGCTTTACCTGCCCCTTTCTGATCCTGCCCGTGATCGACCCCCCCCCCCCTTCCCGAATTTCCCGGGGTTTAGGGTTCTGGTGTGTGTGCAAAATGAGTTTTCATCCGCTTCCCCCTTGATTGACCACTTTCCTCGCAGAAGAGTGGAACTGCGATCTTGGGGTCCACACTCACTTCGTGACAGTGTCACGTCTCACACATACACTCGATCACACCCCACTCAACCATGCAATACTTACAGTTCTTTTCCTGCGTGGATTCTTTGTGCACGTTGTTTTTATGAGTGAAAAAAATTTTCCACGGTCTCGGAGGTTTTACTCCGATTTTCGAGAGCTCTGGGCCCATTTTTATCCTTTTGATTGTAGCTTTGGCTTTTAGTTCGTGGTTCTGATTGGTTCCACTGGGTTTCCCAATCCCGTCCAGCCACTGAAATCAGCGGGGCGCTGACTGGGCTGAGAGAGGGGTCCCTGGAATCCAGGATCAGATCACGTCGGGAAAGGTCACCAAGATTGTTATAGGTAAAAATTGATCCAGCCAATTTTAATAAAAATAAAAATATAAAATTTATTCGCGACCAATATACAGTCCTGACCGCCAACAATCAAAGGCAGCACCGACCCCGGGATTGGAGCTGGGTGAACTCAGATCCAGCCTCTATCGCACTGAATCCCCCCATTCACCAATGCCGCTTGGCAGAGTCCAAGTTTTATACTCTTTTTCTTGCCTGTGGCGGAGTCCCTTTGTCCTTCCTTGGAGTTCTTCATATTCATGCTGTGTCCTCTGTCCTGCGCTGGACAAAGCCTTGTCCAGGAACTGATGTGTATCTGCTCCTCGGTTCCCGGAATCCCGCATTCAGATGTATGTCCTTGATGGTCCCGTCTATCTGAGATGAACATCTTCATGGGCCATCATCACTGGGCATTTTCTTGTTCATACCAGCGAGAACGCCCATCTCCTGTGCAGGCTAGGTTCACATTGTACGTTAATGACACACCTCCTTCTCGACTGCCAGCTGCAGTTTTTGTCACCCTGTGAAGCAATCCCCTTCTCCCTTGCTGGTGTGATTTTAAGGCTTTATATTATATTATTCTAACAATCATATTCTATCAGCACGAATTACCATCATATCCATAACACCATCCAGCCACTTCCTGGGAAGCAAGGCATGTGTAGCAGTTGCTCTGGAAGTCTGTCACGTTAAAAGGGGAGATTTCCTCAACCCTTGGTGTGAGAAAGCTTAGTATTTAATTTGTCTGTAAGTGCCCCAGGAAAGCCGAGACCCCTGTGCTCAACCAGTCTGTCAGCATCCTGTTAGGGGGACCCTTCACTGAACAGTCCAACTGGATTGGAGGGTGACTCAACTGACTTAGTGAGGGAAACACACCAACAACATAAGGGAGACCCCTCAGCAAGTCTTCAGCTTTATTTGTTATCCACTGTCAGTGCCCATGAAGGACTCACACTAACAGTTTATGGAATAACACTATTAATACAAAATTGTGACAGGTTAAGGTTCAAGGATTGTCAGTGATGGTATCTGACTGCAAAGACGTATTCAAAGCAATACACAGACAGGGTCTCATCCCCATTAAATGTATTCAGCATGCAGAGTACGGTTCTTACCCAATAGGCATCCCTATGGGGAAAAAGACAGGTTCAGCCTGTTGACTGATCCCAACAGTTACAATGGAGTCTTCCCTAACTTTTCTCCCATTCTCCACTTACTTTTATATTATTTCTTTATGTTTAGGTGGAGCTTGAGTGACTCTAGTCATACATACCTTTATTACTGCTTGGTGTAAAATTCTGTTGCTTTGCTTTGAAAGATACAGTAAAAAAAATATAGAGCACATGCCCAGTGAGGTGTGGTGGCACCTTGCAGGTGGGTAGCTGTGGGATGGCGGTATGCATTAATATTACAATTAGGCTATAATGAAGCAAGTTCATCTGAGGAGAGCAATTTCAACACAGTTGATGGCTCAGCAGCAGGACATCTTTTCCTATCTCCCCTGGTTGACAGGTGCTACTTGGTTTATCAGCTGCAAAGTATCATTGAGTTCCCCTCCCTGTAAGGATTTCAACAGAGCCTGGCTGCAGTGTGCCCACTCGGTTCCACCCTCCATTCCATCCCCTTTAGCAGGTGCTCTGGTTGCAGATTGTGGGTGTGGGGAATTATCATAGAATAGGTCTTGAGCATGCCAACTGCATTCTATCCAGGGAGTGGCAACTGTATTTTAGCCTATAATTTCCATACTGTTTGTAACTTCTGTCAGGACGTGAATATAACTTCTCAGTTTCCTCTAATTTTATCCCCAGACATCTTTCCACAAAGGTAAACATTGTAAATAAGGAATGTTCCCCCTTCTTCCCCATTTTCTTAGCTTTTATATCTGAGCTGACGTCATATGATATGAAATATCCCTTTGGTCAATTCAGGTCAGCTGTCCTAGTTGTGTCCCCTCTGTCATGGTTTAGGAATGGTATTTCCCAATTTAGTGTTTCCACTGAAACACTCCAAACCACATGCCACTTCCTCACTCCCCCCTCCCCCTCCCTTCTGCAGCAAGCTGAGAGGAGAACTGAAGGCACAAAAGGCAAAGATCATGCATCAAGATAAGAACAGTTTACTGGAAACATCAATGAGATAAGAAAACTAACAGTAACAGCAACAGCAACAGTACTAATAGCAATGTACAAGAAAGAGGACATGATTCACTGAATGACTCCCATTACTCACCGTGGAACCCAGTAATAGGGGAACCTCCACCATGATATCCCCAAAAGAGACCTTCCCCCACCCCTGGCAATGAGGTGGTATAAACTAACTGGCTTTACTGGCTGCAGCAGAAATTAACCCTATCCTGGCTGGAACCAGGACATTATCCACCCCTTAATCTATACCATATACTCACCTTCTAACTATATACATACATATATATATATATTTTATATGTATAATATATTATATATATATATATATAAAATATACACAAGCATGAATATCATTGCCATAGTCAATGGCCATCACTCCAAGATGTCTGTTAAGTTAATTTAGTCCGTGACTGTGGGTTCTATCCATCCTAGATGTCTTCTAGGGCAGGAGGGCTGGTGTGCTGTTGGCTGATTGCAAGTTGCATCAGGAACTCACAACTGGTGTATCTGGAGCAGTCCATCCTCATTGTCCATGGTAGTTATGGCATACAGTAGAAGTGTCATTCAGCAACCAGTATTATACAATTCAACATTACCAACTGTTCTCATCCAAAAATCAAATCCCCTTGAGGTACACATTGTGTTTCTCCATCCTTCTGCATTACCCACAAGGTACACCCAGATCCTTGAGCAAAACCAATCCCATGGATGGTTTTGCCTTTGCTTGAGGGAAGACTAATCCAAACTGTTTTCTCTAACACATTCCTCATATGGACCACAGGAACTTTAACCCCTTATACAGTATCTGGAAGTTTTGATTGGGCAGGGCCAGCTTGATTGGTAGAGCCTTGGGTATTAACTAACCAGGTGGCCTTCACTAGATGTAGATCCCAATATTTGAAGGTCCCATCACCTCATCCATTGCTTTCAATGTGGTTTTTAACAGTCCATTGCACCATTCAATTTTCCGAGAAGCTGGTGCACGATAGGGAATATGATACACCCACTCAATACCATACTCTCTGACCAAGGTGTCTATGAGGCTATTTTTCAAATGAGTCCCGTCATCTGACTCAATTCTATCTGAGGTGCCATGTCACCACAGGACTTGCTTTTCAAGGTCCAAGATAGTGTTCCGGGCAGTGGCGTAAGGCACAGAGTACGTCTCCAGCCATCCAATGGCTGTTTCCACCATTGTAAGCATGTAGTGCATGCCTTGATGGGTCTGTGGGAGTGTGATGTAATCAGTCTGCCAGGCCTCCCCATATTTCCCATATTTATATTTTGACCATTGTCCACCAGGGGCTTTACCCACTTGGCCTGCTTGATCACAGCTCATGTTTCATAGTTATGGATAACCTGGGAGGTAGTGTCCATGGTTAAGTCCACCCCTCAGTCACAAGCTCATCTGTATGTTGCATCTCTTCCCTGATGACCTGAAGTGTTATGGACCCATCAAGCCAGAAATAATTCACCCTTATGCTGCCAGTCCAGATCCACCTGAGATGCTTTAATCTTGGCAGCCTGATCCACCTGTCCATTGTTGCAATGTTCTTCCATAGCCTTACTCTTGGGTATGTGTGCATCTATATGATGTACATTTACTGCTCTATCCAGGCAGCAGTGTCTTACCACAATTCTGCAACCCAGACAGGTTTACCTCTCTGCTGACAATTGGTCTTTTTCCATTGATCCAGCCACCCCCACAGAACATTTCCTGTCGGCAATGGAGAGAGACGGGGAGACTGACTCGGTGATCAGAATCTGATTTTATTGTGGGATACAAGCGCTTATATACTATTTTAGGGAGACTAGTAATGTGTACTACAATGATTAGGTTAAAATCACATACACAAACTTATGCATATAACAACATGTCTTGATTGCAGAGTTTAATGGGATTTTCTTTTTCCGGTCAACCTGTCTGATTTAATCTTCTTGCAATCTAGGTCTAATTTTCAAAGTTCCGTTTGCTTTTGCCGAGGCATCCTGTTATCAAATCTCTTATGTTAACCAGGTCCAAAGTCCATCATCTGTCTTGTGTCCCCCAACATTCCAACAATTTCCTACCATCCACAAATCAGTGCAGAGGTAGAATGCTGGCCATTTCTCTTATTCAGTGATATCTAAAGCCAGCTGGATGTCTTTCACATCTGCAACCTGACTTGATCCACCTTGTCCCTCAATAGCTTCCACGACTCGATGCATAGGACTCCATATGGCAGCTTTCTATTTTCAATGTATGCCTGCAATATGGCAGGAACCATCATTAAAGAGAGTGTATTGCTTTTCATTTTCTGGCAGCTGATTATATGGTGGGGCCACCTCTGCACATTTTACCTTCTCCTCCTTTTCTGATGATAGTCTGAAATTTTCGCCTTTGGGCCAGTTCACGATGACTTCCAAGATCCCTGGGTGATTGGGGTTTCCTATTCGAGCTCACTGTGTGATCAAAGCAATCCACTTACTCCAGGTAGTATCATTGGCATGATGTGTTGCAGGGACTTTCCCTTTGAGCATCCAGCCTAGCACTGGCAGTCAGGGTGCCAGGAGGAGCTGTGCTTCAGTGTCAATCACTTCTGAAGCAGCTCCAACCCCTTTATAAGTATCACTTTTGCAGTTGAGGTGTAACAGGCCTTGGATCCTTTGTGTCCTTGACTCCAGAACCCTAGGAGTCATCCTCGAGTCTTCTTGTGTACTTTTTGCTAGAGGGTCCAGGAAAGACCAATCTTCCCAGATGCAGTGTAGAGCACATTTTTCACATCTTGTCCTGTCCTGACTGGCCCAAGGGCTACTGCATGAACAATCTTCTGTTTAATTTGTTCAAAAGCTTCTTGTTGTTCAGCACCCAACTTATCAGCAGGAAGGGAGAGGACTTACAGTCTGACTATATTCTGGAATATGCATCCTCCAAAAACCCACAGTGCCTAGGAAAGCTGGTTGGTGGGAACAGAGCTGCTATTTTGTTGACCACATCCATTGGAGTCTGATGATGTCCATCTTACCATTTTATTCGTTAAAACTGAATTTCCTGAGCAGGTCCCTTGGCCTTACTCTGCTTTATGGCAAAACTGGACTTCAGCAGAATCTGGAATACCTCACCCCCTTCTCAAAAACTTCTGCTGTGTTGCCCCACATGATGATATCATCAATGTGTTACAAGTGTTCTGGAGCCTCACCCTTTTGCAGTGCAGTCTGGATCAGTCCATGGCAAATGGAAGGGCTATGTTTCCACCCCTGGGGTAATTGATTTCAGGTGTACTGGACACCCTTCCAGGTGAATGCAAACTGTGGCCTGCACTCTGCTGCCAGAGGAATGGAGAGAAGCACATTAGTAATGATGGTGGCACCACTTTGCTGCCTTGGAGGCCAGTTTATACTGAAGTCCCAGTATGTCCGGCACAGCAGCACTCAGCGGTGGTGTGACTTCGTTCAGGCCACGATAGTCTGTCAGTCTTCACTCTCCACTGGACTTATGCACTGGCCATAGAGGACTATTAAAGTGTGAGTAAGTCTTGCTGACAACTCCCTGAGTCTCCAGTTCACAACTCATCTCACGGACAGGGGCCATGGTGTCCCAGTTAGTGCGGTATTGCTGACGGTGCACTGTTGTGGTAGGGATCAGTACCTGTTGTTCTTCAACCCTCATCAGTCCCACAGCAGAAGGGTTCTATGAAAGACTAGGCAAGGTATTCAGTTGTTTAATTTCCACTGTCTCCACAGCATCTATCCCAAAATCACAGTGATGCCCTTTTGGGTCCTTGAAATACCCTCTCCTCAGGTAATCTGTGTGAGGGATGCATGGGGCCTCTGGATCAGTCACAATGGGGTGTTTTTGCCAATTGCTCTGTATCAAGCTCACTTCAGTTTCCAGTACAGTCAGCTGTTGGGATCCCTCTGTCAACCCAGAAATAGAGATAGATTCTGCCCCTAAATATTTTGATGGCATCAGGGTGCACTGTGCACCAATGTCAACTAATGCCTTATACTCTTGTGGGTCTGATGTGCCAGGCCATCGGATGGTCACAGTCTAATAGATCAGATTGTCCCTTTCCTCCACCTGGCTGGAGGCAAGGCCCCTCTAATTCTGGTCATAGTACTCATTGCTCACTTATGGTAAAGATGACCTGGAGGTCCCTTCAAGAGTATCAGAAGTAACATCATCCCTTTTATTCTGTCTGAGGACTTGCTCACTGGAAACTGGAGCTACATTTATCCTTGAAGAATTTCCTGCAGTGGTTATCCTTCCTCTCAACTCACATACACATGCTGCTAGGACAGAGGTGGGTTTTCCATCCCATTTCCTCATGTCCTCTCCATGGGCACACAGATAAAACCACAGGTTACCTTGTGGTGTGTACCCTCTCTCTCAAGTATGGGGGTGCTTGCTCCCAATAGCAGACTCTGGTCCATACTGGTGGGGCATGGGACATTTCCTCTCTAACTCTCTCGAGTCTTTCAAATCTGTCTGCTGTCTTGGACAGTCTTTCCACAGCCGAGGTACCACAACCATGTGAACAGACCAAGCAACATTGTGATCAGTGGCTCCGTACCTGATATAACAAATGCTTATGGATGCCCCGCTTGACTCCCTACACAAAATCACAGACTCGTTAGGGTTGGGAAGGATCTCTGGAGATCATCTAGTCCAACCCTTCTGCCAAAGCAGGTTGTATTGGATCTGACTGAGATAGAGTTCATTTTTCCTTAGCAGCCCTCACATTGATGTGCTTAGCATTGGTAGCTGGAAGCATATTGATAACACACCAGTGTTTTGGCTACTGCTGAGAAGCACTGTCCGTCTAACATTCCTTCCCCCCATCAAGGGGCTGGGAGTGGGCAAGATCCTGGGAGGGGACACAACCAGGCCAGCTGACCCAAATTAACCAAAGGGATATTACATACCATATGACGTCAGCTCAGATATAAAAGCTAAGGGAGAGAGGAGGAACAGGGGGCATTCGTTATTCTACGTTTGCTTTCCAGAGCAACCACTACTCGTGCTGAAGCCCTGCTTCCCGGGAAGTGTCTGAACATCTCTCGCTGATGAGAAGTAGAGATTAACTTTCCCCTTTCCTTATGCATGCATAAACTTTTGTGGTTTTTTTTCCTTTGCTTTAGTAAATGGCCTTATCTTAACCTATTAGTTGTTTTCCATCTTATTTTCTCCCCTGTCCCACTGGGGAGTGATAGAGCAGCTTACTGGACACCTGGCACCCAGCCAAGGTTAAACCACTAGTCCTTTTGGTGCCCAAATGTGGGATAAGATAAAGGCAGTTATACATATATATATATATATTGCATGCTATAGTAAATGATAAATAGTAGTTATCAAGTAGTAAGCTCCTATGCAGGACATGGCGTTTGTCAACTGCGCTGCTTATCACTCTGTTTTGCTGAGTTTGGGAACATGTTAAGACAAACAATGATGAGTGAATACAGCTCCTTCTCCCTGCCCAGGGTGGATGTGAATGATTTTGTACTGCAGACTTCCATGGTCTTTGCTCATCCTTATGTAAGCTGTTTAATACTATTAATAATATTAGCTAATACTGTTGGTACACTATGGAATTCATGCAATCTGTCATCCTGGTATAAGAGAAAACAACCTTTATGTGAAGAGCTATTGAAAATCTGCCCTGTGGAAAAATTTGGTCAGGTTCCTAGGGTAGTTATCACCTTCCATTGCCTGGGACTTTACACCCAAACAGGTAAACAACCCTAATAAACTGACCTGTCAACTGAAAGAAGGGTGCCTTGTTTACCCCAATGAATACCAGCAGCTTCTTGCCCTGTACAAGAGCCTGGCCTGTGCCTACCGAGCCACCGTTCAATACTGTCACAGGACTATAGTTGATGCAGGAATCCAAACTGCATTTGAGGACACTATGGCTGAGACAGGGACTCAAACTACAGCAACTACAGTAATTGCCCCTGTAGCGAAAACAAACAAATGGACAAGGCAAGTTGCAGGCCCATACTATCAATTAGTAAGGGAGGAAGAAGAAGTAACAGTAGGAAAGGAGGGATTAGATCAAGAGGCAGGCCCTTCAACAAAGAAATTGAAAGGAGTGAGGCAAATCAAACGGGAAACTGAAGTTACTTGGTGTTGCAGCCTGAATTGCTGCTAGTAAAATCCAGGGTAAAGAACTACAAAGGCCTTTGCATAATATTCACAGATCTTTAATTCAGCCATGCAGTGAGATGTTCAGAGTTCCCAAAGCCCACACATGTATATGGTCTAGGTTACTCAGTCCCCAGGGGGTAGGGGGTGAACCTCATCTCGGGGCAGTACAAAGATGAGGGCCAATCAGGGAATAGGGAGGGAGTGGCTCAGGGACATAAGGACAGGGAAAGGAGCCAGTGGGGCCGAACAGCTTTGAGGGAAGCTTCTTATGTCCCCCCAACCCAGGGGATGCCCCCCAGGGTCTCCACAACTTGGTCCCTGACCTCATCAGAACTTTGAGACTTGCAAAAAGATTACAGCTGCCAGCAAGGTGAGCAGATTTCTGCCTGGCTGCTTTTGTGCTGGGATAATGGGGCCAACAGTCAGTAGTTAGAAGGTCATGAAGCCAAACAGCTGGGATCCCTTCCTAAGGATCAGGAAATTGAAAGAGGAACTGGAAAGGAAGGAGCAATTTGCAGACTCTGGAAATGGCTTCTCTCAAGCGTGAGGGCAAGATATCCATTTAAGGAAGATCTTGTGAGCTCCCCAGCGAAGTGGACCACTACAGACAAAGGTATCCAGTACAGAGAAGTAGCAGTGCTGGAAATCATCTATAGTGATCTAAAAAGTGACAGAGTCCCTAAAGATCCAGAGGATGTCCCTTGTACAATGGCCATGTGGAGGAAGGTGGTTCAAAGTTCCCCTGCATCATATTCCAGCAGCTTGGTATCATTGTATTATCCACAAATGGATACACCAACTGTAGAGATGGCATCCTCCTGGCTCTGAAATGTAGAAGAAACACTGGGTACTTCCTCATGCCTACAAGCTAGCACCCCAGATTTTAGGGGCAGCCCAAGAGATCTGTCCTCTCCTGCTCTGGTCAGAGGGAAGTCCCAAGCTCAGGCAATGTGGTGAACTCTGGTTCTTTCTGTGTGACCAGAGGGAGGGTATGAGGAAGTGGGATGGTGAACCCACCTTTAAGCTGGAAGGCCATGTCTGTGAACTGAGAGGGAAGAGAGCTGTTAAGAAAGGGTCATCCAAAATGACTCCGTGTCATTGCTGCAGAAAGAAAAGAAGGCAATCAGTGATCTCCCAGACATAAAAGAACTGAAATCACTTCCATTAACCGTGGTGAGGACACTTCTGATCTGGCATCCCAAAGGTCAGACAGTGAATACTCTGACCAGGAACAGAGGGTCCCTGCCTTCAGCCAGGAGGAGGAAAGGGATGACCGGGTATACTGGACTGTGTGTATTTAATGGCCTGGCACATCAGATCCCCAGAAGTATAAAGCTTTAATAGATACCGGTGCACAGTGCACACTAATGCCATCAAGGCAGAAGAGTGCGGAATCCATCTGCATCTCTGGAGTGACAGGGGGAGGCCAGGAGTTCTCTGTATTAGAGGCTGAGGTGAGTTTAATGGGACAAATGGGAAAAGCATATCATTGTGACTGGCCCTGAGGTGCCTTGTATCTTTGGCATCAACTACCTCAGGAGAAGGTACTTCAAGGATCCAAAAGGGTATTGGTGGGCTTTTGGTGTAGCTGTGAATACAGAAAAATCAAACAGTTATCCACCCTGCCTGACCTCTCTGAAGATCCCTTCATCATGGGATTGCTGCAGATTGAAGACCAGCAAATACCAATTGCTACCAGGACAGTGCATCGGCAGCAATATTGCACCAACCGAGACTCTTAAACTCCCACCCAGAGCCAAGGAGTGATCAGCAGAACCCACTCACCCATTAACAGCCTCATATGGCCAGTGTGAAAGTCTAATGGGGAATGGAGGCTGATAGTAGAGTATCGTGGCCTGAATGAAGTCACACCACCTCTGAGTGCTGCCGTTCCAGACATGTTGGAACTTCAATATGAGCTGGAATCAAAAGCAGCCAAATGGTGCCACAACTGATATCACTAATGCATTTTTCTCAATCCCTTTGGCGGCAGAGTGCAGGCCACAGTTTGCTTTCACTTGGAGGGAAATCCAATACACCTGGAACCAACTGCCCCAGGGGTGGAAACACAGCCCCACAATCTGCTGTGAATTGATCTAGACTGCGCTGGAACACAGTGTCACCTAGAGCAGGTTACAGAAAAATGTGTCCAGGTGAGTTTTGAATGTCTCCTGAGAGGGAGAATCCACAACCTCCCTGGGCAACCTGTTCCAGTGCTCTGCCACCCACAACATAAAGAAGTTCTTCCTCATGTTGAGATGGAACTATTTGTGTTTTAGTTCATGGCCATTGCTCCTGGTTCTGTCACTGGGCACCACTGAAAAGAGTCTGGCACCATTCTCTTGTCACCCACCTTTGAGATATTTATATGTAGTGATGATATCCTCTTTGAGTCTTCTTTTCTCTAGACTAAAGAGGCCCATCTCCCACAGTGTTTCTGCATAAGAGAGATGCTCCACCCCCCATCATCTTAGTGTCCCTCCACTGAACCCTCTCCAGTAACTCCTTGTCTTTCTTGTACTGAGGAGCCCAGAACTGGACACACAACTCCAGATGTGACCTCAGTAGGGCCAAATAGAGGGGGAGGATCACCTCCCTCGACCTGCTGACCACACTCTTCCCAATGCACCCCAGCATACCATTGACCCTCCTGGCCACAAGGGCATACTTCTGGATCATGGTCAACTTGTCATCCACCAAGACTTCCAGGTCCTTCTCCACAGAGCTGCTCTCTAGTAGGTCAGC
This sequence comes from Montifringilla adamsi, assembly GCA_017590115.1. Classification (NCBI taxonomy): domain Eukaryota; kingdom Metazoa; phylum Chordata; class Aves; order Passeriformes; family Passeridae; genus Montifringilla; species Montifringilla adamsi. The sequence goes on along the minus strand of JAGGNK010009103.1, from coordinate 41,539 downwards.
CCCAGCCTATACTGGTCCTTGGGGTTATTCCTCCCCAGGTGCAGGACCCTACACTTACTCTTGTTGAACCTCATTAGGTTTCTGTCTGCCCAACTCTCCAGCCTATCAAGGTCCTGATGAATGGCAACACAGCCTTCAGGTGTATCAGCCGCTCCCCCCAGTTTAGTATTATCAGCAAACTTACTGAGGGTACATTCTGTCCCTTTGTCCAGATTGTTGATAAGCAAGTTTATTGTGTTTTTTACACACCCCACTCTCATATGATTTTGTTACTGGCTCAACCCCAGGTTTCCCATAGCAGTCTCAGACATCTGATTCCTTAATTTATTCATAGTGCAGTAACAGAAACAGCTTAAGCTGGTGCCTTCAAGGAGGAACCCTGAACAACTGAATCCCTGGGCTTTTATATCCTTCCAGTCTATCTGCACAATAATCTGGGGTCTTCCTGCTGAGTCCTCAGCTCCTGCTGTGTCTCTGAGTGTCTGATCACCTGGCTGGTGCTACAGGTCCCTGTGCCCTTTGTTGTGCAAAAGGTCAGTGCCAGTTCACAGCCTCTTCCTGGGGCTCTCGCTATTTTCCACCACACAGAGTTTAATCTGTAGCTCGCACTGCAGCTGCACACTGAGCTACTTGCACAGAATGTATTACTCAACACTCACGAGAGTGGAGTAGAGGGGGTCTTATTCCACACTACCACCATTCTTCCAAGTACTGCTAGTTGGGGACAGGTGGTGTGAAATGTCTCTGCCTCAAAGCTTCTGTCTGTCTCACAATTCAAAAAATTATAGCACCGCTAGACCTGATGTTGGTCTAAGGCAAATCTTGGAGTGATTTCTAGTGAACTTTATTTAAATCAACAGGAAGTTGGCTCATGTCATTACCCTGTGGAATTTTTCCCTTTGAGACAAGAATGTGTATGATTTAGAGTCACAAAATCAGTATCAAATTTTTCAAACTATTTTTCCTTAAATTTTGCTGTATTAGTGTTCCTTAAGAGTGTGAATAAAAATAGGCACACAAAAATCTTTTTATAGACAAATGTAACATAGAGGTAGGAATGGTGTCAGACACAGCTGTAGTTCTTCAAATTGAAATATGAAAAGCAGAAACTGAAAATTAGATTTAATGAATAAATGATTTCTAGTTGAAACATAATTACTAGGGCGCTTACTTGGTTGCTCACAGATATGTATACAGGAAAACAAAATAAAGGGGATTTACTCAATGTAGACCAAGTGGGAACACTGTCAGAACAATATATTAATTTCCAATGTCCCCATTTGAAAAATGGTGATGATAAATGTAAGGATGTTCAAAATGAGGTGCATGTTAACTAGTTAACAGCTGATCAATTATTGTGGAGGTTCTTTCCATGATTTTGAGGCCACTTTATATCTTTGTTTACCAAAAATTTAATCAAACTTAAGAACTCGCTGAAAAAAATTAGTTATGAACTTTTGTCCTGTGCAGCATCAGGAGATCAAGCTAGATGATACCATCAGAGTATGAATCCAAATAGTGATACTAGGTATATCTTAATTTATGCTTTTGTAATTTATCTAATAACTGTTGTTTTCTTGGCCTTCCTAAATATTAAAGAAAATCAGTGGGAATTGCAAAAGCTGGTACACATAAGTGTAACTTTTGTGTTGTGTCTTAAAATGCCCTGACAATTAGTTTTTAACTTCCCTGTTGTCTTTGTTGGTTCTTCCTGTCTGCTTTTCCTGCCCTATGAAGAGGTGATAGGAAAGAGTCATCTTTGACAGATAGGTAGTATGTTTATGTTAAATGAAGCTTTTACTTGATCAATTTTTACTTTAACATGTGCTTCAGTATGTTTGCAACCAGTTATTTAATGTTCTGTTCTATTTGAGATCAGACTCCATATCAGCAACTTCATCAAATTTCATACATCTGTATAAAACAGCTGTTTTGTAAAATACTAAGAGCTCTTCAGTGTGTTATAGAATAATGCATAGGTTTGCTGAGCATGGACTGCTAGGAAAACAATTGATATTAACATTTTCATTTTGATTTTGACAACAGCTTGAGATTCATTTTGTACTGCTTGCTACTAAACCAATATGAATGCTAGCTTATGTATTCAGGAATTAAATGTCAGTCATGCTGAACTGGAATTCCAGTGATCTTAAGCTTGCAATGTTAATTTTTGAAGTGTGTATTGCTCAAGTTTACGCCTTTTGTCTTAATTTGTCTTTTCATTCAATTGTATTATTTTCCTGACTGAAGAAACTTAGTACAAGATTTGTGAATACAGTGTGTTTCCATTGTTATCACATATAAGTACAAGCATGTGAGGATAAGCATAAAATTAAAATCTGAAAGGAAGGGCAGAACTTTTTTTTCCTACTTCTCACTTCCATTCTCTCCTATCCCATCAAACTGAAACATATTTTTTTTTTGTTTTGTTTCTATGGTTCATATATTATTGGTCATAGATAATGTTATATTCAGGAATATTTATTTAGTTCTGTCAGATCGTTTTAAGAGCTTTCTGGTTTTATCCAGCTGCTGAGTTTATTATTTTTCTTCTTTGGTGATCTTAAATTTATTGGTCCTCCAGAGAAAGACGTAAAACAAAGAGTAGAAGTCTCTCCAAGTCTCCTAAAACGACCAAAAAAAAGTCTTCACAAACTCCTTCTCCGAGAAGGTCAGTTTGCTGTAAACATAAAAGTTAATGAACAGTAAAGGAGGAAAAAGTTGTAGTATTTTTTTTTTAACTGAAATGTGATATAGAGATCACTGTTATGAAATAAGCTAACTCAATTTGTGTTTCTTCTGGTTTTTGGTTTTTTAGTTTGGAAAAAGCTCTTTAGTAATTTTCATTTCTAAGGAAAAGGTCTATTTTTCAGTAAGCAGAACACTTGAAAGTGGATGCAGATAAATATATTGAAAACAATTTGGGAAATATTTTCATTGATTTACTGCCTTTTCATTAGTTATCTCAGATAATTTTAATTGGTCAGTATGATTCAGTTCTAAGTTAAAACAGACCAAAAAGCCCTTTATGTATTTGATATGCTTTGGTATGTTTTCAACTGGAGAGTTTTTAATCTGTTAGCTCTTTGCAAATACCATGTATACTGAACACATGCATTCTTTCGCTCTCTTCACTTGTCTTTGTGAAGGGATATTTGTTATGTTTGAAAGTGACTGAACTTTTCTGAAAGAAAGCAAACCAGGATACCAACATTCATAGTTATTGTACAATTTACTGTACAGTACAGTCAGAGTATGCATTGGTAGTACATTTGTTGCTGTGGGATCAAATTCTGATTTGAGTAAAAATTTTCTTAAACAGAAACAAGAAAGAGAAAAAAAGAGAAAGAGATACAAATAATGAAAGAAAAGAAAGGGAATACTTCAAGAAAAAAATTAGTAAAGTAAAAGAGGGAAAGGAGAAATCTGACAAAAGCACCACTACTTTGAAGGTAAGCTGTGTGACCAGGTGATAAACAGTGGAGTGCTACAAGTGGAACAACTATTGGAATTTCCTCCCTTCTTCATCTTTCTTTCCCTCACCCTTCTTTTCCCCACCCTTCTTTTCCCCCGTTTTCTTTATCAAAGTATTGCCACTTGATGGAGCTTGTGCGAATAGGTTACTGAAACACTTTGTTTTGGTTTCTCTCTCTTCTGTTCTGTGTCATATGTCAGGAATTGACTGGCTGCCTATCTGTAAGGGCAGGCATAAAGGAGACTGTATAACTAAGCATCAGGGTTCAGGGTTAGTTTGCCCGTCGTGGTTTAACCCTGACCAACAACTAAGCACCACACAGTTGCTCTCTCACCCACTCCTCCCTGATGGAATGAGGGAGAAAATCAGAAGACTAAAAGGGAGACAACTTGTGGGTTGTGATTAAGGCAGTTTAATAGGGAAATCAAATGCTGCACACACAAGCAAAGCAAAACAAGGAATTCATTCACTCCTTCCCATGGGCAGGCAGGTATTCAGCCATCTCCAGGAGAGCAGGGCCCCATCATGTGTAGCACTTACTTGGGAAGACAAACACCATTGCTCAGAATTTCCCCCCCCCTTCCCCCATCTTTTAATTCCCATGAAGAAAATTAGCTTTATCTCAGCCAAAACCAGCACAGGCTTTTGATCTGAAAGGATTTTTAATAAACTTTCATTCTGCAGTTCAGCCTCTCCCTGGTTGCTTTGGTCCTGGACTGCATATTTGACTCTGCAGGAATAAAACTGAAGATTTGAGGAAAGAGTAGTATGGGATTTTTCCCTTGCAAAATAGAAGGTGGTGTGATTAAGAAAAGGAACATCTTCAAATGTTTCATTTATCATTTAAAACCCAGAATGCTTCTAAAGAGTAGTTTGTAGTACTCAGAATTATTCAACTGTTATAAAACAGCTGATTTAGGTGACCCTGTCCACATGCTTAAGTAATTGTCTTGCCCAAGAACTCTCTTAAAATTTATCAGTTACCTGACAAAAAATATAAAAGAAAAATTGCAATTCTGTTTTACTTTTAAAATATGTTGAAGTCCTGATTTCTGGAGCTTTTTCTCATAGGTGCCATGATACTGCTTGTTCTGTATTACGCAAATATTGATCATAAAGACAAATCACTTTATGGCAATGATTTCTTGGGTGACAGGTTATTATGAGTGCCTAACTTCAGCCAATTACAAAAAAAAAATCTTAAAAAAATGTTTTAATTTAAAAAATTTTAAAACCCCTGATACCTGTATTCCGAAAATTGCTGAAACAAGGTGTGTAAAAATTGAGGCAATCAAAATATCAGTGATTGGTTGGAAGTTATATCTTGTACTGCTAAGACAATTTTTTTAAAAATAATTTTATCTTTGGTAGGACAAAGATCACACTGAAGAGGATCAGAATTCAGAAACTGACAAGGAAGTAGGCAATAGAGATACAGAAAGGATTAGTGAAGTCCAACTACAACAGAATGGGAACTGTCGACCAAATGACGAAAACCATTCAATTAAAATGGAAGAGGTTTAAAGCAAAAAATGGACCACTGACTCAACTAAGGGATGAAATATGAAACTTTTTCTTTCCCAGAACAAGGAAGAAAATATCAATGTAATCAATCTGAACATGGTGATAGTACTAGTAGCTCTTCCAATTCTAGCAACAGTTTTGTCAATTTCTTGCTGTAAAGCAAGAGAGTACAGACCAGTAGTTATACCCTGAAAAGGCAGATGACATCAGAACTATTCATGTCTGAAAATCCATGCATCTCCATGATGGCTGTACTTGTAAAATGATTTATGTTAAGTTTTGCCATTTTCTGTTACGAATAAGTAGAAACTGAAAGATGTAAACCTGTACTATCAAAAAAAAAGCTGAATATATGCATCAAAGATTGTTTAAAGTTCTGCTTGTTCATGAATTTTGTATTGACTTACTTTTCAGGTTAAAAATCTACAAAACCTTCAATGTGTACTGTTTGATGTGCTTTAAAATGGTGCATAAATGTACACATTTTCTTCTGTTATAAATTAAAATTATTTTTAAACATAAACAGAGTTTTATGGTTCTTATGTTAAATGCCCACTGACTAGCTTGTTTTTCATTTGCTTACTTCTTGAGATTCTTGGATTTTATTTTAAACAATTTCTTACTGTTATGCTTAAAATAATTATTTCTTTTAAAGTACTTGAACAATGCATGATACTTTTCTGTTCCAAAAAGAAACGTGGCTATGTTATAGATAATAGGTTAGCTTACTGGGTTATTTCAGGGTTGTTTTGTTTTTTTGTTTATTTTTGTCCTTCCAGAAGTAAGCACATTTATATGATATTATGGTAACTTACAGCTTTGTTTTGAATAGTACGGCAGTGTGTCTGTTCAGCTGCAAATAGTACAGGTGCCATTATGAAATTTTTTTTCTTACTTGTTTAAAAAACTATGGGAGCACAAGCAGAAGCTTTAGTGCCTTCTTAAAATTATGTGGTATTTTCCAGAAATGTTTGTGCTATTACTTATTTTCAGCTAAATCTTACATTATTTCTATTGCTATTTGCCACCACAATACTGTAGACAAGAAAGCAACTTATTTCTCAGAAGGATTTTTTGATTCCCTTGTTAAAATACTAAAACTCCATTTTTGCTTTTTTTTTTTTTTTTTTTTTTTTTTTTTATTACTAGAAGAGATTTATAGGTGAAAGCAAAGATGCATTTCGGGTACCACCACTGTACAAAAGCAGTAGCTGAATACAAAGCATTTTCTGATCACCTGCATCAAAGACAGTCCTTCAGAAATTTAATCTACATTTGGATGGCCTTAATTGTTACCTCTCCATCGTCATCTCTGATACCTGTTGGGTGATAAACAAGGAATCATATGCAAAGCTGAGATGATAAATAATTTTGGAAAATGTTCTAATTTACACAGGAGTTATACAGTAGAGATTCTTTTTTTCATTCTTTAAAGAAAAAACATATAAGAAGAGAATGACAAACCAAATATTTTTTTCAAGCTAAACCACTGAGTACTTGAGTACCTTGAGTACTGTGTCCAGTTCTGGGCCCCTCAGTTTAGGAAGGATGCTGAGATGCTTAAGCACATCCAGAGGAGGGCAACGAGGCTGATGAAGGGCTTGGAACACAAGCCCTATGAAGAATGGCTAAGGGAGCTGGGGTTGTTTAGCCTGTCAAAAAAGGAGACTCAGGGGAGACCTTATCACTCTCTACAACTACCTGAAAGGTGGCTGTAGTCAAGTGGGGGTCAGTCTTTTCTCCCAGACAACCACTGACAGAACAAGAGGACACAGTCTTAAGCTGTGCCAAGGGAAGTTTAAGTTAGACGTTAGAAAAAAATTCTTCACTGAAGGAGTGATTGCACACTGGAGTCATCTGCCTGGGGAGGTGGTGGAGTCACTGTCCCTGGACATGTTTAAAAAAAGACAGGACATGGCACTCAGTGCCATGGTTTTGTTGATGAGGAGCTGTTGGGTTAGGTCATAGGTTAAACTTGATGATCTCAAAGGTCTTTTCCAACCTAGTGCATTTTGTGATTCTGTAAGATGGCTTGTACCCTCTGAATTAATTTAATCAGTTTCATCATTGTGATATTTCTTAAGAGCCATACTTTTAAAATTTATACCTAAAATCAAGTAGATTATTTTTAAAACAACTTAATGCGATCAAATTACTTGCCTTACTTCATGGGAAGTTATTTCCTTCAATTAAAGCAAAATAATACCATATTGACAATTTGCTTTCAATTTGTTTTCATTTTCCTTTGCGTAAGTAATTCTTACCACAAAAACGAAAAAGAAAAGCATATTACAGGGAATGTAAAATAACCCAGTTTGATTATAAGATGCTTAATCACTTTTTTTATAGGATTTTATGTTCTTGAGACTGTGTACATTTAAGACTATAGAAAATGCTTTACCATGTAAAGTATAGACACTCATTTTTGTGATGTTTAAGCCACATGCTGTTGATTGGTAAGCAGCTTATTTTGATCAAATAACGACAAATCTGTATGCTTATAGAAAGACTGTGAAGGACTGTGTCTTACAACAACTGTCTTATTTATGATGTGTAAGTAGCATAGAGCAAATAAATTCTTTGCATACTTGTCCTTGCTACCATTTCACTAATAAAATTAAGTATTTTAGAGGGAAGTTTTTGCTTTTACATGCTTTCAGTTGATCTGATGCTGGCTGGATGCCAGGCACTCACCTCTCTATGCCTCCCCTCCACAGCTGGACAGGGGAGAGAAAATATAACGAAGGGTTCATGGGTTGACATAAGGACCAGGAGAGATCACTTGTCAAATACCATCATGGGCAAAACAGGCTCAAATTAGAGATAATAATTGAATTTATTGCTAACAAAATCAGAGAAGGATAATGAGAAGTAAAAGAAAACCTTAACAACACCTTCCCCCCACCTCTCTCTCCTTCCAGCTCTACCTCCTACCACAGTGGTGCAGAGAGACAGGGAATGGGGGTTATGGTCAGTCCATCACACATTGTTTCTCCCACTGCTCAGAGAGAAGAGTCCTTCCCCTGCTCCAGCATGCGGTCCCTCCAATGGGAAACAGTTCTTCATTAATTTCTCCCAACATAAGTCCATCTCACAAGCAACAGATCTTTGCGAACTGCTGCAATGTGAGTCCATTCCATGGGCAACGGTCCTCCCCATACTGCTGCAATGTCGGTCACTTTTCCATGAGGTGCAGTCCTTCAAGAACAGGCTGCTCAGGCATGGGGTCCTCTCTCCACAGGCCTCCCACAAGGTCACAGCCTCTTCCCAGGCATCCACCTGCTCCAGTATGGGTCTTCTCCAAAGGCTTCAGGTAGATCTAGGCATCCCCATGGATCTCCATGGGCTGCAGGGGAACAGCCTGCTTCACCATGGTCTTCACCACAGGCTGCAGAGTCTCAGCTCTGGTGCCTGGAACACCTCCTCCCTGTCCTTCTCCACTGACCTTGGTGTCTGCAGAGTTGTTCCTTTCGTCTTAAGCTGTGCCAAGGGAAGTTTAAGTTAGACGTTAGAAAAAAATTCTTCACTGAAGGAGTGATTGCACACTGGAGTCATCTGCCTGGGGAGGTGGTGGAGTCACTGTCCCTGGACATGTTTAAAAAAAGACAGGACATGGCACTCAGTGCCATGGTTTTGTTGATGAGGAGCTGTTGGGTTAGGTCATAGGTTAAACTTGATGATCTCAAAGGTCTTTTCCAACCTAGTGCATTTTGTGATTCTGTAAGATGGCTTGTACCCTCTGAATTAATTTAATCAGTTTCATCATTGTGATATTTCTTAAGAGCCATACTTTTAAAATTTATACCTAAAATCAAGTAGATTATTTTTAAAACAACTTAATGCGATCAAATTACTTGCCTTACTTCATGGGAAGTTATTTCCTTCAATTAAAGCAAAATAATACCATATTGACAATTTGCTTTCAATTTGTTTTCATTTTCCTTTGCGTAAGTAATTCTTACCACAAAAACGAAAAAGAAAAGCATATTACAGGGAATGTAAAATAACCCAGTTTGATTATAAGATGCTTAATCACTTTTTTTATAGGATTTTATGTTCTTGAGACTGTGTACATTTAAGACTATAGAAAATGCTTTACCATGTAAAGTATAGACACTCATTTTTGTGATGTTTAAGCCACATGCTGTTGATTGGTAAGCAGCTTATTTTGATCAAATAACGACAAATCTGTATGCTTATAGAAAGACTGTGAAGGACTGTGTCTTACAACAACTGTCTTATTTATGATGTGTAAGTAGCATAGAGCAAATAAATTCTTTGCATACTTGTCCTTGCTACCATTTCACTAATAAAATTAAGTATTTTAGAGGGAAGTTTTTGCTTTTACATGCTTTCAGTTGATCTGATGCTGGCTGGATGCCAGGCACTCACCTCTCTATGCCTCCCCTCCACAGCTGGACAGGGGAGAGAAAATATAACGAAGGGTTCATGGGTTGACATAAGGACCAGGAGAGATCACTTGTCAAATACCATCATGGGCAAAACAGGCTCAAATTAGAGATAATAATTGAATTTATTGCTAACAAAATCAGAGAAGGATAATGAGAAGTAAAAGAAAACCTTAACAACACCTTCCCCCCACCTCTCTCTCCTTCCAGCTCTACCTCCTACCACAGTGGTGCAGAGAGACAGGGAATGGGGGTTATGGTCAGTCCATCACACATTGTTTCTCCCACTGCTCAGAGAGAAGAGTCCTTCCCCTGCTCCAGCATGCGGTCCCTCCAATGGGAAACAGTTCTTCATTAATTTCTCCCAACATAAGTCCATCTCACAAGCAACAGATCTTTGCGAACTGCTGCAATGTGAGTCCATTCCATGGGCAACGGTCCTCCCCATACTGCTGCAATGTCGGTCACTTTTCCATGAGGTGCAGTCCTTCAAGAACAGGCTGCTCAGGCATGGGGTCCTCTCTCCACAGGCCTCCCACAAGGTCACAGCCTCTTCCCAGGCATCCACCTGCTCCAGTATGGGTCTTCTCCAAAGGCTTCAGGTAGATCTAGGCATCCCCATGGATCTCCATGGGCTGCAGGGGAACAGCCTGCTTCACCATGGTCTTCACCACAGGCTGCAGAGTCTCAGCTCTGGTGCCTGGAACACCTCCTCCCTGTCCTTCTCCACTGACCTTGGTGTCTGCAGAGTTGTTCCTTTCACATATTCTCACCCTACTCTTCTCTAGCCACAATTACAACTGCACCACATCGTTTTGGTTTTTTTCTTTTTTTTAAATATGTTATCACGGAGGGCTTACCACCATTTCTAATTGGCCCAGCCTTGGCCAGTATCACGTCTGTCTTCGGAGCTACCAAGGATTAGCTCTGTTGGACATGGAGGAAGCTTCTGGCAGCTTCTCACAGAAACCACCCGTTGCCCTCACACTACCAAATCTTTACCATGCAAACCCACTACATTCAGGCAGCTTCTCTGATTTGAAATGGGGATACAAATGAAAATAATACCTTTGAAAAGATATGTTTCTCCTTTGGGAGAAATTAGAATTCTTGCAGTGTATCACATTTCAGCTGAGATTAGCTGGATTTCCTGAGTTTTGTTATCCTGAAATGGCATAGCTCTATTATATAACAGTTACAGAATATGCAAAGGATTGTGTACAGTTAGCAAAGAAACATGCCTTTGAGAATTATTAGTTAAGGATGGAAGCCTTACTAGCTAATGCATCACATGTGTAAGTCAATATGTAGCATATTGTTATATCATATGTGAATTAATGGTTCACTTACAAAAAGTTTTGGTTTTTTTTTTATAAAAAAGGCAAACAAAAACAAATCCATCAAGCACATAAATTCCCTCCCCACCCCAGGTCATATTTTCTTACAAATTCTATTTTTTTTTTTTTTTTTTTTTTTTTTTTTTTTTTTTTTTTTGCTTTGTAAATACTATGCATCTCTGTGGAGTAGTTAAGTTATATCTATTCCTATTAGGTGATGTTTGGTTCTGCTCTTCCTAAAAAGCCACCACTAGAGGGCTACTCTGTAAAATGCCTGTCTCTGCAGAAGGTAGCTAATTTTTAAACCAGTAGCATAGCACAGTAATGAAGTTCCTGCTTGCTCCACCAGGATTGTGTGCTGTCACACTGCAGCTAGTCTGAAGCTGCCCCCCTAAACTCGACCAACCTGGAAACAAAACCAGGTCTCCAGATAAGGCCGGGATAGGTTGGATTCAAACTCAAACAAAGACAGCCAACCCTGTTCAAGCCTAGATGTAGACACACCACTGGTCAGAGATCTGGGCGGTGAGAAATCCCAACCAATCGGCTGTCTGAACCCAGGAAATTCAAACTCCCTATAAAAGAGGCAGCCATAATAAACTCTGGGCTGTTTGTTGAGGACCCTCAGTGAGTCTGTGTCGTCTCTGTCTCCAACCAACAACCCCCAGTGTAATATCTGGTGATTCCCAATGTGAAGACAGCAGCCATCCTATGAGTAGAACGGAGGGAGAAATACAAAGTGTGCGTAAAGAGCCACAAACCAGCAAAAAGCTGAAAAAAAATCAAAGCAAGCTTGGAGAGCCGCCAAACCAGCAGCAAAAAGCTGCAACAATACAACATGGAGAGCTGTTTGCAGTGGAAAACCTCCCAAATTGGGGTTCCTTTGCAAATACCCCTTGTAAACAGAAGAAAAACCCTGCTGGAAACATGGTAAGATGGATTTCAGCTGAGAAAAACCTAGTAGTTAAGGTATGAACCTTTTAACTTCAACGGGAGATAAAGTATAAGCAACAGACTCTAGAAGCTGCTATGGACATTATAAAACCCCGGAGGCTTATAAAACAGGCTTTAGATGCCGCCATGGATGCTATGAACATTATAGAGCCCTGGAATCTAGTCTCAAACTGGGGTGGTTGAAAGCCGAGCAGGATGCAGGGATGACAGTAAAGATGCCACGAGCACCAACCTGATGGAACACCCAGCAAGCACAAAAAGTGGGGAAGAGCCACCGGGCGAGCAGATGCCATTTCAGGCATGCACGCGAAGAAGACAGGCAAGAAAACAAGGGGGCAGGCAGCCGTTATGTGAAAAATGACAATATAATATTGGCTTTCTCATTCATGTACTAGCTTTTGCATGTTGTTTATTAATCACAAGTATTTTTTATATGGTACAATTTATACTTACATTTTAACTGCTTTTGGGTATAGTATAATCCGTTAGTTTATGTATGCAACATATAGTTTATATAAATAGTAGTGTGATAAAAATACTATATTCTAGACTTTAGCAAAATGTTAAAATAGAAACTATGTTATGTTAAAAATGCTTTTATATAACGAACTCAAAGAATGGTGTAAAACGATTATGCTGTTTCTCACATCCCCAGACTGGCCTCTGCAAGAGATAAAATAATGGTGAGAGAAACCAGAGCCCTAGAGAGGATTTATTATCTACTTGTTATCAGGGAGTGTGAAACAACAGGATGGAACTTCAAGAAGAAATAAAATATATGGACCTAATCTACAGAATGTTATACAGACAAGTCAGAGGTTGAAAACAAAGAAAAGAGTTCCTAGAACATCAAAAGCTCAAAGGAATGTTTGAATAATGTATAAACTAATGAATATGCATGTAACCCCAGCAATGTAACTGTATATAAAGAACATGATTTTAAGCTACCAGTGTGCTCTTTGGCCGTTTGCCAAAAGCACCCCAGCGCTGGATTAATTATTTGCCCTTTTATCCTTTATTAAACTTTTAAAAATTCTAAAGAGTGAATGGAGGTCCCACCGAGATCAGGACCTCTAGTCTCTGTGGCTACAGGGGGTCCCGGGCGGGAGGCGCCCTGCTTAATTACAGCGGTTCTCTTGGGCTTTCCCTGCTGCTACAAGAGACTGCAGGTTTAACCCTCAGTCGGTAGGATAAAAAGGGACAAAAAGAGAATGGGAAGTGTAATATATTATTTCGAATAATTTGTGCTTATGTGAAATATACTGGAAATAAGTTATGCTTGTAAGAAATATTCTTAAAGTTTTAAACCCACAAGCCGGAGCCGGGGAGAGATTGCCTCACAAAATTGTGAAACCACAGATGGCAGCAGAAAGAAAGACCTAATTAACAAACGAAAAGACGTGGCTCTGTGCAGAGATGGGCCCATTCCTGGGACAGTCCAAGAAACACCCAAGTGATAAATACTCCATAAGTATCTACAATCAAGGAGTTGTCAGGAACATGCATCCCAATGCCAGGTTCCTGTAACTCACGATCAGCATTCATCGCTTCCCAGAAACTGTTTTGTCCAGCCCAACACAGAGAAAGGAGACTACATGAATATGTGAAGCCATGAAAAGAAAAGGAGAAACTCTGCCCCAGGTGAAAAACACCGGTATAAAAACTACCCGGACAGGGACAGCCTTCGTGAACAGAGGGGATCTGAAGCAGTAGAGTTCATATCAGAATTCACCCAGCGCCGATCCAGGGCTCCACGTTGTCCCTTTGGTTGTAGCTATCGGAGACCAAATCTCGGTCACGAAATAAAACCTATTTTATTAATTATTAATTCAGCTTTATCATTTATTACCTATAACAGAAGGAAAACTCCCTTAGAAACAGTGGCAACTCCTAAATCTGTGCACGAAAAACCTAGACAAGTGAGTATATCACGAAAAATCTGGGAGTGTGTGTGTGAGACAGGAACGGGACAGTCCCTGATCTGCAAGGTGATTGTGGGGTCCTGATAAGCCGTGTTTTCATCTCCCCGCAAGGGGAACGGCCATTGAAGGAAGGAAGCAAATGCTGGAAACTGAGTAAGAGCCCGGAATGGGGGAGGATTAACTACTTTAGGGTTAAAACACGCAATTAAGAAAACAAAGAGCAGAGGAATTGCCTGTTATTTCAACTACAGAAATCCTGATTCCAAGGTAGTACCTCGTTTGACCCATGTCTGACTGCCTGTAGGAATCTTGCCTATATTGAGGGTTGGGACAGTTAAAAGTTGGTGCAGAGTCTGCAAAAGGCGAGATAAGGAGTATCTGAAACCCCAATATACCCTTGAGGCACGAATGGTTAGGCTGATGGAGGTGTTAAGCTGCTGAGCTGAAAACACTGCCTGACAGATCTGAGGAAACTGATTAGGTCTGCTTTTACAGGGCAAAAAGTAAAAGCCTTGTAGTAGGGCCTTTGAAGTTCGTTTATGTGTTGTTATATGGCTGGGGTTTTAGAAGTATTTGGGTGATGAGAGAAAGATTTTAAGTTTGGGAAATCTTAGAGGGGTTTAGTGTCATAGTTGAGACGGAGACAATACAAAGCAACACACTCCATTTTCATAAGGCTTCAAATCCTGTTTTTATTATAGCCATCTGGGGGCCGCCCGCCATGATTACAACTGGACTGTAAAAAAGGAAAGAAAAAAAAAAAAAGAGAGAAAAAGTTGAAGGGTGCCCTAAAAATGAGTGAAGGCAGCAAGGACGCTGCAGAGGTCCGGACCTAATTCAGACGTCTGATTCGAGGTGAGCGATTGGGAAAAATAGTAAGACGGTTGTTGATTTGGCTACTACCTGGAGACTGTTGTATGAGGCATTGAAGGAATGGAAAGCAGAACAAGACAGAGGGGAGGAATTGGAGGAACAGGAATTAGAGGAAGAAACTGAAGTAAAGGAACAGGAGGAAGATGAGGCTGAGCCTGTCTATGTATCTTCCCCTGAGGAGTCTGCTGCAGTTGCTGTGGAGGTTGCCCCAGGGTTTGCTCTTGTGAGAGTCAAACAGCAGGCTAAGACTGTTCCTTGGTATTTATCTCCAAAAGACTATGTTAAACCTGTGTATACTTCGCCTGCTCAGCAGTTAGTTGAACTGAGTATTAAACCAAAGTATCTTATGCCTGCACAGCAATCAGCAAAAATGAAGTTACAGAAGAAGCGAAGTGAAAAACAGGTTGGGTCATCGGCCCTTCTGTCTCTCCCTGGGCCGTTTGCTTCCCCCTCACCCTCTTGTGGGTCGGCTGCTCCTCCCCCACCCTCCTGTGGTTCGGCTACTCCCACCCCTGCTTTTCCTTGAGCCGTCCGCCCCTCCTTTGAGTCATCTGCTTCCTCTCCATGTTCCCTTGAGCCATCGGCCCCCTCTCTGCCCCCCTTGGAGTTGTCTGCCTATGCTCCACCCCCAGTTGAGCCGTCTGCCCCCCCCTCCCTCCTGAACTGGTTGAACAAATGCAATCTTTAACATTATGTCCTTCTTTGTCTACTGATAGTTCTGACAATGAACTGCAGGTTATAAGTACATCTAAAAAGGATGCAGGGATATGTTTCTGTTAGATATTATCCGGTAATACAATGTTTGGTCACTGCTAAGGGATGTCACCCAGAAACTACAACAATATCAGGTTTACTTGACAGAGGAGCAGTTGTAACTATAATTTCACTGTTTGTTTGGCCTCCAACATGGCCCCTCACTCAATCAACCTTTGGAGTTGTTGGGTTACGTGGGTCAACTGCTGGTGCTTTATCTGCTATTGCGATTACTGTAACACATCCAGAAGGCCAACAAGTTAACATCAGACCTTATGTTACTAATGCTCAACCTAACTTATGGGGACATGATTGCTTAACCCAATGGGGTGTTAAAATTACAACGGATTTTTAGTGGGGGCCACTGGGATGCAGGGCCTTAAACGTCTGGCTGTGTCCTTGACATGGCTGACAGATGAGCCTGTCTGGATTGATCAGTGGCCCCTGCCTACTGAAAAGCTTCTTGCCCTGCGAGGCTTAGTGGCAGAACAATTACGAGCTGGACATGTTGAAAAATCATTTTGCCCATGGAATGCACCTGTGTTTGTAATAAAAAAGAAATCAGGTAAATGGAGACTTTTGCACGATTTGAGGCAGATAAAAGCAGTGATGGCCGCAATGGGTGCTTTACAATCAGGTCTCCCAACACCTACAATGATTCCGCAAGGATGGGAAATAATTATCATTGATTTGAAAGATTGCTTTTTTACAATTCCATTGGCTGATCAGGATAAGGAAAAATTTGCCTTTACTGTGCCTTCTTTAAATCATGAGGAACCGGGCCAAAGATATCAGTGGACCGTTTTGCCTCAAGGAATGAAAAATTCTCCAAGCATTTGTCAATGGTTTGTGGTGCAGGCTTTATCTAAAGTCTGAGAGCAATTTAGCAATTGTTATTGCTATCATTATATGGATGATATCTTGTTGGCATCTGAAAATAAACAACAATGATTGGCTCTCAAACAATGTGCTGTGAAAAATTCAGAAGCCTTTGGTTTAGGTTATCACCCCGGAAAAAGTTCAGAGACAGATGCCTTTGAAATATTTGGGGTTGATAATCACCAATACACAAATTGTGCCTCAACCTGTAAAACTGGACATTGAAATTAAAACCGCTGTTGAGGTAAAGAAATTGGTTGGTGCAATAGGTTGGCTTAGGCCATACTTGGGAATAACTAATCATCAACTGAAACCTTTGTATGACTTATTATCAGGGATTACTTCCTCTATGCTGCCATGAAATCTTAGGTCGTGATCCTGTAACTATTATCATACCGGTACAACAATGGTATTTTGAGTGGTGTTTCCACAACAATCATGAGCTGCAATCTGCTTTATCTTCCTGGGGCAATCATATTTATAAGGCTTTCCTGTTTAATCTTCCCCAACAATTAGTAAGCCATTTCTCAGCTTTTTGGCTTTGGATACTTCTAATTGATTGTGGGGTATATGCATTTTCAATTTTCCCCCAAAGGTTAATTTTTTGCTTTCCTCTACAAATACAGCGGTCACTGCCACCGCCTGAATGCAGGTTGGCCACCCCTGGCTGACAGGGTCTAACAGTTTTGATAAATAGGCCACTGGTTTCCTGGATACTTCCCAGTCCTGGGCTAATACTCCATGTGCTACCCCTTTTTCTATATCTGCAAACAAATAGAAGGGTTTGTCTAAGGCAGGAAGATGCAGTAGTGGTGTACTGACTAATTTTTTGCTTTAAAGCATCAAACTTTTGCTCATCATCTTCTTTCCACCTAATCTCCTCTTCTACTAACTTTTCATAGAAGAACTGTATGGCCTGCATGTATCCTTCAGTCTATAGCCCACAATATCCCAAGAAACCTAGAAACCTTATGACTTGCCTCTTAGTTTTTGGTCGTGGGAGTGAGACTATTCCAGCAATTCTCTCAGTGTTCAGCGGCCGGCCCCCTTGACAAATCACATGTCCTAGGTATTTTACTTCACGCTTTACAAATTGGAGTTTCCCTTTTGATATCCAAAGTCCTTCATCTCCCAGAAAATTTAACAATGCTATGGTGGATTCCCGATTCCCGAACTTTGTTTTCTTCCCGTCCTGAGAGAAGCAAATCATCTGCATATTGGATAAGTTTTACCTCAGGTTTGATGGAGAAGAGTTGTAGTACTTCTCCTAGGGCTTGACTGAATAGATTTGGGGATTCAGAAAACCCTTGGGGTAACCTAGTCCACCAAAGCTGTTGCTTTCTCCCTGAATTGGGGTCTTCCAATTCAAAGGCAAATATATCTCTACTTTCTTCTGCCAGTGGGCAGGCCCAAAAAATCATCTTTTAGGTCTATCACACTAAACCACTGGTGTGCTGGGGAAATATTACTCAGTAGTATATAGGGGTTAGGCAGTACTGGGTATCAATTCACTGTTCTCTTATTCGCTTCTCTCAAATCTTGGACCACCCTTTAAGTCCCATCTGACTTCCTTACTGGTAATATGGGTGTATTATGGGGGGACATACATGGTTCTAAGGTCCCCTCCTCAAGTAGGTCCTGGATCAGTGGCTGCAGTCCTCGTCTCCCTTCCAGGGAGAGTGGGTATTGTACCCGAACTGGATGGTTCTCATTAACTATTTTTATTACTATAGGTTTAATGTTCAATTTACCTCGATTTTTCAGTTTTGCCCACATCGTTTTATTAATTTTTTCCTCATCTTACTCCCTTAATTGGAGAACCTCTACTACTATTTTCCCTTCCTCTGGGAGTACTCCAATGCGTAACTGCACCTGTAAATCCCATCCTAATAAATTGCACCCTGCTTCCGGAACTAATAGAACATCCCCAATTCCTATTTTATTTGCCTCTTCAAACTTTACTTGCTTTATAACTGAGACTTTGAACCCTTCCCCTTTAGCACCTACTACTTGCACAGTATCTTGACTTTTTTTGCACCCCTTTGGAATTCTACAAACACAAGTTCTTTCAGCTCTCGTGTCTACTAGGAATTCAAATTCTTCCTCCTGGGGACCTATTTTTAAAGTTATCAAGGGCTCCTGATGGTATTCTGTCCCCAGGAGGTAGAGCCCCTGACACCCCTAATCTTCCTCTTCTCCTTTTTGCTCAGTCTCAGACCCTCAGGTCCTTTTCCCTCTGGGGGCAATTCTTTCTGATATGCCCATTCTCTTTACAGTATAAGCAAACTGGTCCTAGGTTTCCCCATCTCCCAAACTCTCCTTTTTGTGTCCAGTCCCAAGGAGCTGCATCCCCCCTCCATCTATCTTTTCCCATTCGGGGGTCCCCTTCCTCCCCACATGGGTTGTTCTTTACGTGCTGGTTTCCTTCTCTAATGGCAGTTACCATTACCTTGGCCTTTGCCTTGGTCTCCTTTTCTTCCCTCTTTACATACACCTTCTGTGCCTCTCTTAAAAGATCATCTAATCTCCTTTCTTGACAACCATCTAACTTTTCTAACTTTCTTCGTATATCTGGCCAAGCGTGACAAAATTTATCTTTAGTAAGATCTGTCCAGTCACTGTAACAGGGTCAATCCCTGAATATTGCCTCATATTCCTCTTCAATCTTTCTAGCCACTCTGTTAGAGTTTCTTCCTTCTTTTGCTGCTCATCAAAAGCTTTACGAGCATTTTGATTTTGTGGTGCCACCTCTTTGATACCTCTTGTAATTAATGCTCTATACTCCTCCATGTCTTGCCTTCCCCCACTGCTGTTGTGGTCCCAATTGGGGCACACTGTGGGCATTTTCAGGTCCCCTGGAGGTCCTTGCACATGCTCCCTTTCCTATATCTGTATCCCAGCTGCCCGGATCATCTTTCTTCTGGTGTGAATATCATGGTCATTATTGATTACATTTCTTCCCATGTATATATATTGGGCTCCAGAAACTGGTCTACCTGTTCTGCTAATCCATTGGGGTCCTCTAGTAATCCTTTTAATTATTTCTTGAACATTCTCACGTCAGAGGAACTGAGAGGTATGGTTACAAATCCAGTTCCTCCCTGCACCCCACCCAGTGGTACTTCCCTCAGGGGGGGTAATCCCAATGCTTGGGGTTCCCATGCCCTGATCTGCTTTCCTCTCGTGCCACCCTGTTTCGGGTGTTTTGGCTATGCCCATCAGGGGGTAGGGGAGGTGCCGTTGGGGCTACTGGAGGTAGAGGGGGTAAGTGCTCCAATGTATCCCATTCTTTATTTTCTGATACCTTAAACATGCTCCCCTTTGAGGGTGCGGTCTCCCCCTCCCAGGAGGCAGCATAGTCACTGTGAAAAACGCCAATCATTTGTTTTTAAAATTTTTAAAAGTTTAATTGTAATAAAATGGTTATAACAATAGTAATATAATTAGAGTAATAAAATTTGAACAATTGAAATTAGGACAATATGAGACAATAAAAACAAAGAGATACGGATGTCCAGGTACCTTTTTCTGGGCAACACAAGCCCAAAAAAGGACACCTGTTAACAGAGGATTAACCCTTAAAAACAATCACCTGTTGCATATTCATACACCTCATACATGATGCATAAATTCCATTCAAACACAAGACTTTGTCTGGTCATCGTCACCTTCTTCCTCTGAATCCTAACGGTGCCTTCATGTCTGAGCAAGGCGGGAGGAAGTTAGCTTTCTGCTGATAAGGGAGCAATAAATTCTCTTTCTCTGAAAGATTTAGGTGTCCTGTGGCTGCTATCTGGTGTGAGTCCTTTCTTTTAAAAAAATATCATACACAGCATACTTTCTATTTTAACATTATGTTATAACCTAAAACTATATTTAACATACTACTTAAGGAAATTAATACAGCATAACTTTCTAACATAACACATATAATATTCATTTTAATATTTGCGAAAAGCCAGTCATAAAATACGCATTTTTCACAGTCACTCTCTTCCTGATTGAATGGTTTCTTAGCTCTTACATAGATGTTTAATGCCTGACATATCCATCCTTCGTCTGATCCATATCTTGTCTAGTAGACATGATCGCTCCTAATTTCCCCTTTGGTCCATTCTACCATGCAATACTGAATCACTTCGAGTCCGTCCTTATCTCTGGTATTGGGGTCATATTTCTACTGGGCTAGTTTCCTTTCCAGTGAGCTATCTAGAGGTATACCTATTGGTACCTCCTCAATTTCTACTTCTCCCCTTGGGGATTCCCTACTCTCTCATAGTTCCATCCTGACCAGCCGATCACTGGCCCTCCCCTAACAGTCGGCCTTTCCAACCACAGGCCCTCCCGATAGAGCCCACCTCTCCAATCAAGGGCCCTCCTGACAGACCCCGCCTCTCAGAAGGGAAAGGAAAAAGGGGGGGGGGGGGAAGGGAAGAAACAAGGAAAGGAAGAAAGAGAAGGAAAAGCAAAGACAGAGAGGGGAAATGACGGCCAGCCGCCTCCGCGCCC
>JAGGNK010009103.1:0-19497 GCA_017590115.1 Montifringilla adamsi | reverse complement strand
AGACCCTCAGGTCCTTTTCCCTCTGGGGGCAATTCTTTCTGATATGCCCATTCTCTTTACAGTATAAGCAAACTGGTCCTAGGTTTCCCCATCTCCCAAACTCTCCTTTTTGTGTCCAGTCCCAAGGAGCTGCATCCCCCCTCCATCTATCTTTTCCCATTCGGGGGTCCCCTTCCTCCCCACATGGGTTGTTCTTTACGTGCTGGTTTCCTTCTCTAATGGCAGTTACCATTACCTTGGCCTTTGCCTTGGTCTCCTTTTCTTCCCTCTTTACATACACCTTCTGTGCCTCTCTTAAAAGATCATCTAATCTCCTTTCTTGACAACCATCTAACTTTTCTAACTTTCTTCGTATATCTGGCCAAGCGTGACAAAATTTATCTTTAGTAAGATCTGTCCAGTCACTGTAACAGGGTCAATCCCTGAATATTGCCTCATATTCCTCTTCAATCTTTCTAGCCACTCTGTTAGAGTTTCTTCCTTCTTTTGCTGCTCATCAAAAGCTTTACGAGCATTTTGATTTTGTGGTGCCACCTCTTTGATACCTCTTGTAATTAATGCTCTATACTCCTCCATGTCTTGCCTTCCCCCACTGCTGTTGTGGTCCCAATTGGGGCACACTGTGGGCATTTTTGTGGTGCCAACTCTTTGATACCTCTTGTAATTAATGCTCTATACTCCTCCATGTCTTGCCTTCCCCCACTGCTGTTGTGGTCCCAATTGGGGCACACTGTGGGCATTTTCAGGTCCCCTGGAGGTCCTTGCACATGCTCCCTTTCCTATATCTGTATCCCAGCTGCCCGGATCATCTTTCTTCTGGTGTGAATATCATGGTCATTATTGATTACATTTCTTCCCATGTATATATATTGGGCTCCAGAAACTGGTCTACCTGTTCTGCTAATCCATTGGGGTCCTCTAGTAATCCTTTTAATTATTTCTTGAACATTCTCACGTCAGAGGAACTGAGAGGTATGGTTACAAATCCAGTTCCTCCCTGCACCCCCCCCCCAGGGGTACTTCCCTCAGGGGATATAATCCCACTGCTTGGTTCCCATGCCCTGATCTGCTTTCCTCTCGTGCCACCCTGTTTCGGGTGTTTTGGCTATGCCCATCAGGGGGTAGGGGAGGTGCCGTTGGGGCTACTGGAGGTAGAGGGGGTAAGTGCTCCAATGTATCCCATTCTTTATTTTCTGATACCTTAAACATGCTCACCTTTGAGGGTGCGGTCTCCCCCTCCCAGGAGGCAGCATAGTCACTGTGAAAAACGCCAATCATTTGTTTTTAAAATTTTTAAAAGTTTAATTGTAATAAAATGGTTATAACAATAGTAATATAATTAGAGTAATAAAATTTGAACAATTGAAATTAGGACAATATGAGACAATAAAAACAAAGAGATACGGATGTCCAGGTACCTTTTTCTGGGCAACACAAGCCCAAAAAAGGACACCTGTTAACAGAGGATTAACCCTTAAAAACAATCACCTGTTGCATATTCATACACCTCATACATGATGCATAAATTCCATTCAAACACAAGACTTTGTCTGGTCATCGTCACCTTCTTCCTCTGAATCCTAACGGTGCCTTCATGTCTGAGCAAGGCGGGAGGAAGTTAGCTTTCTGCTGATAAGGGAGCAATAAATTCTCTTTCTCTGAAAGATTTAGGTGTCCTGTGGCTGCTATCTGGTGTGAGTCCTTTCTTTTAAAAAAATATCATACACAGCATACTTTCTATTTTAACATTATGTTATAACCTAAAACTATATTTAACATACTACTTAAGGAAATTAATACAGCATAACTTTCTAACATAACACATATAATATTCATTTTAATATTTGCGAAAAGCCAGTCATAAAATACGCATTTTTCACAGTCACTCTCTTCCTGATTGAATGGTTTCTTAGCTCTTACATAGATGTTTAATGCCTGACATATCCATCCTTCGTCTGATCCATATCTTGTCTAGTAGACATGATCGCTCCTAATTTCCCCTTTGGTCCATTCTACCATGCAATACTGAATCACTTCGAGTCCGTCCTTATCTCTGGTATTGGGGTCATATTTCTACTGGGCTAGTTTCCTTTCCAGTGAGCTATCTAGAGGTATACCTATTGGTACCTCCTCAATTTCTACTTCTCCCCTTGGGGATTCCCTACTCTCTCATAGTTCCATCCTGACCAGCCGATCACTGGCCCTCCCCTAACAGTCGGCCTTTCCAACCACAGGCCCTCCCGATAGAGCCCACCTCTCCAATCAAGGGCCCTCCTGACAGACCCCGCCTCTCAGAAGGGAAAGGAAAAAGGGGGGGGGGGGAGGGAAACCCCCCCCCCCCCCCCCCCAAAAGCTGTACTTCTCTTTTGACAAGTAAGAAAAACACTTATGATCCAAGGGCTTCTGTATGACGGGATTGGTCCCTCCCGTTCCTCCCCTCCTCTGTTCAGTGCTCTGGAACCCGGTCACACTCTGTTTCCTGCCCCACCTCACTCAGCTTGGCTAAGGCTCACCCCTGGCCCAATTCGCCTTGGCGGCTGTGGTCCCACCCCTGGCCCTGCTCGGCCCCGGCACCTCTACCTGCTCCAACTCGGTTGGGCCTCAGGGGCTCCGCCCCTGGCCCCCTCAGGTCAGTGGCGTGCAAACCGCTGCACCGACTCCTGGGCGACCCCTTGATGGTCACCCTGCTTCCAGCCCGATCTTGGTTGACTCTGGAAATTATAGCACTGCCTGTGCCCCAGATGTCACCAGCACTTCGAGCTCCACATGAGCCACTGCACCCCACTGTGTCACGTGGAGCTCAGCAGCTCCCTTTGGTGTGCTATCTGGGAATCCCACCGCAGGTCCTTGTCCTGGCACAAATGTGGTCCCACCAATAGGCGACCCCCATTCCTAAGTCCTCACAAACACTTCAATCTCAAGCATCCCATGAGCCACGGGGTCCTCTTCTACGGGATCCCCCCTTTCCTCCCCACCACCTGTCCTGCCTTTCCCTTTTCCTTCCCACCATCCAATATCCTGACACTTCAAGGGACCAGGACGGATCCAGTATAGTATTAGTGTGAAGCTCACTTTCATATACTGGAATTGCGGAGTAACAATCTAGCCAAAAATAGTTATGAGGATGGTACTCACCCCCCTTCCCCTCTTTTCTTTATCCAGCCTCCTGTTGTCTTCGGGCTTTCAATCTGTGACCACCGGTGGTCCTGGGAGAGTCCGATAGACTCTGCCAAATTTGTGGTGGGGGGCACCCCTTTTGAAAACGCTTAGTACCACTGAGGTGAGGTGTAAATCCCGGGGAGAACCCCCATTGTGAGGAAATTATACTAATTTCAAAAAAAAAAATATTAAAAGGTTTATTAAAACCTTATTGAAAAAATACAACAGAAGACTGAATAGAGAAAATATTACAGTGCCAGGAGCAAAGGATTTTTCCCACCACGTGCTCATTCACACTGATACATGGAAAGACTCTAAAACTGTCCTAGGGTGCGGTTATGATGCTTGTATCCCCAATCGTGTGTTCTGTTAATGCTGGATATTATGTACTGTGCCTTCAAGACTGGCTCTGAAGAGCAAGGTTTGTTTTGGTTTCTTATCAAACTCAAAGACAAAATGAATTATAAAGTAAGTATGTATTTTCGGCCAGACGCATGTGGGATACCTCTGCAAAGGCATGCATATCTACTCACTCTCAGAGCTCTTTTTTATCATGTAAAATGTTACATATGCATTAGGTTTTGCAATACATCAATGCATAATTATTTCTTGGCTCCACCTTGTCCTGCTTCGTATGTTAATTATCTTATCAGTCCCTTGCTCCTGGGCCTCCGTACTTGTCTCTGGTGGTCGTCTTGGGGGTCCTTGGGGGTCAGAGGGGGATGAAGTAAGTAGTCTTCATCAAAGTTGACCTTCTCACCCCATCTTCTTGCGCATGCTTACTGATCCTTTGGTCACAGTCCAAACTATGAGGTTGGTTTGATCTGGTTCAGGGGTCCAGATGAGCCTTGTTATCTTGGTAGCCTTGTAACTTTGTCCTGTTTTGATGAACATCATCCTTCCCTTATCACACATCCTTGCATTCTTTCATGTTACTCTTGCACGTATACC
The DNA here is from genome assembly GCA_017590115.1 of Montifringilla adamsi. Taxonomy (NCBI): domain Eukaryota; kingdom Metazoa; phylum Chordata; class Aves; order Passeriformes; family Passeridae; genus Montifringilla; species Montifringilla adamsi. The sequence continues at coordinate 15,387 of JAGGNK010009103.1, read as the reverse complement.
CTGTCTTGCCTTTACAGGCAGTTAGCACAGTAAAATGCAGTAAATATTAAACAATATTTCATCTAAATATTTATGTTTAATCAATACCCCCTCTAATTCCTAACCCCATATCTCAGTCCCCCCTTTTTTCTAAGGCAGTAAATTATTTTAGTACAGAAATTCTTCTTCCCAATCTCTACGATATGTCTCTTAATGCTTTGCCATGTACTCAGGATAAAGAGGTTAATATTGCTACTCCTTGCAGCATTTTCCAATTCCAGATAAGTATCACAAAAGACAGTGCTAAACTTATACAAACTACTATCAATAAAACAATAATGGGGTGACATAATGTTGTTGAGGACTCTTCATGTGTGGAGACACGAAGTTTGACTTCATTTTTTTAGAAAGCTGATTTATTATTTTATAATATATATTATATTAAAATACTACATGAAAACGATACTAAAAAACAGAGATAAAAAGAATGATTAGAAAGCTACAATGAACAAGAATAGAATAGAATGTATAACAAAATTTTGTGACTCTCAGAGTCCGATGCAGCTGCATCTGTGATTGGCTCTTAATTAAAAATAACTAACATGCACCAATCACAGCTGCACCTGTTACATTCCACAGCAGCCAATAGTTATTGTTTACATTTCTTTCCTGGAGCCCTCAGGTCCTCAGGAGGGGAAAAATCCTAGCAGAGGATTTTTCATAAAATATCATGATGACATAATGTATTTAGAATCCCAGTTGCAGTTGGCGACCATCCAAAAAGTGAATCCCACCAGTTGTGGCTCGTGTCTTGTTTGACCCTTTGCAGGACCTTGTTTATTTCTTTTGTGTCATGATGGACGGTGATTAAAGTTTTCTTCCTGGCTTCTTGAATATCTTTTAGAATTTTGACAAGGTCCTGATGCTTAATTAATTGTCTCACTAAGGTGAGGTTCATTCCAATAGGTGTAGGTAACAACTTGTGATACATTGTGTAGTTCGACCTAATTAGCTGGTGGGATACAACTGGTGCTAAATACAGAAAGTCACATCCAACAATCTTTACAAAATTACAAATACAAAAGTTAGAATGATTATTACTGAGTAAAGTTACATTATCTTCATCTATTTCTACAAAAGCACACAAAGTCCTCAAACATACACAGCCCGGAAGAATATACACAAGTACAGTTCTTTGACTAGTATCTGGGTGAATCTCAAAGTGACAAACCCCTTGCTCAGTATCAAGACATATGTCTTGAGCATCGATTGTGTTGCTTTCACAAATAAACCCTTGTTGTTCCCAGATAACAATGTTAGCAATAGGATCATTGGTAAAATTTAACAAAGTCCACCAAGATTGAAATTTCTTTTCAAAATCAATAGCATTGTCCCAGACAGCTTTTCAAATTTCAATCGGAAAGCCTCCTTCACTTCCTTCTCTTATAATTAAGGCAGCTGTTGATTGCAACCATAATTGTGCCTGTATACAACTAAAAGCCAAAGACATATTACTCTGAGCCATAGCAAGGGCATCTATGATTAACCTCTGGTCTTGGTCCTCCACTTTTTCCCAACTTGGTAACACTTTTGAAACCTGCCACTGACTGGTTCCCAATGCCAACAAAGATGACTGTTGGGGTTGTTCTAATTTTGTTAGATCACTTGTTGCAGCGGCTAATTCATTCATTAATATTTCTGAATTTATTCAATTTAGAACTCCCAGCCCTGTCCCTAATATTCCAGTCAGATCCCTTTGCATTCTGCCCCTGGTGTATGCTTGCCCTTGCAACCATGTTGTCCAACCCTCAAAGGATGTCTCTAGGAAAGAAGAGCAGGCTGGTTGAATTTTAGAGATGTTCGTTTGCGTTACTAATTCAACACGCTTGAGAGACCATTCTGGATTAAACAACAATTGCTGTTGGCCTGTGTTCCTTATTACATATGGGCCAATTTCATAAATTTCAGGTTCAAACCTAGGTGGCATGATTTGAGTTTGGGCTGGAGTGCTGGCATCGATTGTAACGGGCTCAGTTGTGGCATTTATTTTAAATTTGAAGGAGAGCCCAAGAGTATCATGGGTCCAAAGACAAACCACCTCAGCAGTCTGTACTAATGTAAAGTTATACCAACAGTCTAATTCACTTGAACGACTACAAACCTCCCGGTGTTTGTCTGTGGGAGTGGTTGAAACATTAATTTGGATTACTTTCTTATAAGTGGCTCCATTAATCATCGACATCCTATTCTAATTTCCTCTCCTATAGTCCCTTGAAGAGACCACAATCTTTGTTTCTGCCATTCTTGCCTTTCATATACTTGGTTTTCATGCATGACTACAGTCGATAGGTTTAAATCTTTTATATCAGAATATTGTCCCCGGTTGGCTGCCACAGGTCTGAATAGCGCAGTCCTGTTCAGCACAGCCTGCCTGAGTTCCCAGGCAGCTTCCAGCCACAGGCAACCTTAGCAAGCTCAGCTCTTAAGCGATTTCAGCTCTTTAGTGATTATCAGCTCATTAGGTGATTTCAGCTCTTTAGCTTGCTAAGTGCCTTTGGCAGACACAGGGAGAGAGAGGAGAAGCGCTGTGTAAGGTTCCACAGAGATGTCCTTTATTGATCTTCTGCAACGGTCTCAGGGACAGTGTCTTCTGACAAACTGGGCAAAAGTAGCTCTTTATATAGGGTACAGGAGTTTTAGAAATTGTCCAATGGTAAGGGTCAAAAGGAAAGTGACCTATACTCTTACAGAGAGATAAGCAAGGGTCCAAAGGTGGAAGAGCAGCTTCTCAGGTCCAGTCATAATGACTTGGCATTTCTTATCTTAGGCTGCTGACCGCCAGGGACGCCTTGCAGGCCCTGTGCCTGCTACATCCCATGGATCCAGTGTACTGAATAAAAGCTTGGGACCAAGGCCACTCAGCATTGTCCTGGCTAGAGGTTTTGTCTAATTCTTGGATTGCAATTATGATTATAAGCAAAACAATTTTCTTGATTAAATTCCTGCAATCTAAATTACTAAACATTCCCAAGCAAAATGTACTCATTTTGTTCAAGTGAGTTTTAGTTTCAATTCATTATAACGTGGAGTTGTTGTCCAAAGGGTCTCTGGAGCTTTCTTCACTCGAGAGTGGTGAATCCAGGTATTCCGTTCCTTTGTCGTGGTGTCGTGGTGGTGACTATGTCCCAGCTAGGTGGCACCTGGGGCACGACAGACCCCCCTTTGCAAGCTCCGCAGAATCCCAGCTACCCGCAGTGGTTCGGCGCAGGAACAAAAGGCAGCAGCACGGGTCTTGGGGTGAAACTGGGGTGGCTTTATTTCATGATCAGCACCCAAGACCCAGACTTGGGGCTAACAAGAGCTTTCATACCTTGATCGGGAGGGGGAGTTTAGGGTAACAAACCAGTAGCGGCAGGGTTGGGGGGGGTTGAAGGCAGGCTATTTTACACTTGAAGCAATAAAGGAGCACTAGGGAGGGGAATAACTTGGGTAAACTAATAGGGTTCCAAAGGACACAATATAGACAGGGAATTCTCCAGAAGAGAGGGCAGGTTCGGGGGAGAATTGGCATCCAGTGGGAGGGGGGAGCAAGGGGGATTCGGGGGAAAAAGGGCAGGGATAGGAGGGATTAACAACTCGGAAGGTGGGGGTTTAAAACTTGGTAGGAAGTGGCATAAGGGGATTGCAAAATCACAAATCGAACAGCAAGCATACCAATAAAACTAAGGAAAACACACTGCAACATCTCCCCCTTTTTCCTTTTACAAAGGCAAGGGAAAGGTGTTGGAGTTTAAATAGAATAACAAAACGTATTAGTGTAATACAATATAAAATTTTACCAACACAATACAAAACAGATAGAAAATTAAAAACTTTAAAAAAAAAAAACCAAATAATTTTGAATGTGTCCTATTTGGGTTTTACTGATCTTGTTTTTCACTTATTATATTTTCTTTTTTGTACTTTTATCTAGTGTCTTAATTTACTGCTAAACAATATTTTGACTTTGGATAACTAATTTATAAGAATTGGCTTGGCTTTAAAAGGTGATTAAAGAATTATTCTTAAATTCTTAAATAAGGAAACTTTAAAAGCGACAAACTTAAAAAGACTTAACACTTGTAGCACCCAGGAACCATATATATAAAACAAATAAATTTACTTTATACTAGACAATTTCTAATTATTTTTTTGTTGTAACTTGAAATTATAATTCTAAAATTGGGAATTTTAATACTAAGTTAATTAAAAATCAACTGGTTCCTGGTTACTATTCTTTTAACCACTTAACTTTTCTTTTTGTTAATATAACTACTAATTATTTTATAATACAAAGTAGAGCAATGAGGTGTTCACCACATTAATTCGGCCGATCTTTCTTGGCTGACTTTCTGGACAGTTATTTTCATTCGCACTTAGAAAACTTTGGTCATCTTCTTCATCTGCTGGAGAACATCGAGTTCGAGGGTCCTTTTCTCCAAAGAGTTCAGTTCAGTAAATGGTCACAATCGAATATAGCATAGTAGACTTTGGCGTGATTATAATATTCTTCTTTCTATAATATATAACTCAACAACTGGGTTAATTTTAAAATTACTTTGAATATGACAGGCAGTTATCTTTAAAAAATAAGAAAACATAAGTCTGGGATCATGGAACTGCTTAATTAATAACTAAATCGAACTCAATAAGGTATCTGACATTTTGGTTTTGGGATTAAGGAAACATAATTCTTCAGGGCTTAAGACATGTTTAATAATTAAACTTCTTATATATTTGATTAGATTGATAATCTTTACTTTTACAAAAACACACTGTTTAAAAAATCTGAAACAGTTTATATATTTAATTAAATTAATAATATTTACTTTTGTAAAAATATACTGTTTAAAAATCTTAAAAGAGTATTTTACAACTTCAAATTAAATCGACAACTCTTCAAATTAACAAATCAAATATTATCATTGAAGGGATTAAGTGTTATAGAACTTTAACTTAAATTGAAACACTTTATCTTTAGGTTCCCTCTTTATTATAAAAATGTGATTACCATCCTTCCGCAGGGCCCTTTGCAAAAAAGACAAAAATCAGGATCTCTCACAGCTTAATATTCATTAAACTGGTATAAATAGAATTAACATCCATATTATTTATTTAAACTAATAGTAATATAGAAATTAAAAGGAACGTTGGGTAGGGTCTGATTAGGAGGAGGGACAGGAAACTTGAGCAGCCACTTCTTGCAGTTAAAAGTTAAAACACTTGAATTATTAAAAACATATGAAGAATTATTGAAAATATGACAAAACATGTTCCAAATTGCTCTTTTAGTTCTCTCTTTACTTGATCATTTGTTGCGGTCGCTAAAATTTGCAAATCTATAATTTGAAAGGGTTTCTGCAGGGGTTTAGAAGGATCTAAGCCTTCTGGAAGATCTTTATAGAAATTAAATGCTGATTGGGTCCGAATTTTACAGGGAATGTTACGATAAAATCAGTGGCTGCAGCAAGTGAATAAGGGGGTAGGTGAGGGAATGGATCTGGGCGTCGCCATCCTGGGGGGGGGAACAAGATGGTGGCTACCGGGTCTGGGTTTTCAGATCCCCCTCCTCCAAGAGGGGGCACCTCCAAAGGGAGGAGCGACTCCTCAAGAAAGGAGGTCCCCTGAAGGGAGGCTCCACTTGAGACCCTCCCCCCAGAGGAGGAGCTGGAAGAAGGATTAGGGATTGCTTCAGTCCCACCCTCCCGCAAAGGGGACTGGCCTACAACCCATAATGTGGGAGGTGGCCCTTGAGGAAGGGGTGGGGTTGGCGGTAAGATTGGTGCCGGAAAAGAAGGGTCTTGGCGGGAAAGTAAGCTCCAAGCGGCGTGGCCACCTCCATCTTGGGAAGGGGGGCTCGGCGCACTGCAGTTCCCTAGTAAGGCCTGAACAGTGTCTGGCCGGGAGCTTGGAGCAGTGCAGCCAACACCAGCTCCAAGGGAGGATGGGGAAGGGTTTTCAGTAGTCTGAGAGACAGAGGGTATAGGGAGCTTCACAGAAGCTCTAGGGGAATTTACGGGAGAAGAGCCTGACGCAGCCAAATTAAAATGATGTTTGGGGCTATCGAAGGTATTTTTAACATTAATAATATTAAAATCTTTCCCTTATTTCTGGGCGTGCTGCTGCTTAGTGAAAAATTTTTGCCCCATCTTGGTGTTCTCTGCTCTCTCCCCCTCAAGGGATGCCCCAGCTCCTTGAGGGAGGGCCCTGACTTGCAGGAGGAAAAACAGAAAGCAGAAGGAACACCTCTCTGGTAAATGAGGGAGGGAAATGAGCCAGATGTGGAGGCCTCTGCTTGCTTGGCCACCAGCCATTGGAGACAAATTCCCACCCGCCGGGGATAGAAAGCAAAGAAAACCCCGCTTTGGCTCACTTACCCTCCGAGCTCGGGTGTCTGGTCTTCCTCTGATGGGCAAACGTGATCCTTGGCCCGTTGGCCCACTTCGGCTGACGAATTCCCCCGAGGATCCGTCTGCGCCGGTCCCTCTGTCTATCAGGGTTTGCCAAATGGATCTGATGGTCATCGGTAGACTGGGGACTTTTTCTTTCCCGACTCACCACCGCCAGGGACCTGGGTGTTCCCAGTGCTTCAAGGCCCGTCCCCAGAGCCTTGGTCACGGCCACTGTCGGTCCCTGGTGTGCTTGTCCCAGTGCGAGCACCTTTCCCTGCCTGCAGACACCACGCAACTCCCAGCTGCTAACTGCTCAGGGTCCTGGCTCAGTCCATTGAGCCTTCTGGCAAGCTTCTGGGTAAGCGTCTGAATCTGGGAAGGGCGAGAGAGTCCCAGAGCCTTAAAATTGCTGCTTGGCTCCTCTTAAAGTCGCAGGCAGAGCTCCCAAATGTCGTTGATGTTCTCAAGCCCCACATTAGGGGCGCCAAGCTGTCGCGGTGGTGACTATGTCCCGGCTAGGTGGCACCTGGGGCACGACAGACCCCCCTTTGCAAGCTCCGCAGAATCCCAGCTACCCGAATTACTAAACATTCCCAAGCAAAATGTACTCATTTTGTTCAAGTGAGTTTTAGTTTCAATTCATTATAACGTGGAGTTGTTGTCCAAAGGGTCTCTGGAGCTTTCTTCACTCGAGAGTGGTGAATCCAGGTATTCCGTTCCTTTGTCGTGGTGTCGTGGTGGTGACTATGTCCCAGCTAGGTGGCACCTGGGGCACGACAGACCCCCCTTTGCAAGCTCCGCAGAATCCCAGCTACCCGCAGTGGTTCGGCGCAGGAACAAAAGGCAGCAGCACGGGTCTTGGCGTGAAACTGGGGTGGCTTTATTTCATGATCAGCACCCAAGACCCAGACTTGGGGCTAACAAGAGCTTTCATACCTTGCTCGGGAGGAGGGGTTTAGGGTAACAAACCAGTAGCGGCAGGGTTGGGGGGGGTTGAAGGCAGGCTATTTTACACTTGAAGCAATAAAGGAGCACTAGGGAGGGGAATAACTTGGGTAAACTAATAGGGTTCCAAAGGACACAAAATAGACAGGGAATTCTCCAGAAGAGAGGGCAGGTTCGGGGGAGAATTGGCATCCAGTGGGAGGGGGGAGCAAGGGGGATTCGGGGGAAAAAGGGCAGGGATGGGAGGGATTAACAACTCGGAAGGTGGGGGTTTAAAACTTGGTAGGAAGTGGCATAAGGGGATTGCAAAATCACAAATTGAACAGCAAGCATACCAATAAAACTAAGGAAAACACACTGCAACATTCCTTGGTCTTAATTGCGGTGAAAGTGGTGAGAAGCACTTGGAACAGTGCTTCCCACTGCAGTTCTAATGTCTTCTCTGCAAAAGACTTGACACACACATAATCCCCAGGCTGTATGTCATGCACTGGTCCATCTAGCCCTCTGCTCTGAGTTCCAGCCACATGTTTTTCAATTTCTCTGAGTTTTTTACCTAAGGCCACCATATAGGCATTCAGCTTTTCTTCCCCAATTTGGGTGGATATCCCTTTTTGCACACCATAATGGCCTCCCGTAAAGCATTTCAAAGGGGCTCAGCTTTTCTTTAGTTCTGGGCTTAGTCTGAATTCACAGCAATGCTAACGGGAGGGACTGGGGCCAAGGCAAATGAACCTCTTGCCCTAGTCTCACAATTTGTTGCTTGATCAAATTATTCATTTTCTCAACTTGGCTGCTTGACTGGGGACAGTATGGCGTGTGAAGTTCCCAATCTATGCCGAGATGATGACTGATCTGTTGCACTATTTTTGAAATAAAATGTGGTCCCCTATCTGAGGATATTGTGGCTGGTACTCCAAAGTGTGGTATTATTTCTTGCAACAGCACCTTGATTACCTCCCAGGCTTTGGCAGTCCTGGTGGGGAAAGCCTCTGGCCATCCTGAAAAGGTATCTGTTAGTACTAAAAAATATTGGCACCCCCCTTTTCTTGGTAATTCTGAAAAATGTATTTGCCACTGCTGGCCGGGTCCATGGCCCTTTCCAATTTGGCCAAGTTTTGGTTTAGGGGTATTAGTCTGGAGGCAAAGTTCACACTGCTGGGCCACTTGAGTAACGGTAGCATATAAGTTCCTGGCAGTGATCTTTCCAACCAAATAACTATACAAAGTGTCAATTCCCCAGTGTGTCTTCTGATGTTCCTCTATTACTAATGGCCATAGTAAATGGGAGGGAATAACCAGTTTCCTTTCCACTGTAACAGCCCATCCCTCCTGGTTATATGTTCCCTTCTGATCCTCAATTAGCCTTCTGTCCTTTTTATTATACACTGGCTTACCTTCTAGGGAGATTTGGCCATTGGGAATCAAGGCTCCTTCTACTGTCACCTCACCTTTTGCTGCTTCTTTTGCCTCTCTGTCCACCAGCTCATTTCCCTCTTCCAATTCTGAGCTCACCTTCTGATGTGCCTTAATGTGCATGATTGCCACCTTCTCAGGCAGTTTGACCACTTCCAACAGTTGTATTATTTCTCATGTATGTTTAATGTTCTTCCCTTGCGAGTTTAACAGTCCTCTTTCTTTCTAGATTGCTCCATGAGCATGCACCACCTCAAATGCGTATCTTGAATCTCTGTAGATGTTTCTTTTCTTCCCTTCTGATAACTCTAAGGCACGGGTTAGGGCAATTATTTCTGCCTTTTGTGCAGAAGTACCTGCTAGTAAAGGTCCTCTTTCAATTAGGTCTCTGGATGTGGTAACCGCATACCCAGCATGTCACTTTCCATTGATGACATACCTACTTCCATCTGTGAACCAGATTTCTGCATCATCCAAAGGGGTATCCTTCAGATCTGGGCAGCTGGAGTAAGTGGCTTCAATGTTTTCCAGGCTGTTGTGATGTACCGGCTCTCCTTGATTTCCACTAAGAAAAGAGGCTGGGTTGACAATGTTACTTACTACTATCTCTACATCATCTTGCTCAACCATGATAGCTTGATATTTCAGGAACCATTGTGGGGAAAGCCAATGGCCTCCCTTTGTTTCCAGTACTGCAGATACTGTATGGGACACTATCATAGTAATTTTCTGGCCCAGGGTGAACTTGCAGGCTTCTTGAATGTTCAGTACAACGGTAGCAACCACTCTGAGGCAACCTGGCCATCCTTTAGCTGCTGCATCCACCTGCTTAGAGAGATAAGCCACTGCCCTTCTATATTGGCCCAGGTCCTGTGCTAGTATCCCAAGAGCTACTCCCTGTTTCTCATGGGGGAAGAGAAAGAATGGTTTATTCATATCTGGAAGGCCTAGAGCTGGAGCTGACATAAGGGCCTTTTTCAGTTGGTCAAAGGCCTATGTGGTTTCTTTTGTCCACTGGAGGTCTCTGTTCCCGTTTGCAATGAGCAAATGCAGAGGTTTCACGAGTATCCCATAATGATAAATCCATAATCTGCACCAACCCATCATCCCTAAAAAGGTCCTTAGTTCTTTTATGGTCTCGGGTTTTGGGATTTGGCATAGCGATTCTATGTGCTCTTTCCCCAAGGTCTGTTGTCCAGCATTGACCTCATAACCTAGGTAGATCACCTTCTGCTTTACCACCTGAGCTTTTTTCTTTGATACTCTACAGCATATACAACAACCAGCATATACAGCTTTCCTTCAATTTTAATGAATTAATTTAAAATTACATTTTTTTTAAGATAACAGCTTTTAACAATTTATGCATGTTTTCACAGAAGACACTTGACCAAATCACACTATCTGAATTTTCAAAATAATGAGAACAGAAGTCTTTACCCATTTCATGAATTCTCAAACTAATATGTTCTCAGCTATTATATACTTTCCTAGTAATTAACAGCTGTTCAAAAAGAATTATTCCTCTGTTAAACATGCCTTAATTCTCAAAACTATTTGAATCATGAGAAACTGGAAAAAAGAATGAGCAAAATCAGCAGTAACAGCATCACTTAGAGCAGTGGTACTTGCTTTGGAGGCATAACACACACAGGATAGTAAAGGAAGTCTTATGTACACAAGGACTTAAGTACATCCCCAACTCTGTGCAATCACACCTATTGACATCAGTGGAATTTAAAGTTTCATTAGCATAAACAGAAAAAAATTACTATATTTACATTTCTTATATAGTAATAAAATCACATATAAACATATGAATATATGGAAGAGATTGACTGATAATATGGGTTTCTTTACAAGCTTGATTGCCATACTACTCACAAACTACTATTAAATAGAACTCACTTTTAGATTTCTAAGAGTAATATATATGTGTTCTATCCAAAATTCCATGCTAAATTATTTCAGACATTATACACAAAAGGAATGCAATAATCACACAAGAAGAATTTGAAAAGTCCAGTAGGGGAGAGAACACTGTTAGTTTTGGATTTGTCCACATTCTGGACCACAGCTGTGTGAAAATGGTCACTCAGCCAGGAGCAAATGTGCACAGCAGGGACAGCACTGTCACAAGATAAATACCTCAGATTTCTTTATTAATAACTCTCAGGAGTAGCAGAATGTCTAAAGTTTGACACAGAGATGAATTTTGAGAGGAAAAATGTTTTTGAGCAAAGAAAAATCACAGTTTTTACAGCAGTTCCCACTGTAGCCTACATCCCGGATTTATTCTATCCTTTTACTGCACAAACCCATCTGATCCTGACCACTTGAATTACAAGGATGCACAGAACCTATTTCACATCTGCTCACTGAGCCTGAGGAATGTTTTATAGTGAAAAGGAAAGGACAGGTGTTGGGGAAGATGAAACAGAAAAGCCTTATAAATATGATTGCCTGGCAAAAGATTTTGAGAATATGGAAACTATAAGCAAGATTGAGATGAAAGCAAGCTTTGAGATACCTTAGTTACTGAACAACTAGAAAACAATTATATGGCTGGCTGAAGGTAATCCCCTTTTGATGAAACAATATCCTCTGCTTGCAGACAGGTCCAAGGGTCAGAGCAGACCCTACTAGCTTGGCAGAAGGGGTCCAAAGAGTAGATTTTAAGGTTTAAAATGTAACACAGTATGGTAATGTAATGATTCTTATAGGCTGTATGTAAATGCTATAGGATTTGTATCTTGTATTAGATTGGTTAGTGAGAATTAGAATATTCAGCACAGAAGAAGATTTATGGTATTGTAATGGGAACTTCTCTCTATTTTACTCTTTTGTCCTCTCTCTTTTACTCTTTACTCTTCCTCGCTCTCTCATTTTCTCTTTACCATGCTCTTGCCTTCTTTCTCTTTACCACTCTCTTTACTTCTCTCGGGCCTGCTCTGAGCTGCATCTGGCAGCTCCAAGCAGGGCCCCTGCATCCACATCCTTTGCAATAAACTGCAAGTTCCAAGACCTGGCTTCAGAGATCTCTCGTCTCTGTCCATCCCAACTGTCCTATCCCCCGTCGCTCCTAAAACAAGGACCAGTAATACAAATAAACTGAAACACAAGACGCTCAGAAATTCCTCATTTCTTTAAAATCTGTTCTAAGGGTTTGTTGTGAAATGCATTTAGGCTTGGTCCACAGTATTTTTAATTCAAATATACACGTCTCCATTTTTTCTATCCTTCCCAGGAAAGGATTTTTTTTTGGCTTATTCTTTCAGCATTTTGCCAGCAGTATGCTCAATGCCATTTCTTTAGGAATGAAAGCTATAGCATGATACTACAAAATGTTTGGGGAAACCTTGGCCATGACTCTCAAGCTCCAGCATACCAGATATTCATAGGTTTTCAAAGCTGATTGAAGATAGCATGAAAGCATCTGAGGTTTAGGCATGAATCACCATCCCCTTGTCAAAACGTCATGGTACAGTGATCCCCGCAGAGCTCCAAGACTGGATTTAAAACACAAAAGCTCAACACTGGTTCTTGAGCCAGCACGATTAAACATCCAAGCATGGATATCTGTTAACTCTGTGCTCAAACTACTGTATGAAAACTTGTTCCCGTTATGGCAGTTTTATAGTATTCTATAGGAAAGCTCTCTTCAGGTGGCTCCAATATCCTTTCAGTGCTAAACGAGCTGAATAAGCATTACAATTAGCCCTGAAGTTGTTGGGTAGGCAGATTTAAGAGGAAAGGATTTAATCTTCATCACTTTCCTTCTTTCTTGTTTTGACAGAATTAAGAACTTTTCAAAAATCTGATAGCACTGATGGACAGCACTCCCCCAGTTAGACTACACTCAATTACATTGTTCTGATGAAGGACAGTGAAGTCCTGTGCTCTGGATATGTTCCACTTCTGCCCTATGAGCTGCTTCCAATGCTGTGCCTTTGCTCCAGCTGTGAAACCAAACCAACAGAACCAAGGAGGTTCTGTTAGAATGAACCAAGAATTCTCACACAGTGCTGAGCCTAGCCCATTTCTCTTGAAGGGTACAACAGCAGTCATGGTAGTGAATGCTGCTCTTCATTGGGCCATTACTCTGGAAAAAACTTGCATCACCCCTCAATCTGAACAATTAAGCTTCCCAGTGATGTAGACTGGTGAAGTGTCAAACTGCAATTAGATTCCAACAGCTACTTCCAATGACCTGTCAACAGAACTTTGCACAGTTGCAACAGTCCAACAAACTAAAGGGACTACTTTTTAGGGCTACTTTTCAAACGTCATTGACTTACATCCCTTTGCTGGGTTAAGGGAAGGTGGCCCATCCACCTAGGTCAAAATCAGTAGAATTTTGGCCCAATTTGCTGTCATGCAACACGTCATGACACGATCACTTGGTATCGATGTGACATTCCCACTGAAGTGCCAGTCATTACATGACTTAAGGCTACTACTCACAGAGTGTCCACTCCACTGCTACATCCATTTTCTGGCCACCTTGAAATGACTGAGTAGTCTTACTGTTTCCAACACTCCTCAGGGGTACATGACCACCATCCCTTCACTTCTGAAGCTGAAGAACCTAATCTAAAAGTAGTACCAACAATACCAGTTTACCTAAAAACCATTTGCTGCATCAACAAACTCCAAGCAAGCACTGATAAGTAGTTTGAAGACTTTTGCATATTTTTACAGTGGGCTTTTTGTTTGCTTGTTTGTTTTTAAAGCAGATGGTGTAGTGCGCTATTTCCCTAGGGCTACCAGGGATGGAAGGAGGCAGGCCCAGCCCCAGCAGGGAGGCACAGGGGACCCCAGGCGCTGATGGCTGCCACCTGCAGATGCCAGGTTGCGACCAGCGGGCAGGGCTGCACCCTGCCTCTGCCACACCAGCTGCAGCTTCTGCAGCCTGAAACACGGCTGGCTTTGGGGTTTAAATCAAGAGCCAAAGTATTTCAGTGGTCCATATGGGACAGAAAACAGTCATCACTGCTAGCATGCTACAAGCCTACCACTAGGACAATCACCTTGTTGGAGTGAAACACCTGGGTAAATACTGAAGCATTTTCAGATTCATATTATCCTACATTTCTGTGACCTTTTACACCTGCCTTGTTTCATACTGCTGGGGTGAAGCACAAGTTCTTTATACACTATTTTAGAAATAAGAATAAAACACACCTGTGGGAAATGGATTTGTAGAGTTCTCAGGGCCTGACAGAAGGCCCACACAGTATGCACCGTATGCAAACTTTGAGACAAGAAATGCTGACTTAGAAATGCCATGGAATAGGACAGATATTGTTCAGAGAGAAATGGAGCTAGAAAAAAGTTTCAAAACACGGCTTTGCAAATAAGACTAGATACTTTGAAGAAATAGAACTATAAAAGATGTATTGTAGTGGGACCCACGAGGGGTAGTTTTAGACAATTGGCTTTAAGGCATCTACAGCATGGCGTGGCAAAAAGCTGATAGGCCAAGAAACGCATATAGTGTATTGTAATTAGGAAATAGTTGGCTTCTGATTGTGATGGCATGAATTATAACATCGGTATTGTCTCACCCTTCTCATGAGACTGCAAATGGAATAAAAGTTTTTAAAATACCTCTCAGTTGCCCCATCTCTGGGTCAGGAAAAGGGTAATGTCCGACACACACCCATATCCTCCCCCAGCACGGCCCCACTGCCCAAAGAACCCCCTGGCCCTAACAAAACCTACCCCCCGCGGGAGAGAATGATAGAGACTGTGCTGGCTTGAAATTCGATACCTTGAGCCTGCACCACGGCCAGGAGAAGGGGGGGGCAAGGTGCCCAGCCACTGGCAGACCGCAGCTGAGGTTTTAATCCCTTTGGTGATGAAACAATGGAAGCTGTAAAAAACACTGATCCTCCCCAGCTGAGAACTGAGAGGGGACAGAGGATGGGCAAGAAGAAGAAGGCTTGAGTAGGTGAAGAAATGTCAGCAGATGAGAAGTGCCCTAGATGGAGGAGATGATTGGAGTGGCCTTGGCTGGACTTTTCTCTTACATGGCCACGGGACGAAACCAATTTCTTCCTGTAATTTGGAGACTGTACCTTGGGGGAAGCGGTTGGCCAGAAGCCAGGAGTGACAAGGCCGTTAGGAGAAGTAGAGGGAACAGAGACTGATGGGGAGGGTGTGGTGGAGCCCTCTGCCTTCAGCAAAGGACCTCTGTTCCTGAAACCCCATGCCCCAGGGGAGTGAATATGGGGGGCGACAGGTGTCCCAATGGTGAGAGGCTGCCACTTCTTGGAACTGGGCAAGGCATTCTTAAAAGGACCTAAGAAGCAGTTTGGATCCATGGACAGTGGTGAGAGCACTGGACATGGAAGGAAGATGGTCACCACGGCAGATTCTCTTTGGGCGGCTGCCACGTGTAACATGGAAGCACAGGAGGTTCCAACTGTGTTTCCTGGGGAGGCCCATGGTGCAAGAGGGAGAATCCTCTCTCCTGATGAACTGGGGGGAGCTTGTGTGAAGGATGGTATTAGACTGAGAATTAAGTGTTAGAGGGGATTGAGTGTTGGAGGGGTGGGGGGAGGAAGAGTGTTTCGGAGGTGATCCATTGTGGATTGTTGTGTGTGTTTTTCTT
>JAGGNK010009092.1:0-55831 GCA_017590115.1 Montifringilla adamsi | reverse complement strand
GATCTGGACTCTCCATGCACTCTTACAACCGCAGCCCGAGATGCCATCACCACTGAGACTATCCTGGCCTCGGCAGTCCACCGGGCGCAGCCCGGCTGGAACCTACCGGGACACCCTGCTATTGATATGACTATCAACACTTACCATCAGTAGAAAATATGGACCAAAGCCCATAAGTGGAGGTGATGATAAGAATGGGCTAAAACCACAACCAAGATATACGCATGGTCTAAAAAGGTGGACCCAAGGAGGAGCCATGATAAACAATTCTTGGAACATGTAAGCTAGTTTGGGGAAAAAATTGTGAAAAATCTTCCTCACTTTCAAAAATTTAAAAAAGGTTTATTAAAACCTTATCAAAAATTACAACAGAAGACTGAATAGAGAAAATAAACACAGCGCCAGGAACAATGGATTTTTTTCCCTGTCATGTGCTCATCCACACAATGGGTGTTCTGCCTTTTAACCCTTTGGCTCCTCCCAAAGTTCTGTCCATCGACTCCTTCTTTGCTGTCCAGTGGTGGAGATCACTTCCTGACATCTTGATTGGAGGTCAGGTGTTGCCATAGTAACTAGCCGAGCCTCCCAAATGCCCCGGCTTCCCCAGCCATCCTCTGAGAACAATGCAAAAGGGGGGAGGGAACATAAATATAAATCTATAAAACTTCTCTTAGCATACACATGATATTTGCCCTTTAATTGTGAGACTTAACCATTTCATTACTCATTTATCACAAGTTTAATATGCATAATTGTTTATGAATATGTAACAGGCTGGTGCAATAAAAATGGCATATAAAAGGTGTTTCCAAAATAGCCAGTGTGCTCTTGGCTGAATGTCAAGAGGCACCTGGCCATATATATATATCTTTGCTTTGTTGTCTTTGTCTCCTATTGTCCTTTATTAAACTTTTAAAATCTTTACAGGAAAGTGAACCTTGTTTTTCACAATTGGGAGCTCATTTGGGATGTTACACCTTGCTTCTGAGACCACCAGGAGATCCCGAGTGGGGGAGGCGTGCCCTGCTGAGT
Organism: Montifringilla adamsi; assembly: GCA_017590115.1. Classification (NCBI taxonomy): domain Eukaryota; kingdom Metazoa; phylum Chordata; class Aves; order Passeriformes; family Passeridae; genus Montifringilla; species Montifringilla adamsi. Next base: position 54,799 of record JAGGNK010009092.1, on the reverse strand, counting down.
TCGGCGGCCTGCTCTGTTTTTTCTGGCACGATCGGCAGTTGCAGGTTACCACCCCCTGGACAAAAGGAGACACATAAAGCAAAGAAAAGGGAAAAGACTCCCTAAACCACAGTAGCTAGTCCCACAGTTCTTGTGCACAAAGACCCAAAGAAGAAAAGAGGATTGGTAAGTACTTTTTTTTTTTTGGGGGGGGGGGGGGGTGTGAGTAATTTGAAGGCATGTGTTGCATGAACCTCTCTGATCATTCGCAGTCCATCCACTCCCAGCTCTCTGAGCTGCGAAGGTTGACTGGAAGCTTACAGGTAGAATCAGACTTCGGTATTGATGGATGGCTCAAATTTTTAGGCCTGAGATCATGGTTATGCTCTGTTGTTAAAGTTAGCATTATAGTGAGCATTATAGCTTTATTAGTAGTGTTAATTTTGCCTTGGTTTTGCATGTGTTTACAGAATATTTGCTACATTTAATTAGACCATGCTTGTGCAACAGAAAAACAGGGGAAGTGTAGAGGATTTTGTGAACAGTTAGCTAGCTGACAAAGGTCATGCTGGAATAATACCGTTAGTTAAGCAAGAAGGAGATGAGGATAGGAGTCGGGAATCAATGTTCAGATGCAGCAAGGTCACTGTGCCCTTGCTGCAACATGAGGTTGTGGGAGAGGTTCGTTAGCTAGGAAAATGAAGAAAAGATAAGAAAAGCCACAACAAAGTAGCCACAAGAATGTAAATGTAAACGTAGTTAGCTGATAAACAACTAACCAATAATAAACTCGCTTTTTGCAATGTGCATTAGCCTTATTAACACTATTATAAATATGTTGAATGTGCCTATTCAATAAACTTTGGAGACTTGCTGATCACTCATATTGCATGCCGCATTTCTCCCGCCGATCTCAACAGGGGGGGAAGATACGGGGGATGAATGCTGTGTTATTCCAGATCAGCAAAGTGATTGTGGAGTTTCTGAGGGCTGCAGTACCGTTCTTTTGCAGAAATAAATGGCCAGCGAGGAAACAAAGTGAGAGATGAAAGGAGTGAGAGAATCCCCCAGGGTGACTGGGAGTGGGTCTCAGAGAAGGGGTGGGACCCCTTGGAGAAAGGGAGCCAAGGGTTTTCTAGCACAATACAGTAGGAAAAGGAACAAAAGTGGTGGCCTAACAAAAATGCCAGATTGAGGGATACCTGTGGCAATGGGGGGGTTTGAAGATGTTTAGTCTCTCCCTGCCTGTGGCAGTGGGGGTTTGAAGATGTTTAATCTGTGTCTGAAGTTGTTTACCCCATCTTGCCATGGCAGTTAGAAGAATTCTAGATTTTTCCCTGTCTATCCTCAAAAATCCTGCCCCTTTATGTAGAGAATTCCCTGTCAGTTAGGATTTTTGCTTTCTGCCATTGGTCTGTGCCTTTCCTGCTCCAGGATGTGTTTACATTTGCCAATCTAAGCTAGCCAGACAGTGCCCTCCCGGGTTTCCACCCCCCTCCTCCATAAAAGCCGCTGTTTTTCTCTGCTTCCCTGCTCTTTTTGCCACTGCCCCCCCCCTTTGAGTCCCGCCATTCCTGCGTCCCATCCAGCACAGAGCAGAAGCCAGCAGCCCCAGCTTGCCCCTCCACAGCAAGAGAGAAGAACGCCCGCAAGTGTTGCGTCACCTACCTCTCTTCGGCTCTGCTCCTGCAGCGGGAAAGAATAACTCCCAAGCGGCGCCGCCCTGGCACCGCTTCTGCAAGGGAAAGAAAAAAAGGCAGCTTGGAGAAACAAGCATAGAGCCCTTCCTTTTCCTTTGTCCTGATCTTTCAGCATAGGTCCACATTTATCGGCCGCTTCTGGCGGTCCGGACCCCAGCCAGTGGCCGAACCTCAATCCTGCCTGCTGGCAGCAGAGGTAGGGCGCAGCCACACCTGGCACTCGTGCCGATCGCCTCTCGCAATCAGGGCGCAATGTCAGATACCCAAGAGAATCTGGGGCTGGCCAGCAATATTTGAGATTTTTCAATACCCATGGGTGGATATTAACAAGTGACTTGAAAGGGAAAGGTACCTTATTGTTGTCTTGTTGTGAGTGAGAATGAGTGAGAGTGAGAGAGAGATATATTAAAGAAATAAAAGTGAGTGTGAATGAATGAAAGTATATGTAATATAGATTGTTGATTTAATGTTTACTTTCTGGAGGGAGGTGGATTGTATTATATTGTTGTAGAGGAAGGATTTTCTGTGCTGCAAAGGATGGGTGGTGTTCAAGTTGTTGGAGGAATGGGTTGGAGCAGGGAAACAGAGTCCAGGGATGAACAAGTAAAATCCTGGGGAAATGGGACAAGGAACCAGTAAGTCGGGTTCAAGTAAAAAAGGGAGCACAAAGGTGCCAGCAGACATATCCCAAGATAGTCCTTTGGAGATTAAGCTAGCTGACTGGGATATTGATCCTTGTACAAAGGAAAGGATAAAGTAAAGATAATTCAGTATTGTATGACAGAATGGACAAAAGAGGAAATAAGACCCGATCACGTCTATTGGCCAAAACATGGGTATTTTGAAGCTTGGATTTGCCAAGCTTTAAATATATTTGTAAATTCAAAAGAACTGTGTGATCCAGAAGAAAAAGAATATGCCTCTTCTTGGACAGGAGACACAGAACCCCTGGGGGTAAAAGTTTTTAAGATATCAAAACCCCCAGAGACAGAGCAAGCAGAGGAAAAGAAAGAAAAGGGCTGGGACCCCCTGGAAATATTTCCTCCCCAGTCTGTGCCTAGAGCTTCAGCTCCTCTGCTTGTGCCTGGAGTCCCCCCTCCCCTGCCCCTGCCAGGGGATCCCCCGCCTCTGCCCTGCTGGGAGCTTCCCCTCCTCCCATGCCAGGGGCCACTCCTTTCCCGTACATGCTGGGTGCCTTTGTTCCTGCCCCTGCCTCTGCCCCATTGGTGGTCTCGGCTTCACTGCCATCTCCTGCCCCTGCCTCTGTTTCCCTGGAGATACCGGCTCCTGCTGTCCAAATGAAACCCCTTCCTAGCAGAGGGGCACCATACCAAAATACTAGGAGCTCAGTTAAAACCCAAAAGCAGCACAAAAATCCCTCTCCTATCACTACCCCAAAACAAGGGAAAAGGGTTATAAAGAATAAAGAACAAAAAGGTTGGGATTAAGAGATTAGTTTATTCCCATTACAAGAAGTACCTATGGGAGGGATCCAAGGAGGAAGAGAATTTGGGATTTGTAAATGCCTCCCAGACTTCTTCAGAAGTCAGAAATTTTAAAAAATAAATTAAAGGATTATCGGAAGATCCCATAGGAACAGCTGAGCAATTAGATCAATTCTTAGGTCCCAACATTTTTACTTGGGAAGAAATTCGGTCAATAATGAAAATATTTTCCCAAGAGGAGAGGCAGATGATAAGAGCTGCTGGAATGAGAATTTGGGAGAGAGAGAATCAACAAGGGCCACGAGGGGACCAGAAAATGCCAATAGCACCTCCTCACTGGAATCAAAATGAAGAGGCGGGGTGAGAACTTATGAATGATTATCATAATCTGATAATCAAAGGAATAAAAGATGCAGAACCCCGAGGGCAAAATGTCAGAAAAAGCTTTCGAGGGATAACAGGGAAAGGAAGAAACCCCAACTGAGTGGTTAGAGAGGCTCCAAAAGAATATTAAACAATACTCCAGAATAGACCCTGAGACTATAGCAGGGCAAACCCTATTGAGGGTTAATTGTTTTGCTCATGCCTGGCCAGATATTAAAAAAATCTGGAAAAGATGGAGGACTGGTATGATAAGTCACTAAATGACCTACTAAAAGAAGCTCAGATGGTTTATGCATGGAGAGATGAAGAAAGAGCCAAAGTGGATGCAAAAATAATGATAGCCACTATGCGAGAGAGTAACTTCCAGAGGAATCTGAAGCCCCCAGGTACCACTCCCAAACATTCAGGTTTTAGAGACAGGGAAATGGGAAGAAGCAGAACCCCAGCACAATCAAAATCCCAGGAGCAATCTAAAAATGCCTGTTTCTATTGTGGGGAAGAGGGACACTATAAGAGGGAATGCCCTCACCTAAAAAAAGGACCTGAAAATATTCCAAGAGATACACCCAGAAGATGAATAGGGAGGTCATGGGCTCTATTTTCTGGGGGATAAATACCATCTAGAGCCTTTGGCAACTTTAAAAGAAGTCCCCCAAGAGGAGGTATTTGAATTTATAGTTGATAATGGCGCAGAGAGAACTTGTGTAGTGAATATTCCAAGGCAATGTGACGTGAGTAATGACACAGTGAAGGTAACAGGAGCAAAAGGAGAAGGGTCTAAAGTTCTTGTCACTAAAAATGTAGTAATTGAAGGGAAAACCAGAATAAGGATGGGACATGTCTTATTAGTTCCTTGAGCAGATAGGAACTTATTGAGGAGTGATTTGTAGGTGCAATTCGGAATAGGGATCATACCAGAAGCAGGGAAGATGACAGCTAGTGTTAAAACTTGGCCAAGAAGATGAGGAAAAGATTGACAAAGAAGTTTGGGCTGGGGAAGGAAATAAGGGGGGACTGAATACTGACCCTATAAGGGTCATGACTGAGAGAGAAAAATGTTCCATACTTGTTCGTCAGTACCCTATATCCTTAGAAAGAAGAGAAGGCTTAAAGCTAGTAATAGAAGAATTGATAAAGGATGGGACATTAGAACCTTGTATGTCTCCTCATAATACCCCTATTCTCCCAGTAAAGAAGTCTGAAGGGAATTATAGATTAGTACAAGACTTAATGGAAGTCAACAAGAGAACTCGGACCTGTTACCCAGTGGTACCCAATCCCTATACTCTTTTAAGTCCCACCCCAGCATCAGTGGTTTAGTGTAGTGGATCTTAAGGATGCTTTTTGGGCTTGCCCATTAGCAGGGGAAAGCCAAAATATTTTTGCCTTTGGATGGGAGGATCCAAATACTGGGAGAAAGCAGCAACTAAGAGGGACAAATTACCACAGGGATTTACTGAGTCTCTGAACCTATTTGGACAAGCTTTAGAAGAAATATTGCAAACTTTCCCCACTCCTCCTGGAATACAAATTACCCAATATGTGGATGATCTTTTATTATCAGGGGAAGCTGAAGTTAGGGAGGCTACTATAAAACTTTTGAATTTTCTTGGGGGAAAAGAATTAAGAGTATCAAAAGGGAAACTACAATTTCTGGAATCAGAAGTAAAATATCTTGGTCACTTAATAAGCAAAGGTAGCCAAAAGCTAAATCCTGAGAGGATTACAGGGATTTCATCTCTTCCCCCTCTCTCTACAAAGAAGGAAATTAGAAAGCTGCTTGGATTATTGGGATATTGTAGACTATGGATTGAAGGGTATACACAGGCAGTAAAATTTTTATATGAAAAATTGACAGAGGGAGATGATATAAAATGGACCAGGGAAGATGATGATAAATTAGAAGAACTGAAGTTGAAACTAGCCTCAGTAACAGCTTTAAGCTTGCCCTCATTAAAAAAGCCCTTCCACCTGTATGTGAATGTGGAAGGTGGAGTAGCTCATGGAGTTTTAGTCCAGGAGTGGGAAGGAGTAAAGAGACCGGTAGCTTATTTATCACAATTGTTGGATCCAGTGAGTCTTGACTGGCCAGTATGTATTCAAACTATAGCAGCTACTGCTATTTTGGTAGAGGAGAGCCATAAACTTACTTTTGGAAGCAAACTAATTGTGTGTATACCTCATGCAGTCTGAAATGTGTTAAATCAAAAAGCTGAAAAATGGTTAACAGACTCTAGGATGATAAATATGAAGCAATATTGATAGACAGTGATAACTTGACACTAGAAGTAAACAAAAGTTTGAATCCAGCACAATTTTCATATGGAGAACCAAAAAGTAACTTAACACATAATTGTTTAGAAATTATCCAATACCAAACTCAAGTTCGGGAAGATCTAGTAGAACAAGCCCTCCCAGAAGGGGAAAGAATACATGTTGATGGTTCATCCAGATGCAACCAAGGGTAAAAAATGTCAGGATATGCCTTGGTTGATGGGCAAAAGACAAAGACTATTGAAAAAGGAAAATTACCTTCAAATTGGTCAGCTCAGTTTTGTGAATTATATGCTCTAAAAAGAGCACTGGAATATTTGGCACACGAGAAAGGAACCATATATACTGATTCAAAGTATGCTTTTGGGGTAGTACACACTTTTTGGACAATTTATGAAGAAAGGGGGTTACTAAATTCAAAAGGGAAGGAACTGGCACATGAAGGACTGTCGGGACCCAGGACATTCCTCTGGCTGCCCTGGGTGATTCAAGACCCTGGCAAGGGGCTCAGAGACCTTGGCACAGAGTCAAAAACACCTGTACCTTCGATTTTAGTCCATGGAAAAAATTACCAACTTTGTGTGAAGATTTACAAGCCACAAGAGTTTGAGTAGAATGATAGTTAATTTGTCACAGGGTGGAAAAGTAGACTTTTGGGGTTTTAGAATGGGGGTTCAAGATGGAGGAATCTGGGTGTGTCCTGTCCTTCTTCTCCTTCTTCTTGTCCTCCATCTTCTGCTGTGATGGTGACACTTTTTGATTGGTTTAGAGTAGAAATAGACTGTCTAACAACATAGGTGATAGGTATTGGAAAAGTATTGTAAATAAAGTACACGTAGTTCTTAGTATAAAAAGTTAACACCACCCCAAGGGCAGGCGCTGTGCCACAACCCGACCTACTGGACAGATCTCAGCGGGTCAGAGAAAGAATGTAATAGATAAGAAAAAATAAACAACCTTGAAAAGCAGAACCGATGAATCTCAACTTCTTCGGTCACGGGACTGGGAAAAAAAAGACTTTCTAACACTTTCTCAACCACAGAAACCCGTGAAAGGACTGGCGGTTTCAGTTTGAAACCAGGCAGAAACACTAATTTTGTGTAGTAGTTTTGGTTTGCCAATTTGAGACTTCGCCAACTTTGAGATTTCCCAGCAAATGCACTAAAGAGTGTGGTGGGTTCAGTGCTAGCCAATCACCAATGCACTCACTTCCTGCTGTGAGGTAGGATTAGGAGAAAGGCAAAGCAGGCTCAAAACTTTATAAAGGGTATAAAGAGAAATTTATTAACCATAACTAAAGAAAGAGTAATAAGAATCAGAACAAAACCTTCAGAATACTTCTCCCCCCACAACCTTTTCTTTCCCACTGACAATGTAAAGAAACAAAATCTAAAATTTCAATCAGTTTACCACCTCTAGAATAGTCTTTCTTCAGTTCACTTAGGGAGAGAAGTCCCTCTTGTTAATGTTATGGAGACTTCTCCACAAGAAAAAACAGTTGTCTCATGGCTCTCTCACAAATAGTGGCCACCTGGAAAAATCTGCAATCGTGAAGTTCCTCCCATTTTCAACAAGCTTTTCCCACAGCTGTGTTTATGGGCCATGTCAACTTATGGGTTCTGTTTTAAAGATGAGCTGTTGAAAGGCAAAAGTTTTCATTATCTATGTCTAGAATCATCTTCATCTCTGGGAACAGAGGTCTTCTTCTCCTGGGGGCCCAGGACTACACGTCTCCTTCTCTGTTCAAACTTCTCATAGGATCACAGCTACTTTAACATCTGCTTACTTTGGCATGGAGGCCTTTGCTCGATATCAAATTGAACCCTTCATCTCCCCATGGCTTTCCTGTGTTACAGGAAAACAGAGTCTTTCTTCATAGCTATTACAAGAGGACTTCAGCCACAAGATCAAGGCATCTCCTCATCCTTCCCATCTGGGACTTGACTTCTTCACTGACCTCCATGTCTTCATGTTGCTTCTTTACATGCTTACATCTTGTTCCTTTCTCTCACTCAAGGGACGACTGAAGCACTGAAAGAGTTAACATCTCGCCCGGGACCTGCAGATGGTAACTCAGTGCTTGCAGCAGAAACTGCAGCTGGGGCTATGTCAGGATCCAGCTGCATGGCTGGTCTTTGATTTTTCCTGCATTCAATTCCAGATGCAGGGCCACTCTGCATGGGCTACAGGGCTGCCTCTGGTCTCAGCCGCATGATCTCATGCAGCAGCCGGGCTGGGGGGAGGGGACCTGGTGGCAAGATGTTAACAGCCACGGCCCAGCCCTGCCTTGGCCAGGGCCGGCTGCAGCCTCCATGCCTTCCTGCCTGGCAGCTGCTGGGCCACTCCCCATGGCAGAGCCGGCCCGGCCCAGCCCAGCTGAGACAGGAGCCAGGCAGGCCTTGTTACCTGTTCCCAGGCCAGAAGGAAAAGAGAAAATTCCAGGGTTTCTTTTGTCTTTAACATGTGTTTTTCACAGAGGCCTGTCCAGCTTTCCAGTGGCTGGAAGCATTGCATCACTTCCCTAAATGTCTCCCGTGCAAAACCATGACAAGGACTCATTTTAGAGGTTTTAGTGGTGTTAAAATTGCCTGAAGAAATAGCTATAGTACATTGTCATGGATTGACTTAGGCACAGTGCTAGAGCTTTCATGAAAGGTATATTTCTAAAATGGTTACTGTGAGATGATCTGTTGACATTTCTTCACCTACTCAAGCCTTCTTCTTCTTGCCCATCCTCCGTCCCCTCTCAATTCTCAGCTAGGGCGGATCAGTGTTTTTTACAGCTTCCGTTGTCTCAGCACCAAAGGGGTTAAAACCTCAGCCACAGTCTGCCAGCGGCTGGGCACCTTGCCCCCTCCCCCCGCCCCCCTTCTTCTCCTGGCCATGGTGCCAGCACAAGATATCAAATTTCAACCCAGCACAGATTCTCTATCACTCTCTCCCGGAGGGGGGCTGCCCGAAACATCCCAGATCTCCTCCACCCCTGCTTGTTGCAGGGGCTCCAGCCTCCCTTCCCGCAGGCCGCATGGCCTCCCCCTACCCAGATGCAGCTGGGCAGGGGAGCAGATCAGATGAACTCACTGGCCGGACTTAAAAGATAAAGTCCCTCAGGGAATCTTCTGCTTTTAACCCCTGTGTGTTCTCAGAGGTGTATCCAAGTCCCCAGTGGCCACACCAAGTGCCAGTTTTCAAATCTGGCTACTGATTAGTTTGACTACAACTTTCCCAGAAACTCACTTCTTGGTCAAACCGTGACATACATGTTAAAGGACACCAAAGGGGAATGACCTCAGAAATAAGAAGGAATAATCTGGCAGATCAAGAGGCTAGACATGCAGCAGAAAATGGGACCAAAAGGGTTATGTTAATTTTGACCCCAGACAAGAAAGAATTGGAAGTTTCAAAGTTTAGTGAAGTAGAAGAAAAGGAATTAAGTAAGATATGGGGAGAGAAAGATCAGTTTGGGAAATGGAAATGGAAACTTCCTGATGGGAGACAGTTACTTAATAAGCCACTTACCTGGAAAATATTAGAAAACATGCATCAAAAAACTCATTGGGGCACTCAGGCTTTGTGTGATCGCTTTTTAAGGAATTATGGGTGCACTGGAATTTTCGATTGGCAAAGCAAATAACTGAGAAGTGTATAACTTGCCAAAAGGTGAATAAAAAGGTAATGAGAAAAACATTAGGAGGCAGCAGGTTAGCTCTGCAACCATTTCAAAGTATCCAAGTGGACTTTACTGAACTTCCCCAAGTGCAGAGGTGGAAGCTTTTATTAGTAGTAATAGACCATTTAACTCATTGGGTAGAAGCAGTTCCCACTGTCAGAGCTACAGCTAATGTGGTATGTAAAACCCTTTTGGAACAAATTATTCACAGGTATGGAATAGTTAATAGAATAGACTCAGACAGAGGAACACATTTTACATCAAGAGTCTTACAGCAAATAACTCAAGCCTTGGGAATAAAATGGGAATTACATACCCCATGGCATCCACAGAGTTCGGGACAGGTAGATAGAATGAATGAGACTTTAAAGAGAACTTTAACAAACTTCATGATTGAAACCCAAATGACATGGGTAAAATATTTACCTTTGGCTCTATTGAGGGTCCAAACACAACCCAGGGCAGACCTGGGAGTGTCACCCTATGTGATGATGTTCGAATTACCCTTTCTGAACACCCAAAATGAAACTGCTACTTATGATGTAGGACAAATGGGTGTTAGAAAATATGTCACAATATTTGCAAAAATGCTTGAAAATTTGCGGTTAAAAGGGCTAATCCCTCAAACTACACCGTTAGAATTTAAAATCCATAATATTCATCCAGGGGAATGGGTATTAGTAAAAACATGGAAAGGGCAATCTTTAACTCCACAATGCAAAGGTCCTTTTCAGGTACGACTGACGACTGAGGCAGCAATCCAAACCAGAGAAAGAGGGTGGATCCACACCAGCAGAATCAAAGGACCTGTGAAGGAACCTGAGGAGTGGACTATAAGATCTAAACTGGGTGATACCAAATTGACTCTCAAGCAGGGACGGGGTGGTAATGAACTGGGAAGACTTAAATGATAAAAGGAATGTGCAAAGAATCACACTTAATTGGGAAATAAGGCCAAGCTTATATCAGTGGTTTCAAGTGCCACCTGGACAAGTTCTGAGACACCTCCCATACCCTTTGAGAAGGAATACGTCCACTTCAAACAGAAGGATCGGAATTGTTTCGGTCAGAAAGTTCTCATATTCTGGCCTTAGCCTGTGACTTATATAAAGGGGAGGAATTACAACTTCCATCAGTGCCATACCATGTACCCTGTCTGATTCATCCCAACACCAGACATGCTAGCTGGGTTAAATGTAAATGTTTAAATTGTGGAAAAAAATGGTATTGTAGTTCACAAAGTTGACGCTCGCGTTGCATGAAATGTCAAGCACCAAATCTATTCCCTATCCAGAACTAAGAACAAGTGAAATAAAAACTTTGCTTTGTGGATGGAAATTATTAGTGCCTGTTGAATGGGAGATATTTGAGGAATGGTGGGAAACTACTGCTAAGGAGTGACAAAAACTATTTGCCTGGAAATTAGCAAAAAGGAAGTGACGAGGAAATAGAAAGCAAGCCCAGATTGTCCGCTGTACTCGCCACCAAGAAGATCATATACACCTGCTATGGACAGCAGCCCAACAGGCATGGGAGATGGGGGTACAAGCCATACCGAACCTCTGTTATTTCTTTTTCTGTTACTCATTTGTTGTCTTTTCCCTTTTGGGATACCGGCAAGATCTGTCACAAATACTACTGGAAGTTTTACATGGAAAGAAACCGAGGTTCCTTTTTTATTATTCACACCCATGTCAACAGTCACTGCTATAACTGTTGAAGGTTGGGTCTTCTTTTCTGTTCATTCCTTATCACCCGGGTGTGAAAAATGCCATTCTATTGTGTTAAAATTTTAGAAGTTTAATAGTAATAATATAGTAATGAAAATAGTAATAAAAATTAGGACAATAAGAATTTGGACAATTAAAGATAGGACAATAAAAGACAATAAAAAGCAAAGAATTACAGGCATCCGGGCTCTTTGCTCTGCCACAAAGCACATTTTCCTAACAAAGGATTAACTCTTAAAAGAAATAGCTGATTGCATATTCATATATCCCATATATTATTCAAACATTCCTTTCAAAACTAAGGGTGTTTCTGATTAATGTCTAGTTCCCCCCTTCATCTTATAAATCAGTCGCCTTGGTCCCTCGAAGTCTGAGTCATCCGGATAAGGAGGCAATAATTCTCTTGGGATCTTGGTGTCTTGTTGCTGTTATCTCCCTGCAAAGAATTTCTTGATCATCTTATCCATTCCTTGAGCTAGTTACAAAACGTATCTTATGTCACAAAGTTTCTATTTTAATATTATGCTACAACCTAAAAGCTATATTTACCACATTACTTAAAAAGATTAATACAGCATAACTTTCCAACATAACACAAATAGTATTCATTTTAATATTTGTGAAGAGCCAATCATATAATATGCATTTTTCATAATCCCCCCTCTTATTCTTTATAAATCATTTGGCTTGAGCAATATTTCTTGTCCACTTACATTCTTTGGACTATGCTGGTAATCAAATAAAACAGGGGATTTGTCCTAGATTGCAAGGCAATGTGTATTCTATTTGCTATCTGTTAGAGGTGTGGTGATTATCTTCTGTTAATTGGGCAGTTTTCTTTATCTCTTCCACAACCAATCCTCCCTCTGGGGAGATACCTTATGTTAAATGGACCATTGAGTCTCACTGCATGACTGATAAAATTACATCATCCCATTGTGAGAAGCTCCGCCCAGAGGGAGGAGCCAAGCATTTCTAACTGGATATAATCTGAGATTTTTGGGTCACCAGCACAGCTTTTTCACTGGATTCCCAGAGGAGCAGCTGCCTCTTTCACTGGATCTTTAGAGGAAGACTACACCCTTCTACAGGATCACTGCTTCAACAGAACTCCATCTGCTACTCCAGGAGGACTGCAGCCACCATTCCAATTGGACTGCTACCAGCACCCTGACCCACAGAGTGTCAGGTTGTATTCTGACTGTCAGTGTTGTTTTGTTTTACAGCATCGTTTATTTTATATTTATTTTCTTCCCTAATAAAGAACTGTTATTCTTCCTCCCATATCTTTGCCTGAGACCCCCCCTTAATTTCAAATTTATAACAATTTGGAGGAAGGGGATTTACGGTTTCCATTTCAGGGGAGGCACCTGCCTTCCTTAGCAGACACCTGTCTTTTCAAACCAAGATAGGATTAAACAAGGAAGAATTATCAAAACAGTTGTAACACATAAAAGGAAAAATTCTAATTTCTTCCACCATCCTATCCCAAATACATTACCCCACCAGCTAGTTTTTAACATTGTTTCCCAATTTTAGACTGCTACCTGGGTTATTTTTCTGATATCTTTTGCTTTTTCAGGATGACATCCCCGTCATCATTTATTTTCAACAATCTGATAGATTAAACTTTTCACAAACACCCCCTTCTTCAATAAATAGTCTAAAGCAAACCTATTCTGATACACTATGGCATTTGTTTGGCTTTGCTGACTTGATATTAATTCCAATGCCTGAGCAGCTTTGTTTGTTGTCATCTCTATAACTGCTTGGAGTCTTATAATACAATTCAGCATATAATTTGGGGCCAATAGAGAGTTAGATTGCTGTGCTCGTTTTACCTTTTTGTTTACTAGTTGTTTTTTTACTGAATCTTGGATTATATCCCTAAGATCAAATGTAAAACAAATCCATCTCTCTCCTTTTGGATATTCAATTCCCTGTCTATTACCGCTTTTTCCTAAGTTTCTTGCAATCCAATATTTTTTCTCGTTTTGCCTGCAGGTACTTAATTTGGATGGGTTATAACAGTGACTGTTGACATGGGTGTGTAATAAAAGAGGAATTTTGTTTTCTTTCTATGTAATGCTTTCAGTAGCATTTGTCATACGATCTTGCCAATATCCCGAAAGGGAAAAGACAACAAATGAGTGACAGAAAAAGGAATAACAGAGGTCCAGTATGGCTCATACCCCCACCTTCCCTGCCTATGGGGTTGCAACCCATAGCAGATGTATATGGTCTTCTTGGTGGTGAGTACAGTGGTCAACCCAGGCTTGTCCTCTTTTTCCCTTGTCACTTCCTTTTTGCTAATTTCTAGGCCAATCGCTAATTTCTAGGCCAATCGTTTTTGACACTCCTTAACTGTGGTTTCCCACTGTTCCTCAGGTATCTCTCATTCAACAGGCACTAATAATTTCCATCCACAAAACAAAGTTATTTTTCAGTTGAGTTCTATTGGGATAGGGGATAGATTTAGTACTTGACACTTCTTGCAACGAGAGCATAGATTTTGTAAAGTACAATATCAATTATTCCCACAATTTAAACATTTACTTATAACCCAGCTAGTGTGTCCAGTACTGGTATGAATCAAATAAAGTATACAGTATAGCACTGATGGAAATTGTAATTCCCCCTCTTCCCTGTAGAAGTCACAGGCTAAGGCCAGAATATAAGAACTCTTTGACCAAAACAGTCCTCATATCTCTCATGTTTGAAGTGGAAGTATTCCTCCCCAAGACGATGTCAGAGGTGTCTCAGGGCTTATTCAGGCAGTACTTGAAACCAGTGATGTAAGCTTGGCCTTATTTCTCAATTAGGTGTGATTCTTTGTACATTCCTTGGATCATTTGGGTTTTTCCCAAACCATTACCACCCAGTCCCCATTTGAAAGTCCATTTGGTATTATCCCTTTTAGGTGTGATAGTCCATTCCTCAGGTTCCTTCACAAGTCCTTTGATTCTGCTGTCATGAATTCACCCTCTTTCCCTGGTTTGGATTGCTGCTTTAGTAGTACCTGAAAAGGACTTCTTAATAGCACAGGGACTGTGCTATTCACATTCTCTGAACATAGAGAGACATAATTCTCTCTCCCAGGATTTTTCCTAGGGAAGGCAGTGAGAAAACAATTCTTATCTCGACTTGCTGCTCCTGTTGTTTGGCACATGTGGAATGTGTTATGGAGATTGTTTATGGGGAGTGATTTGTTAATTGGATTCTGGTGATGGTTCTTTGGATTGATTGGCCAATTGGGTCAAAGCTGTGTCGTGACTGTGTCAGACAGTCACGGGTTTTTCTTTAGTATCTTTTTAGTATAGTTTTAATATAGTATTAGTGTAATATAACCTAGCTTAATAAAGCATTGTTCAGGCTTCTAAATCATGGAGTCGGAGCGCATTGGGGGCTCCCAGCAACGATACAGGGACAGTGATAAAAGCAAGACAATACTATATGAGCTTTTGCCATCAGCTTTTCCCAAAACTTACTGGGTTTAGCAAAAAGCTTTTTTTCACAGCCGCCTCTTCTTCTTTTATCCAGCTGTGCCAACAGCTGCAAAGGCAAATTCTTTTTTTTTTTTGTGAGCTACAATTAGTTAAACAAGAAAGGCCAGGCCGATTTAAACACAAGATGAATCACATCTATTGCTTTTTACCCTTTGGGCAACATTTAACTATTTTGGCATTACAGACCCATTCCTCAGAACAAAAGCCTCCTCTTCATAACAGCAAGAAAACAGAAAGAAAAAAAGAAATCTTGCTTTAAAAAAAAATAAACAACTTTGTGAGGTTTGGAGAGCCAGGGAGAGATTAAGGCTATCTCTGCCTTGATCTTATCTCTTGTGCTGGCCCCTCTTCCTCTTTTCACATCAGTGCTTTTATCGCTGTCCCTCGCCCTTCCCCCCTGCCACCACTTTACTGCAGTCTCTTCCTTATAAGTTGTCACCTGCCCCAGGAACTAACAGGACATCTCCTATCTAAATTCTAGTTTCTCTCTCAATTACCACATCTTTAATGACAGGAACTGAAAAACTCTCTCCCCTTGCCCCTGCTACATCCACAGTATCCCTACTTACGCTACAGCCTTTTGGAGTATTTAATAGGCAAGTCCTTTCTGCCCCTGTGTCCACCACAAATTCTAATTTTTCTTCTTGGGGACACACTTTTAAAGTTATCACAGGCTTCAGATGGTATTTGTCCCCCAGAAAATAGACCTTATGATTTCTGTATTCCTCCTCTGGGTCCATCTCTTGGAAGTTTTTCAGATCTTATATCCAATCAGGGCAATTTCTTTTATAATGTCTTTTGACCCCACAGTAAAAACAGATATTTCAAGAATGCTCCCGAGATTTGGTTTGTACTGAAGTTCTGTTATTTTCCTTTCCCCTGTCTCTACGACCTTCATGTCCAGGAGTGGTGCCTGGGGGTTTTAGATTCCTCTGGAAATTACTTTCTTGCATAGTGGTTACCATAATTTTTGCTTTCACTTTAGCTTTTTCTTCATCTCTCTGGACATAAATCTTTTGACCCTCTTTTAATAACCCGCCTAGTGATCTATCATGCTAGTCTTCTATTTTCTTCTAGATTTTTCCTAATATCTGGCCTGGCATTAGTGACAAAATTAATCCTTAACGGAGCTTGTCCCACAATAGTCTTAGGGTCTATTTTAAAATATTGTTTCATATTTCTCTTAAGTCTGTCTAACCATTCAGTTGGAGTTTCTTCTTTCCCCTACTGTCCCTTAAAAGCCTTTTTAGCATTTTGCTTTTGGGGTGCCGCCTCTTTTATTCCCTTGATTATCAAATTATGATAATTATTCATGTGTTTCCTCCCCTCCTGAGAAAAAACTTTTTTTTATTATAGAATGTATTTCTTTTAAGTAAAAATGTTTGGACTTAAGAATTGGTTTAATTGTTTAGCTGTGCGTATGAGATTTTTCCCTTTTTTTGAGGAAAGATTAGGGGAAGGCTGTCTTTTTGGCTGAGCTTCTTGTGTTTCAATAAGGTGCTTCTTCTTCAGGGAGAAAGTTTCCTTGAACAGCAGGAGCTGTCATTACCAAGGGAATGAGACCCAGGGCATGGACAGATGGAAGTGTCGGAGGAAGGGGGGTGAGGGGAGAGATTCGCAGCAAGGCTTGGTCCTCCAAGGGGAGGGCATAGGCAGGGTCTGCTGACGGAACCACCAAAGAAGGGGCGTCTTCCGGTGGAAACAAAACCGGAGCGTGGATATCCCGCACATGGTTCATGATGGCTGGCTCGGCGGATCAAAGCGCAGCCTGCATAGACAAAGCAGGCAGGGCGGGGGCGGCAGCAGTGATGGCCCCCAGTGCAGTCGGCATGGGCAGAGCAGCTGGGCGTGTGGCAGTGGGGACAGCCGCTGGAGAAGTGGTCAGGGATGGGACGGCCCTGACAGACAGGACCCCCGGCGCGGTCAACGCGGCAACCACAGACCACGCGGCAGGAGGGACACTCGGCACGGCCGGCAGAGTGGCTGCGGGCCAGGCGGCCGGGACTGGAGTAGACTGTTATGAATAAAAAGTTATCTATTTTTGTTTAAGGTTACAGAGCTAAAACCGGTTGGACCGGTTGCTGATAAATTAGCTTCATTGTTAAGAGTTCTTCTTTAATTGCCCGTCAATGGTTGGCGATTTAGCCATTGTCCTCCTGATGCTTGCCCGGGAGCAACACCTGGACACGGCAGCCGAGGAGAATAGGAGTGGCCTGAGACCAGGTATGCAGATGAAGAATGCACTGCTCCAAAATCTTCCCGTTTCCCAGGAAAACCCCTAAAAACAACGAGCCAACATAGAATTAGGGGACCTAGGTGATGTCTAAGGATGGGCGCAAAGTCCATTGCCTGCTTGGATCCTTTTTGCTTCTCACCCTAACCTGAAAGGATGTTCACTAAGGAGGGGACCCGAAGTGTTGGACCGAAAAGTAGGAATCTGCGAATCTCCCGTGAGGACGCAGTCCCCAGCTCTGCCTGCAGACCAGTGGACAAAGCTGCATCACCCTCCTCCTCCGTGCCACTCTTGGGGACAGCGGCGGCGTGGGCGCAACCCGTCGATTTCTCCCCACCTGAGCTGAATCTCTTTAATAAAGGCATTAAAAAAGGAGAAAGATCTCCTGCCCATTTATTTCATAGACAAATCCACTGACAGGCCCAGACCCGGCACAGGGGCTGAATCGAGCGGTGCAGCTGCGAGTGGCGAGACCGAAGCCGGGACGGGGGCTGGGGGAAGAGTGGTGCAGCTGCAAACAGTGGGGGAGCAAGCGGGAATGGAAGAGGTAATACCTGTAAAGGATCTTTCTTATTTTTTTTCCCTCTTGTTTCCAGTCCTTTTCTTTCCCCTTTTTCTTTTCTTGCTTTGTCTCGGGGGTTTCTGATATTTTAAAGATTTTTATTCCCCTACAATCTCCCATCCATCATGCAGCATATTCTCTTTCTTCTGGATTAAATTATTATTTTGAATTTACAAATAAATTTAGAGCCTGACAAATCCAAACTTCAAAAAACCGTATCTAGGCCAATAAACATGGTCAGATCTTATTTCGTTCTTTGCCCCTTCTATCATACAAAATTGGATAATCTTTACCTTGTCATTTCTCCTTGTACAAGGATTTGTATCCCTGTTAGCTAACATAACTCCCAGAGGGCTATCTTGGGGTATCTCTGCTGGTACCCTTTTATTCCCTTTCTTTTTTCCTGTACCAAACTTACTGGTTTTCTGTCCCATTTTTCAAGATCTTATCTATTTGTCCCCTGCCTCTGTTTCCCACTTTATCTAACAACCTAAATACCACCTGCTTCCCACAACACAAAAAAAACTTCCTCTCACAATACAATTCAATACACCTCCCTCCAAGTAGATATAGTGAAGCTTAAAAGAAACAATCTACATTGCATATACTTTCATTCATCTACATTTACTCACTTTTATTTCTCACTCACTCACACACATTCATTCACACCCTCAGGCCTGTTCATTCATACTTCTCAACTTCTGCTTAGCCGAGTTTTTGGTTCTTGTGCCTTGTCCACCCGTTTGGCTATCCCTCTTCCCTAGAGATAGCCTCAGAGCCAGGGGTTTAGACCTCTGCACCTTGCCCAATCTGGACTTCCCACTCCCCTCTCCGTACCCTGAGGAATGGGCCACATGACCACCCCTCACAGCTGTGGTGCTAAAAGGTCCTACAATACTATAGCCCCTCCTTCGCCTTGGGGTTGGCCTCTCCGGGCTTCAGGACCACCGGGCCTCCTGGAAGGGCCCTGAATCTGGTCGCTTCTGGTGCCAGTTCACCTGTGAGGCTGTCTGCGTGTGACTCACTCTGTCTCCCCACAGTTTCCACACACCCGGGGAACAATGGCTTGTTTGCGGGTCACATACACCTTTTGCCACAGCCCCCACACACCCTGGAAGCTGAAGCTGATTTTGCGTGTGACTCATTCTGACACACAACAAGACAACAATAAGGCAACTTTTACTTTCAAATCACTTGTTATCATTTCAGATGTTATTGGCCAGCCCCGGATGCTCTTGGGTATCCCTCAATCCAGCTGCGTTGTCCAACCCTGGATGTTCTTCGGCATTTTTATCCCTCAATCCAGCTGTGTTGTCCAACCCCGGATGCTCTTTGGCATATCCACAAT
Organism: Montifringilla adamsi; assembly: GCA_017590115.1. Taxonomy (NCBI): domain Eukaryota; kingdom Metazoa; phylum Chordata; class Aves; order Passeriformes; family Passeridae; genus Montifringilla; species Montifringilla adamsi. The sequence continues at coordinate 35,968 of JAGGNK010009092.1, read as the reverse complement.
CCAGCAGAATTTTGCTTAACACTGGATGCTCTTGGGCATTTTTATTCCTCAACCCAGCAGAATTTTTAGGGGCTCCCTCCACTTTTTTTTATCCCGCTTTCCCAGTGGATTGTGCTAGGAAAACGCTCTGGTCCCTCTCTCCAAGGGGTCCCACCCCTTCCCTGAGATCCAGTCCCACTTTCCCCAGGGGATTCTCTCACTCCTTTTATCTCTCGCTTCATCTCTTTACTGGCTGTTTTTCTCTTGAAAAAACGGAACTGCAGCATGGGAGACTCCTCACTCACATAGCAGGTCTGGGATAACCAGCCACCTCTCAGTCACACACATTCATCCCCCCCATACCTGCCCCCCCTGACAAAGTACTTACAATCCTTTTTCCTTTCTGCGTCTTCATGTACACTTAGTCTTAGGGGGCCAATTACCATGGTTTTAGGGAGCCTTTTCCCTTTTTCTTTGTTTTATTGTCTCTTTTTGTCCACCGGGTTGGAACCTGCATCTGCCAATCATGCCAGAAGTTTGGCAAGGCTGCCAAACTTGACAGGATGTGCCTTCCTCACGTGGAATCCTCTGAGGTTTCAGCAGCAAGGTGTTATATCTGAGTCACAGCACCAATTGTGAAAAATGCCATTCACTTGTGTTAAAATTTTAGAAGTTTAATGTGGAGTCTTTCCATTCTGAGGAGGCTGTAATCTGCTCTTAAGACTCCTCCCATGGGACACCTGATAAAACTCTGGCCCAGGGTCTGCTCTCTAACTCTCCCTCTCTGCTCTCTGGCCCTCTGGGGCTCTGCTCAGGCTCCCGGGCCTCTGCTTCCTGGCCCCCCCCCCCCCAGCATGCCGGGCCAGGAGAGGGGGGGGGGGGGGGGGGGGTGGAAAATAAAATGGATTCCCATGCTAAACAATGAAGAAACTTGTCTCATCTGTTTCTCCTGCTGTCAGCTGTGGCCTCCCTGGACACGATCTCGTCACTGTAGCCGCACACTGCTACATCAGCACCTGCGGACTGAATACCCGATTCCGGGAATTGGGGAAACACATCACTCAATTCCCAGATGAAAGCTTTGTGCTGCTTGAGCCGAAGAAAAGACCAAACATGAATATGAAGACTTCGAACCAGAAACAAAGGATCTCTGCCACGGGCAAAATAAAACGTATAAGAACCATGGACTGGGGACAGTTGGTGTGGACAGGGAGGTCTGGCACTAGCGAGTCCATTCCTCACGTTCACCAGCATCACTTCCCGGGGGTGGTACGCTGATCCGTTTTGGGTGGTGGCTGTCGAGACTGTATTACGGTCGCACAATAAATTTTATTTTTCATATTTTTATTAAAATTGGCTATTTTTCATTTTTCATTTATAACATTATTAACACCTACCTCACTAAAAGAGAGACCTATCCCCATCTGCTCGGGTGCCCGGGATCCTGAACTCGGCTCTCCCTGCTCTGTTGGGAGCCCCTCACCCCCCTGCCTGCCAAGGCATCCTGCCGGCCCAGCTTGCTGCTTTCCGAGAGTCCTACTACAGGCACCGGAGCTGGCTGCCCCAGGGTTTTGTGAAGCGGAGACTCTCTTCCATCCCTTCCCGTCTTTGGACAAAGCCACCATTGCCACGTGCTCCCCAAGTCTGTGCCGGAGCGCCCCCTGCAGCCACATGGGGATCACCGCACCTGCCCTGTCCACTGGGAGCCTGCCAGCACCCCTGCTGGCTGTGACTGTAACTACACCAAAGGGGAAAGTGCTGCAGCCGAAAGGCTGTTACTGGGTTCTGGGTTCTGTTTGTTGTTAATGCCATAGTTGTTGTTGTTTGTTTGCTTTATTATACACACTAGTAAAGAACTGTTATTCCTATTCCCATATTGTTGCCTGAGAGCCCCTTGATTTCACGATTCTAATAATTCGGAGGGAGGGGGTGTACATTCTCCATTCCAAGGGAGGTTTTGTTTTCTGCCTTCCCTAGCAGACTCCCGTCTTGTAAACCAAGACAATAACCCATCCAAATTAGGTACCTGTATGCAGAATGGGAAAAAATACTAGATTGTGGAAAACTGAGGAACAAGTGGTAATAGGTTGGGAAGGGAATGTACAGAAGAGGAGAGATGGGTTTGTTTCACATTTATCCTTAGGGGTAGAGTCCAAGATTTGGTAAAAGAACAATTAGTAAACAAAAAGGCAAAGCCAGTGCAACAATCTAACTCTGTATCAACCCCACATCAAGATTTGTATATGAAACTTAAACAGCAATTAGAAAAGGAAATAGAGATCTCGAGATTTGGGAAAAACCTGTTTGTGGAATTGGGGGAAAGAATAAGTAAGGAACTTAATTAACATAATCAACTGTTGGGTCTGTGGAGGGGCTTTGATGACAGAGGAATGGCCATGGAAAGGCAGTAGTTTAGGCTTGGTTGAACTCCTTAAATGGAATCGGACAAATATAAGAGGGGGAAACCAACCAGAAGGGTGGATTCTAAGTTCAACAGTGATAGGAGAAGAATGTCTCTAGTGCACCGGGAAAATTTTTTTTAACTAAGTAGGAAATACTCCCTGTAAGAGATATAAAGTTAGTAATGGAACTTTTACATAGTGGATTCCAGAGGAACCAACTGCATTGGACTCAGAGAAAAACAAAAGAAAAAAAATTGCAAGCATAATAACAAAATCAGGCTCTTCCAATGTAATGATACAGGTAAGGATCCTTATTTTGGGATCCCAGAAATACCCAAATTTTGGGAGAATATAAATCAACAGAAAAATGATTATTGGAAAGCACCAGATGGCATATTTTGGATATGTGGGAAAAGAGCATACCCAAGACTCCCCTCCCAGTGGAAAGGGAGTTGTACTCTGGGAATCATACAGCCAGGATTTTTTCTTTTACCAGGAGGAGATGGTGATCAATTAGGAGTACCAATTTATGAGGACCTAAAAAGAAATAAAAGGGAATTGATTGGAGGATTTAAAAAATGGGGACATGAGGAATGCCCTCCTGAACACATATTGGAAACATATGGGCCAGCCACCTGGGCACAAGATGGGAGTTGGGGATATCAAACCCCAATTTATGTGTTAAATCGTAGTACAAGACTCCAAGCAGTTGCAACAATAATAACAAACAGAACTGGTTGGGCATTGGAATTAATATGAAGTCAACAAATCCAGACAAGAGCTGCAGTGTATCAAAATAGGTTGGCTTTAGACTATTTATTAGCTGAAGAAGGGAGTGTTTGTGGAAAATGTAATGCATCACATTGTTGTTTGAAAATAGATTACTATGGAAATGCCATCTTGGATATAGCCGAGAATATCAGAAAAATAGCCCATGCACCAGTCCAAAATTGTGAACCAATGCTAAAAATTAGCTGGTGGGATAATGTACTGGGGATAGAATGGTGGAAGAAATTTAGCTTCTTCCTTTTATGCACTACAGCTGGTTTGATATTTCTTCCTTGCTTGATCCCCTGTTTTATTCGGCTAATCACCAGCGTAGTACAAGGCATGCAAGTGGTAACAATGCCAATGGACCCAAAATTGGCTGCAGCTGGAATGGCACAAAAGATCATGGTGTTAAAGAAAAAAATAATATCGAAGACCCTTTGAAGACGCAAAATTGATTTGTGAAAAAAATGAACAAATAACGGAGGTTAGAAAACAAGAATTTTTGCTCAAGCCAAATTATTTATAAAAAAGAAGGGGGGAGATATTATAGATATATATTATAATATTGGCTTTTTGCAAATATTAAAATGGATGTTGTCTTAGGTTGGAAATAGGTGTGTGTATTCTATTCCTATCTGTGGAGCAGTTATCTTCTGTTAATTGGGCAGTTATCTTTATCTCTTCCACAACCAACCCTCCCTCTGGGGAGATACCTTATGTTAAATGGACCATTGAGTCTCACTGCATGACTGATAAAGTTACATCATCCCATTGTGAGAAGCTCCGCCCAGAGGGAGGAGCCAAGCATTTCTAACTGGATATAATCAAAGATTTGGAAGACCATAGGCAGCCTTTTCCACTGGATTCCCAGAAGAGCAGCTTTCTTCTCCAGTGGATTCCCAGAGGAAGACCAGGCCCATCTACACCACCACTGGGTCTTCAGAGGAAGACTACACCCTTCTACAGGATCACTGCTTCAACACAACCACATCTGTCACTCCAGGAGGACTGCAGCCACCATTTCAATTGGACTGCTACCAGCACCCTGACCCACAGTGTGTCAGGTTGTATTCTGACTCTATCAGTGTTGTTTTGTATTACTGCATTGTTTATTTTATTTTTTAAAATTTTCTTCCCTAATAAAGAACTGGTATTCTTCCTCCCATATCTTTGCCTGAGACCCCCCCCTTAATTTCAAATTTATAACAATTCAGAGGGAGGGGGTTTACATTTTCCATTTCAGGGGAGGCACCTGCCATCCTTAGCAGACACCAGTGTTTTCAAACCAAGACAGATACTATATGTATAATGTTAAAGTAACTTTGCTATATACTTTTTAATTCTGTTGTTAATTATGCTTAGACATAGTACTGAAATAGCTGATGTGAAAAATGTGTATTTTATGATTTGCTTTTCGCAAATATTAAAATGAATATTATATGTGTTATGTTAGAAAGTTATGCTGTATTAATTTTCTTAAGTAGTGTGTTAAATATAGTTTTAGGTTATAATATAATGTTAAAATAGAAACTATGCTATGTAAGATACTTTTTTTAAAGAGAGGACTAGCATCAAGATAGCAACCACAGGACACCTAAATCTTTCAGAGAAAAATAATTTATTGCCCCATTATCAGAAGAAACTAACTTCTTCCCACCTCGCTCAGCCCTGAAGACACTGTCAGGATTAAGAGGAAGAAGTTGACACTGACCAGACAGAACCCTTTGTTTGAATGGAATTTATGCATTATGTATGAGGTGTATGAATATGCAGCAGGCTATTGTTTCTAAGGGTTAATCCTCTGTTAACCGTGTGTCCTTTTTCGGGCTTATTTTGCCCAGAAAGAGGTACCCGGACCATCCGTAACTCTTTGTTCTTATTGTCTCATATTGTCCTAAATCCTAATTGTCCAAATTTTTATTACTCTAATTATATTGCTATTTTTATAACCATTATTACTATTAAACTTTTAAAATTCTAAGAACAAGTGATTAGCGTTTTTCACAGCTGATATAGATATGCTTGTGTTAAAATGCCTGCTTGGTTGGGATATCATCCAAGGAACATGTGATGAAGACCCCTGCTACTGATATGACTATCAACACTTACCATCAGTAGAAAATATGGACCAAAGCCCATAACTGGCAGTGCTAATAATGGACTAAAACCACAACCAAGAAATACGCATGCTCTAAAAAGGTGGACCCAAGGAGGAGCCATGCTAAACAGTTCTTGGAATGTGTAAACTAGTTTGGGGAAAAGTTTAATATGCATAATTGTTTATGAATATGTAAAAGGCTGATGCAATAGCAAATGGTATATAAAGGGTTCTTCCAAAAGAGCCGGTGTGCACTTGGCTGAATGCCAAGAGGCACCTGGCCTTAAATCTTTGCTTTATTGTCTTTGTCTCCTATTGTCCTTTATTAAACTTTTTAAATCTTTACAGGAAAGTGAACTTTGTTTTTTCACACACCGGGACCTTACCTCACTAAAAGAGGGACTTTTCACCATCTGCTTGTGTGCCTTAGGGGGAAAACCCCGGGATTCTGAGACCACCTTTCCCCCACCCTGCTCGCAGCTGGGCTGCCCTGCCCCTGCCACTTCTTTGCCACTGCTCTGAGTCTTCACTACGCTGTAGCCCCGCACCCTGGCCTGCCGAGACATCCCGTGGTTCCTGCTACAGCTGTGGAGTTTGATATATCTCGTCTATCACCTGGGATTGTTGCTTATTCCTGCCGGCCCAGCTTGCTGCTCCCGAGAGTCCTGCTGGGGCACTGGGATCAGCTGCCCCTGGGGGGTTTATAAAGCAAGCCTCTCTTCCATCCCTTCCCGTCTCGGTCCAGTCAGCCATTACCACGTGGTCTCCGAGCCCGTACCAGAGCGCCCCCTGCAGCCACGAGGAATTATTGCAACTGCTCTGCCCACTGAGAGCCTGCCAGCGCCCCTGCCGGCTGTGACTATCACTACACCAAAGGGGAAAGGGCCTGCGGCCGAGAAGGCTGTTACTGGGTTTGTGGTTCTGTTTGTTGTTGCTACCATAGTTATTGTTGTTTGTTTGCCTTGTTATATATACTAGTAAATAACTGTTATTCCTATTCTCATATCTCTGCCTGAAAGCCCCTTAATTTCAAAATTTAAATAATTTGGAGGGAAGGGGGTCATATTCTCCATTCCAAGGGAGGCTCCTGCCTTCCTTAGCAGACACCTGTCTTTCAATCCAAGACACCTGTCCACATGCTCATGTCATCCCTTCTCCAGTCCCTTGACTGGGGAGTGCACATATTATTTAAATTCTGAAAGTCAGTTGTGGCAATCCCAGATATGAGTATAGATTGGGAGAAAAAGTCATTGAGAGCAGCCCTGTGGAAAAAGACTTGGGAGTTCTGGTGGATGAGAGGCTGGACATGAGCCAAGTGTATGTTCGCAGCCCAGAAGACCAACCACATCCTGGGCTGCAGCAAAAGACGCATGCCGAGCAGGTCAAGGGAGGTGATTCTCCTGCTCTATGCCTTTTTGAGACCCCACCTGGAGTATTGTGTCCAGGTCCTCAGCACAAGAAAGATGTGGACCTGTTAGAGTGGGTCCAGAGGTGGCCACAAATATGATCAGAGGATTGGTGCACCTCTCTCCTATGAAGACAGGCTGAGAGAGTTGGGGTTGTTCAGTATGGAGAAGGCTCATTGCAGCCTTCCAGTATCTTAAGGGGCTTATTAAAAGGAGGGAAAGGGGCTTTTTATACAAGCAGATAGTGACAGGACAAGGGGAAATGGTTTTAAAATGAAAGAGGGCAGGTTTAGAGGAGATGTTAGGAAGAAATTCTTTACTCAAACGGTGATGAAGCACGGGAACAAGTTGCCCAGAGAAGTTGTGGGTGCCCCATCCCTGGAAGTGTTCAGGGCCAGGTTGGATGGGTATTGGATTTTACCAATATGACTGAACGGGACAGCCTTGGTCTGTCTGGCCTCAGCTGCTAAACCAAATAGCAGCACCTGTGGTGTTTTCTCCCCAGAGATGCTATTCAGTACCTGTGGTCACAGCTGGACACGTGGGGACAAGTCCGGGCACGTCCTGAGCTCTAGTGCTTATGGCTGGAGCTTGCTATTGATGAGGGTCACTCCTCAGGCCTTCCTGAGCTTCTAAGGCGATGGTCAGGAAGGAGTCGGTCCTGATGGAGGGTTTAATCCAGAGTTTTTATTCTGGGCCGCATGGCCTCTGAATGCAATAACAGCTCCACCAGAACTCTCCCAGCACATGGTGTCCTGTCCTTTTACCCAGGGGTGAGGGGGAGGGGACGGAACACAGGGAGCACCAACCAGGTACGGGGGGAGGGGTTCTCAGGTGAGAGGGACACCTGGGTGGGCCAATGGCCCCCCCAGGGGGTGGAGAGCATCCTTTGAACCTGCCAATCACTCAACGCTCCCCTTGGAACTTCTGGGTTGATAGACATTGCCGAGCAGGGGTCAAGGGTGGGGAAAGGGGAGGTGATTGACACACCTCCTGGGGAAGGAAACTGGGGAAACTGACGCACACCATGACAACACACCGCAACAGATGGGGCCCTGAGCAACCTGATCTAGTGAATGGCATATTTGCCCAAGGCGGGGGTTGGAACTAGATGATCTTTAAGGTCCCTTCCAACGCAAACCATTCTATGATTTTATGAAGTAGTGTTTTATGAAAGAAAATGTGACAAGCCTGACCTCTTGGGTCAATCAAAATGTAGTTCAGCTTTTAATGATGTTCTTTAATAAATTCCTTCAGCCATGATGAGGGTGAGTGAAGCAATAGTGGAAGACAGAGGGTTAAAATCGCTTCCCTGGTGTGAAGTGAGCTGTGAGGAACAGGTCCCAAGAAGCCACCAGGTAAGTAATTCTTTTTTCACACTTAATCTTCCATCTCAGTTTACAGTTAAGCACATAATCCTTCTTGCTTTGATATTTATACCTCACTCTGCATCTTCTCTTTGTTCCACCAAAAACAGAAAAAAAAAAGAGTAAGACTGGGCTGAAAGATTCAGATGTGTGTGGACCTTGTAGGTCCCTCTTCTCTTCTTGGAGAAGGTCAACTTCTGGTGTCATGGCAGGGCTTGGGATGGTGTTACATAGATCCAGGTACAGGACTTACTTCCCTGACCCTGTATGACAGTCTAGCTGAATAAATGAATCCCAACAATTTTTGGTGAGACATCATTTTTGAGAATGCTAAGGAAACTGGGACTTCACTTTACCTGCAGATGTTAGAAATACGGTCCTCCTGGGGGTTATAAATGCCTTGGAAATGACTGGAATTTACAAGATAGTGCTGGAAACCAGACACTTCTAATCTGTTTCAAAAATGAGCTGGTCATTTATGAGTGAGCAGCAGGATGTGTCCCCCAGAGAGTCCCCAGAATCCTAGAATCATGGAATGGTTTGGGTTGGAAGGAATTGTAAAGATTCCTGCCAGGGGCAGGGACATCTTCCACTAAACCAGGTTGCTCAAAGCCTCATCCAACCTGGCCTTGGTAGGAGTCGCCATGTAGGATTTATGGGGAGCCTTTATTGTGTGTGAAGTCATGTTGCTGCCACAGCAGGGATGGCCCTGAAGCTGTGAGCTCATTTTGCCATTCAAAAGAGCAAATTGAAGTGAACCAAAAGGCAGAATTTCAGCTACATCAACTGGCTTCCACCTGCATCTACATTTGATATACCCCATAATCCTTCTGTACTGCCTACTCCTTCAGACAATAGATTCATGTAACTATTTTACAACCAGTATGGACAGAAGTTTGGAGAATTGCATATTTTTTTATTGACTGCAAAGTCATTATACAAGTCGATCACCTCAAATATGAGCACGTTAGAAAGAACTTGATATTCCTAAAGCAGACTTTATAAAAGCTTTATTGGATTCTAATTTGTAGTATGGGCTATAAATTGTTCAAGCCGCAGTGCTCATACCAATGTCCCTGACACATTGGGCTGCCCTTGAAGATGTTCTGTTTAATAAAGCAACTAACTCCGCGAGAGATCACTTTCAAGCACTTTATTATGGTTGTATTAAGATGTCCACAGCCAATTGCCTTTGCTTTTAGCACAGAGAAGGGAGATGGGCTCTGTTGGGGATGGTATCTGTCAAATCACAGAGCTTTTACCTCAGCGGGGAAACACACAAGGTATGAGGGGAAAGAGGGCACTACGTCCATCAGAGACGTTTGGGTTTTATTTTTGTCTGTTTTGGGGCTCACCCCGTCTCACTGGAACTTAATTCACAGCACCCCATCGTCCCAGGGCTCACCGAAGCGCTGAGGCGGCGGGGTCGAGGGCGGGACGTCCCCACACCCCGCAGTCCCCATCCATTCCTGGCGCCGCCCAGGAACCGGCTTTGCCGCCCAATGGCGATTCGGCGAGCGCGGGGCGGGATCACCTCCTCCCCTCTGATCCCCCTATTCCAGCGCTGTCTGTAGGCCTGCCGCGGGGAGGGTTATGGGGCAAAAGGTGTGCTGAGAGCACGGCCCTGGGGCCTGGGTCGTGCTCCTCACGGCATGGCGGCTCCGCGCCGCTAGGCCCTGCCCGGCCTGCTGTGCCTCCCCCGCCATGCCGAGCAGCAGCGCCGCCGCGGCCTCCTGTGCCGCCGAGCTGCCGCGCCTCCCCCCCCCCCCCCCCGCTCCTTTTTTATTCTGGGCCGCATGGCCTCTGAATCCTGCAACAACTCCAATAGAACTCCTGACTGCATGGTGTGCTTGCCCTTTTACCTGGGGAGAGGGGCAGGGGAGGGAATACAGGGACCACCAACCAGGTACAGGGGGAGGGGTTCTCAGGTGAGAGGGACACCTGGGTGGGCCAATGGCCCCCCCAGGGGGTGGAGAGCATCCTTTGAACCTGCCAATCACTCAACGCTCCCCTTGGAACTTCTGGGTTGATAGACATTGCCGAGCAGGGGTCAAGGGTGGGGAAAGGGGAGGTGATTGACACACCACCTGGGGAAGGAAACTGGGGAAACTGACGCACACCATGACAACACACCGCAACAGATGGGGCCCTGAGCAACCTGATCTAGTGAATGGCATATTTGCCCAAGGCGGGGGTTGGAACTAGATGATCTTTAAGGTCCCTTCCAACGCAAACCATTCTATGATTTTATGAAGTAGTGTTTTATGAAAGAAAATGTGACAAGCCTGACCTCTTGGGTCAATCAAAATGTAGTTCAGCTTTTAATGATGTTCTTTAATAAATTCCTTCAGCCATGATGAGGGTGAGTGAAGCAATAGTGGAAGACAGAGGGTTAAAATCGCTTCCCTGGTGTGAAGTGAGCTGTGAGGAACAGGTCCCAAGAAGCCACCAGGTAAGTAATTCTTTTTTCACACTTAATCTTCCATCTCAGTTTACAGTTAAGCACATAATCCTTCTTGCTTTGATATTTATACCTCACTCTGCATCTTCTCTTTGTTCCACCAAAAACAGAAAAAAAAAAGAGTAAGACTGGGCTGAAAGATTCAGATGTGTGTGGACCTTGTAGGTCCCTCTTCTCTTCTTGGAGAAGGTCAACTTCTGGTGTCATGGCAGGGCTTGGGATGGTGTTACATAGATCCAGGTACAGGACTTACTTCCCTGACCCTGTATGACAGTCTAGCTGAATAAATGAATCCCAACAATTTTTGGTGAGACATCATTTTTGAGAATGCTAAGGAAACTGGGACTTCACTTTACCTGCAGATGTTAGAAATACGGTCCTCCTGGGGGTTATAAATGCCTTGGAAATGACTGGAATTTACAAGATAGTGCTGGAAACCAGACACTTCTAATCTGTTTCAAAAATGAGCTGGTCATTTATGAGTGAGCAGCAGGATGTGTCCCCCAGAGAGTCCCCAGAATCCTAGAATCATGGAATGGTTTGGGTTGGAAGGAATTGTAAAGATTCCTGCCAGGGGCAGGGACATCTTCCACTAAACCAGGTTGCTCAAAGCCTCATCCAACCTGGCCTTGGTAGGAGTCGCCATGTAGGATTTATGGGGAGCCTTTATTGTGTGTGAAGTCATGTTGCTGCCACAGCAGGGATGGCCCTGAAGCTGTGAGCTCATTTTGCCATTCAAAAGAGCAAATTGAAGTGAACCAAAAGGCAGAATTTCAGCTACATCAACTGGCTTCCACCTGCATCTACATTTGATATACCCCATAATCCTTCTGTACTGCCTACTCCTTCAGACAATAGATTCATGTAACTATTTTACAACCAGTATGGACAGAAGTTTGGAGAATTGCATATTTTTTTATTGACTGCAAAGTCATTATACAAGTCGATCACCTCAAATATGAGCACGTTAGAAAGAACTTGATATTCCTAAAGCAGACTTTATAAAAGCTTTATTGGATTCTAATTTGTAGTATGGGCTATAAATTGTTCAAGCCGCAGTGCTCATACCAATGTCCCTGACACATTGGGCTGCCCTTGAAGATGTTCTGTTTAATAAAGCAACTAACTCCGCGAGAGATCACTTTCAAGCACTTTATTATGGTTGTATTAAGATGTCCACAGCCAATTGCCTTTGCTTTTAGCACAGAGAAGGGAGATGGGCTCTGTTGGGGATGGTATCTGTCAAATCACAGAGCTTTTACCTCAGCGGGGAAACACACAAGGTATGAGGGGAAAGAGGGCACTACGTCCATCAGAGACGTTTGGGTTTTATTTTTGTCTGTTTTGGGGCTCACCCCGTCTCACTGGAACTTAATTCACAGCACCCCATCGTCCCAGGGCTCACCGAAGCGCTGAGGCGGCGGGGTCGAGGGCGGGACGTCCCCACACCCCGCAGTCCCCATCCATTCCTGGCGCCGCCCAGGAACCGGCTTTGCCGCCCAATGGCGATTCGGCGAGCGCGGGGCGGGATCACCTCCTCCCCTCTGATCCCCCTATTCCAGCGCTGTCTGTAGGCCTGCCGCGGGGAGGGTTATGGGGCAAAAGGTGTGCTGAGAGCACGGCCCTGGGGCCTGGGTCGTGCTCCTCACGGCATGGCGGCTCCGCGCCGCTAGGCCCTGCCCGGCCTGCTGTGCCTCCCCCGCCATGCCGAGCAGCAGCGCCGCCGCGGCCTCCTGTGCCGCCGAGCTGCCGCGCCTCCCCCCCCCCCCCCCCCCCCCCCCCCCCCCCCGCTGCTCCAGCAGCACATCTCCAGCCTCGGCTTCCGCGACCACGGCCTGCCCGCTGGAGGCAGCGGAGTGATGGGGGTGGCCCGGCAGCGGGCGGGCTTGGCGCCGCCGCCCGACTCCCTCGGGGAGCCGAGGCTTGACGGAGCGGGGGAGGCGGCGGCGAGGGGCGAGGGATGTCTGGAGCTGGAGGAAGAGGACGAAGAGGACCACCCGGCTGCGCTGCTGCTGCTCTCCACGTCTTACTCGCTCTCCCAGCCGCTCCCGCTTCTGCCGGCGTTGGGATCCGTCCTGCTCTCGCCTGCTCTCGATGAGCAGGAGGTAGCGGCTGGGGCGCACGATCCTGAGGGCATGATGGCGGCAATGCTGTCCCACGCTTACGGCAGTGGCCTGAGTGGCGGCGGTTCGGTAGGCCTCAGCGGCGAGCAGACGGCGTTGCTCTGTGGAAAGAGCATCAACACCACCGAGTGCGTGCCCGTGCCCAGCTCTGACCATGTGGCTGAGATCGTGGGCCGCCAGGGTGAGTGGAGGACTGGATGGGGTGTGGGGCGGCCTGGGCCTGCTGTCCTTCCCCGGGGTTCGTGGCAGGCCTCTCCCCGCACGGCCCTGGGGCATGCCCCTTCGAGGCCAGCTGCAGGAGCCCCTTGCCTCGGTAGTAACTTTATGCCCCCTGGGGATGACCTCTCCCTCCCAAACCCCGGCTTCCCCATGGGGTATAGGATGCTGGCACCAGGCCAGCTCTGCTTGAGAAGGTGAGAGCAGGGACTGAATTAGCTCAGACCTTCCATTTTTGTTCATTTGAGCTGTAAAATGCAGTGGCTAGCCTGGCAATGTACAGGTAAGTGTTGGCATAGGCTTTGCTCTTCAGTGACACTTGGCTCGTGGTCTTTAGTGAGAAGCTGACTTTCACTGTAGGAACTTAGTATTATGTTTTACAAAGATTTTTGAGTGAAGGGCTTTAATTTGCCTTGGAGAGCAAGGTATGGGCTGACACTGTTCCTACAACTTTTCATGGTGCTCACTGATTACAAAGACCTGAGGAGTCAATGAGATGGAGAAAGGAGCCATGTTTAGCCCTCCTCTGTGTGAAAGCCCTTGTCTTTCTGTTTGGGTTCTGGCTTCCTGTTGATTGCTGTTGCTACACTTGGTGGGTCTCTATTATGTCATTAGGATGAGGTCATATCAGTGATGTCACCTTCATTCTGTCCCTTTCATATGGTCTTGTGGGAGTGGTGCTTGGAGGAGTTAAATGTTTTGCACCATCTTTCTAGTGGTGAAGCTAATTTTAAAAGCCCTTTTTATATATTGGAAGAAGCACTGAGCAGTGTCAAGTGTAGGTGTGGAAACTCAGACAATTAAGTTGCCACTCTCTCTTCCCTTTCTGTGTTATTTTTTATTGTTTTGGGGGTAGTGTGTCTCATTTGCTGATGAGCTTTGATAATGAGCAGTTATGCTGCCTAGTCTCTCTACACCAGTGTGGCTTTGGATTGTTTTTTTCCCTTGAGTATGGAAGAAATGGTAAGATTGGTCTAAACCAATGTGGTACTAAAGAAAGGCCCACCAAGCACCAATGCTTAGGCGAACTTGTTTTCTCTTTCTATGTTTATTTTAAGTTTTTAGCAGTTAAGGGTGGGGTTTTTGCTGTATGTGTCAAAGGAGAATAGAAGGCCGTGCAGCAGAAATTTTCAGGTAGATTCCTCTGATGCAGATAAGTCTATTCTGTTCAAGCAGAAAATTTCTTTTCCAATAAATGGTGTTTCAATGTCTTAAGACTGTTCATGTGTCACTGGGGATGGTGGGCAGAGGAGAGGGGGGTGGGTGGAAAACAGAACTGAGAACCATGATTGCTACAGTTCTCTAAAGGAGAAATAGAAACTATTGGGCTTCAAGGACTGATTAGACTGCCATGTTTATTCTCCACCAGATCAGTGTTGTTTTCTGTAGTATGTTTTTCCATAGTTTGAGTCACTTAAAGACAAGATAATGGGGTTTGCATAAAAATAGGATCATTGTTCCTGAGGGTTCATTTGCTGCTTCTGCTTTTATTTTTCATCTGGTGTCATGCTGTTTGGCTTGTGATAAAATATTTAGCCTTGATGGGGAGGGATTTTATAATACCAAGAATTAGGGCTACAAAAGAGGAAGGAGCAGGAGTGGAGGGAGCACTAAAAAAATTGTTACCAAATATACTTGCATGAAAACTTAGTACAAGGAGGCCCTTCAGAATTCTCATTAATGGGAGACTTATGCTTAAAGACTGCCTCATGTAAGTTTTATTAGTTCCACTAAATATTTGTCAAATGTCTTAAGACATACTAGTCCTTGCATCCCCTTTTATGGTACAGAACTGTGCTGGCTCATTGCACAGGTTTGAGGCTCTTGCTTTCTTATCCACTTGCTTTGCATGTGTCTGTGCCCTAGCCCACAAACTGTTGTCAGTTGTAGTTCAGCTTGGTCTGCCTTGAGCAAGGCTGGTCAAAGCTGCATCCTTCACAGATCGTTCTGCTCTCTGCAAAAATGAAGATGCATATTCTCTTCCTAGCAGACATCCTAACCAGCTGGTTACATTATACTTTCCACTAGACCAGGTTGTGCAAAGCCCCATCCAACCTGGCCTTGAACACTTCCAGGGATGGGGCATCCACAGCTGCTCTGGGCAACCTGTTCCAGTACCTCACCACCCTCACAGGAAAGAATTTCTTCCAAATATCTAATTTAAACCTACTCTCAGTTTGGATCCATTCCCTCTTGTTCTGTCACTACATGCTCTTGTAAATAGTCTCTTTCCATCTTTCTTGTAGGCTCCCTTCAGGTACTGGAAGGCCACAATTAGGTCATCCCAAAGCCTTCTCTTTTGCAGGCTCAACAATCCCAATTCTCTTAGCCTTTTCTCATAGAAGAGGTGCTTCATCCCTGTAACCTTGGTGGTCTCCTCTGGACTCCAACAGGTCAATGTCCTTCCTGTGCTGGGGACCCCAGAGCTGTATGTAGCACTTCAGGTGGGGTTTCATGAGAGCAGAGGGACAGAATCACCTCTCTTGCCTTGCTGCCCAGGCTGCTTTTGATGCAGCCCAGGATACAATTGGCTTTCTGGGCTGTAAGTGCACATTGCTGGCTCATGTCCAGCCTCTCATCCACCAGCACCACCAAGTCCTTCTTGGCAGGGCTGCTCTTGATCTCTTCATCCCCCAGTCTGGATTGTCCTGACCCAGATGCAGAACCTTGCACTTGGTCCTGTTGAATCTCATGAGATTCTCATGGGCCCACTTCTCAAGCTTGTCCAGGCCCCTCTGGATGGCATCCCATCCCTCAGGTGTGTCAACAGCACCACTCAGCTTGGTGACATTTGCTGAGGGTGCACTCAATCCCTTTGTCTATGTCATTAATGAAGATATTAAATAACACTGGTCCCTGTACAGACCTCTGAGGGACACCACTTTTCACTGATGCCCATCGGGACTCTGAGCTGTTGACTGCTACCTTCTGGATGCAACTGTCCAACCAATTTCTTATCCATTTAACAGTCCACTCATCAAATCCATCTCTTTCCAATTTAGAGAGAAGGATGTTGTGTGGGACTCTGTCACAGGCCTTACAGAAGTCCAGACAGATGACATATGTAGCCCTTCCCTTGTGCACTGATGTAGTCACTCCATCATAGAAGGCCACTAAGTTGGTCAGGCAGGACTTGCCCTTGGTAAAGCCACGCTGTCTGTCCTGAATCACCTCCTTGTCTTCCATGTGCCTCAGCATAGCTTCTAGGAGGACCTGTTCCATGATCTTCCCAGGATTATCTTGAATGAATTCAGATAAGTTTTATGCCAGACTCCTCTGTGCTGCAGTACTTTAATATCTAATTATGTAAGGGTGATGAGATTGAAATGCTACTTCTGACAGATTTCCACAAAGATTAAGTTTATATTCTTTCTGTTGCTGTCTGAGGTATAAAAAGACCTTGAAAGTCTGCAGCCTAAAAACATCAGCTCTGAAATACCAGGAATGCTGAGTTTGATCTAGGCTTTGCTTGAGGCCTCATTGCTGTGTCTGAGAGCATGTTTTTTGTAAGTCCTAACTGAAAAAGTAATGATAACCAAATTTAATTTTTTTGCACAGTGGAAGAGAATCTCTAGACACTTTATCAGACCAAAGGAGCTTCTGAGTTCTAAGCAAGCTGTAAACAAGCAAAGACCTTATTGGTGCATGCATTTAACATGTTTTCGATTGTGTGTGAGTTTCAGAAATAAATATAGCACTTAAGGCAGTGGTGTTCCCACAGCCCTGCTCTAAGTTGCTGGATTCCAGATTAGAATCATAGAATGGTTTGGGTTGGAAGGGACCTTAAAGATCATCTAGTTCCAACCCTCCCCTGCCGTGGGTGGGGGTGCCTTTCACTAGATCAGGTTGCTCAGGGTCCTATCCAACCTGGCCCTGAACACTTGCAGGAATGGGGCACCCACAACTTCTCTGGACAATTTGTTCCAGTGCTTCACCACCGTTTGAGTAAAGAATTTCTTCCTAACATCTCTAAACCTGCCCTCTTTCAGTTTAAAACCATTGCCCCTTTTCCTGACACTATCTGCTTGTATAAAGAGCCCCTCTCCCTCCTTTTAATAAACCCCCTTTAGCTACTGGAAGGCTGCAATGAGGTCTCTCCGAAGCCTTCTCCTCTCCATGCTGGACAATCCCATGCCTTTCTTCATAGGAGAGAGGTGCACCAATCCTCTGATCATATTTGTGGCCACCTCCGGACCCACTCTAACAGGTCCATATCTTTCTTGTGCTGAGGACCTCAGACCTGGACATGATACTTCAGGTGGGCTCTCAGAAGGGCAGAGTAGAGGGGGAGAATCACCTCCCTTGACCTGCTGGGCACGTCTTTTGCTGCAGCCCAGGGTCTCGTGTGGGCATTTTTGCTGGTAGCTGTGCACAGATGTGGGATGCCACAGCTATAGAAGGTGTGGAGTGCTTGAAATGTACCTTGTGGTTGATAGTTGAAACTGTTAGAGGTTGCTGGGTTACTGTGACAGTAGTTCAATGTGTTGCTGCTGGAAGCATTTACATCACTGGAAAAGGATTAAGACTTTAATGAATAAGTTAAGTGCTCCTTAAAAGTTGTGTATTATTTCTAAAACCTGGCAGGTTTTTGTGCCTTTGTTTTCTTTTTTTTTTTTATGTTGTTTTTATTAATCTTAAGTGTTCTCAGCCTTTTCTTATTCCCCTTGCCCCTCGAGAAATGAAGTTGACAGACACTTTTTGGGGTAGTGCAATATATTTTTGTGTAGTCTTTGAGGTAGCAAAATCTCAAAGGTGAACAACAAAGGAAAAGATTTTTGTATCCTTTTATTCTTTCAAAGGCATGCGACTGGGAGCCAAGAAAACTAGATTCCATTCCTGGCAGTGTATAGGCTTCCTGTGTGAATTTGAAGTAGCTGTTGAATCCACCCTTTACTAACTTGGCCAGTCATGCTGAGCAGAAAAGCTACTTCCTTTGCTGTCAGCAGCTAAAAATCCTGCATGCACAAACTTGCACTGGTTTAAAAAACTAAAATCAAGTTAGCGAAAGTGCTCTTGAGAAGTGCTAGCAAGAAAGCTGTGTTACTGAGGAGGTGACCTTGTTTGCATGAGAAAAGCTGGAATTAAATAAGCAGGTATCCAGACTTAAAAAGCTTTAGGAGGTTTAACTTAGAATGTTTTGTTTTAATCTCTAAATCATGTGAAGGACTTGTGAAAGTCTTCTGTGGATCACCTGAAAACTGTTTCCCTTCTGTATAGTTGGTGATGCTAAGTCTTCAGTGCCTCCTGCACTTTGCACTTGAAGTAAGACACATTTAAACACTAAAAGGTCTTTTGAATAATGCAAAAAGAGGGGTAGTGTCTAAAGACAAACAGAAGTCCTTTCCAGCATCTTTCAGGTTAAAGTCTGTCCTTTAGACATGCTGCATCCCTGAGTATATTGACTGTCTTCAGATAGTGATTGCTGGAATATATTTAATACATTCCAGTGTTTTGACTTTCCAAGTAATGTGATTTTTCTGAGTGTTTATATCCTCGATAAAATTGACAATAGTGGGTTTTCTCCCTAAAACATCACTAGAGTTGGGAGCTGCTTAACTCTAAAGCAACACTTTTATGCAGATTTAATGATCCTGGACTCTTTTTTGTTCTTTGTTTTTGAATGTGGGCTCTTGAGCAAAATATTACTTTGCTTAAAATAATCCTGAAAATTGAAACAAAACCATTATTTTGATAAGCTGGTAGCTGATAACTATCTAACATAGCTGAACAGCCAAATAAAAGCAATAGCTATCACTCAGGTAGTGGAAAAGTGCTAAAGCAACCCTAGAGCTATATATATTATAATAAAATATAATAATAGTAATATAATCCTAGACCTTATATTAGGATATCTATGTACTGTATTTAGCTACTGAGGGATTAACTACAGTCCTTTCAAAAAATACTGAATATCTGGTTTTATCTCTCAATGTGTTGTGATAATAGTATTACTGAATTATTGACAGTACTTCTATAACCTTGACTGGTTATTAATTACCCGTAAGGAGTAGACAGCATAAGCATACCTAACTAACGTGAATTGCATGTTTGTTGGTTTTTGGGGTTTTTTTAAACTGGATTCTTAAGATTTCTACTTTCATGGATAAGTTTAATTTGTATGACAATTGTCATGTATCTCGGTGCCAACTGATTGCCACAGACAACAAAGACCACAGGTTCAACTAACTTAAGTGAAAAAGGCAATTACACTTCATAATATTTTTTTGCATCTTCTATAATAAGCTGGTTATTAAATGTTATATTAAATGGCTTGTTCTAAAGATGGAAATAAAACTTGAGGTATTTGTTAAAAAGCTATTTTTCTAGGTAGTTGAAGTCTTGTAATTTTTAGAGCCTGGAACTTCAGGATCTGAAACATGTGAGCATAATGTGGCCTGGCATAATCTGAAATTACTGCTGTATTTTCAGTGACCTATTGCTCTGATACCATGTAACAAGTGTGATTTCAGTTATGTTATTTGTAATTTCTGCTATAATGCGGCTTCTGCCGGGGTATCCCTGATGGGCTGCAATGGGGTCTCTCTTTTAAGTTACGAGAGGCATAGGCAGGTCCATTGTCTGTTTTGATCTCCTTTGGTACTCCCAGGGTAGCGGAGGCAAGGAGGAAATGTTATATGGTGTGCTGTGCAGTTTCTCCTGGATGAGCTGATGCAAACACTGCTCCAGAAAACGTTTTGACTGACACGTGCACATATTTTGACCTTTAAAAGGTGGGAAGTGGGTCACATCTGTCTGCCACAGCTGGTAGCTGTTCAAACTTCGGGGATTGACTCCCGTCCCTATAGATGGTATCTGGTAGTTTTGACAGTTCGGGCATGTGGCAACAATAGCTTTTGCTTGATCTTTTGAAAGCTTGAACATTCTGATAAGAGCAGGCATATTTTGATGAAAAAATGCATGTGACAACTTTGCCTTGGCAAAGATTTTAGGAACATTAGCAGTCTCTATTGCCATGGCTAAAGTGTCTGCTTTCCTGTTCCCTTCTGTGATAATACCTGGGAGGGCAGTGTGTGACCTCACATGCATTAAATGGTGAGGTTACATTCTTGTGGGAGATTAAACGTGTTAATGTAGAAATCAATTGGTATAATTTTGGATTGGGAACCTCTTTGAGAAGAGCATTATCCCCATTGACCGAAAAGGTCATTGACCCAATCTGGGTTGTGTTCTACTTTTAAGTCCTTCACAAGTTCCTTCAGTTTCTGGATGTTTGCGTGGATGGATTCTGAGCGTGAAGAGAGATTGAAGCAACACATCCCTTCGAGGTCTTGGCAGCCATGTCTGTGGGCAAGCAGCAGGAAGTCAATCAGTGCTTGATTTTGAAGTGATGCATGTCTTGTGGTTTCTTCTTCCTTTAAAAGATCGCTCAGGGCAGCAGATGTAGCATTGGCTTGCTTACTGAGCTAGCACCCGAGGTGATTTATTTCACCAAGGGCTTTAGCTGCAGCTACCCATGGTAGGAATAGGGAGACAGCAATCTTTTTCGGCTTGTTCCAATCGTATAATTTGGGATTGCAATTTTCATCAAATTCTGTGTAGGATCTTTTGTGGTGTTTCAATTCACTTTCTTTTTCCCAATTATGTAACAAGGTGATATTTGGAGTGAGGGTAGAAAGTTTTCCAAGGGTACAGGGACCTCGCTGGAGTCGTGAGGGGATCCCAGCCCATACTCAGTCACCACAGATGAGAAACGTTCCCTTGGGTAATACTTTAGGGTGGAGAGAGGACACAGAGATCACACGAGCAGTGTAATTACACCAATCGGGAGGGTTATAGGCTTTGTTAATTGGTGATATGTCTTTTCAGTATGTGTTTTCAGTCTGGTCAATTTCTGGCCAATTATATTTTGGACCTCAAAAGTAAAATTTGACACAGTATGTTGCCTTGGAGGACCCCAACAGGTCCAATTCTTGGGGTTCCTTTAGAGCATCGGGCAACATTTTTGTCCACTCGTCCCAAGTATCTACCAGGTTGGGTCTCTTACCTGTAGTGCAGAGGAGCTCTGAGTTATAGACAGGCCAGTCATTGGCTACGAAGGGAATTCCTACTAGACATGTGGAAAGTGGGTTATCAGTGCTTCCCATGGATAAGCACGTTATCCTGTTTTAATGTCTTTGCTAAGGTTACCCAGACATTATGGCTAGGCTGTGGGCTAATGCAGCCTATGGCATACGGTACGGTGAAGAACATCCAGGCAGCAGTGAGGACAGCACCAATGGAGATATTTTTCATCTTTGGACAGGAATGGGGCTTCTGATAGGGAATATAAGCAAAATTTGTTATCTTTATGGTGGGAGGGAAGGATTAGGGTTTTCTCCCTTATTCCTTTCCTCTCTTCCTTCCCCTCCCCCTCTTTTTTTTTTTTTTTTTCTTCTCTATAAGCTAAGGGTGGGGGAGTGGGTATAAAGTTGGGGGTTTTGGGTAAGAGCTGAGAAAGGGGAATAATAGGGTTTTTTAGGGGAAAAAGGGTAATAACATATAATTCAGAGAACAATCGTGTTTTCAGGCTGTGTCTGGCTTATGGCTTGATGCCGCAGAATGCTGTTCAGCTTTCTGTTTTGTCTGCTGTCGCGTGATGGGACGGTCTTTTCCTCTGTATGTGGACATCTGGCGACATCTTCAGATATGTACTGAAATTTGGCCTGTATAGCTATCTAGTGTGGATGGATGGAATGTAGGAGAATAGAGATAGTGATGAAGGTAATCTCACCCCTAAGGGGTTACAGCTGTGTTAATTACCATGAATTAGGAACAGGCCTGCCTTTAATAGGCCACAGCTAAATCCAATTAGGATGGGTATTGTAAAGGAGTAGGTTAGGTGGTTGAGAAGGGAGTTAGAGTTTGTTGGCTGTGCTGTGAAGAATAAGGAGTCAGTACTGCAAGGAGCTGCCCATGAAAAATCACCTAGAAGGTATGGAACTTTTGCAGTAAGATGACAGCAATCTAGGGCAAACTGGAGGTTTTCATTGGTCTGGAGCAAATGCTCCAGGTCCCCAGTGGTCAGTGGCAAGTATATGCATGTGAGCTCACACCCTGCAAGAGAGCAGAGGCGAGTTCTAGCCTTTTTATTACATGTGCCATAATTTCTTGGAAGGTGGTAATTGTCTTTGTAGGTTGGTTATTTGTGAAGATCCATTCCAGTATCAGTAAAGGGTCTCAAAGCTGAGTGTCCCATTGGAAAATCAGTCCATAGACCCGAGGTGCTTTTCCCAGAATGACGAACTGGAAAGGCAGGCTGGGCTCGAAGCGATGGGCTTTGCGTGAAGACAGGGCCTCTTGGACCTTGTCGATGGCATCTTGGGCTTCTGGTGTGAGAGTGCCTGGAGAGTCCAGGTCCTGGTTGCCACTTGAGCAATGTACTACTGGCATATAGTGGGACTGTTCTTTAGTCCTTGGGGAAGAAAACGCCAATGATATCCTTTGAGTGGAGCCTCTCTGATAAGAGAGGGAGTGGAGAAAGCAAACCGTGGAGCATCCTGGCGGTGCAGTGGAATGCTGAAGAAACAGTCTTTAATATCTATGACAGCAAGTGTCCACTCTCTAGGCAGCATCGATGGTGAGGGTAGGCCAGGCTGGAGGGGGCCCATGTCCTCGATGACCTTGTTGATTTTGCAAAGGTCATGGAGGAACCTCCACCTGTCTGTTCTAGGCTTTTGCAGTACCAAGACTGGAGAGTTCCAAGGGCTGGTGGTCTTGATGATGTGGCCTTTGGCAAGCTGTTCTTCCAGAAGGGCTTGTAGTGCGCACAGTTTGACTTTAGAGAGGGGCCACTGTTTGATCCGGATCGGGTCATGACATTTCCAGGTGAGCCAAGGGGTATCTGGTAGTGCGCATTCCTCAGTGGCCCCAATTAGAAATCCCAATAGGGAATACATAGAGAAGCCCCTGATTGGGATAGAATGTCCCTACCCCAAAGGATGATGCGGGCCCTTACCACGAATGGGTGGATGGTTGCCAACTTGCCTTCAGGCCCTTCGACGAACATGTTATTCTTGCTTCGCATAGAAACTGTAGCTCCACTGAACCCTGAAATCATGCCTACTACAGGTTGTAGTTCCCAGTGTGCTGGCCATTCTGAGCGAGCAATGATGGTGACGTCAGCACCCGTGTCCAGCATCCGTGGTCAGTGGATCTTCTCTCCTCTGTAGGTTAGACCACACGCCATGGTAGGCTTACTGGGTCCCACAACTCGTGCCCACATTGCTGTAGGAATGAGAGGAATCTGTTCCCTGTGATTCTTTGGGAGTACAAAGGCTTGTGCGATTGGAGTTCCCCTTGGAGGGAGAAATGGTAAGTCTGTGCAGTACACCTGGACAGAGATTTCTCTTCCCCTGTGCACTGTTTGTACTTCTGGAACAACAAAGATTTCCTTTGGGCTATGGAGAGTGTCACCTATAATTCAGATGTCAAAAGGACCACCTTTTGGCCATGTTTGCCTGTGGGAGCATGATAAACATCCTTGTTATTAAAGTCAATGGACAGAGTAGTTACCAGCTGGCGACGGGTTCCCATCTGTATTGCTCCGTGTGTTGGATCCTCTTCATGTGGTCTGGAATCTCCTGGGATGATGCGTGGCTGGGTCTGGATGGCCTTTGACTTGTTGTCTTTGCACAGGGCCTGACCGTGCTCCGCTGGAAGTTTCCTGAACGCTGTTGGTAGCGCTGCTGATTCTGGGGTCTTTGTTAGGTGTTACGGGGGTTTTGGGTAGCTTACCTGTCTGGACAGTCCTTTATAAAATGTCCGAATTCTCTGCAGTGAAAGCAGTGGGCCTGGTCTTTAGAAGCCACTACTGCATATGCACCAGAAACTCCTTCTGCAATACCCTTAGCAACTGCTTGGCCACTGTATTTTCAGTGGACAAATGACGTGTACAGCTTTCCAGCATTTGCTCTATGGTATGTTCTGTATCTAAGGGTAGGGCCCTCAGAATTCATTTACATTTTTCGTTCAAGTTACTCACGGCAAGCTTGCACAACAGTTCTTTTCTTGCCTCTGTGCTCTCTATTTGTTTTTACAGAGCAACCTTAATTCTGTCCTCAAATTTGATAAAGCTTTCATCTACTCCTTGTTTAATATTAGAAAAGTGTTGGGTAGGGATAGAGTCATCAGGGGTAAGAAGTAAGGAGGTTTTTGCTGCAGTAGCCACGTCTTGTAGTGCTGCCTTAGGTAAGGTATCAGCTTGGTCAGAGGGTTTCTGTAAATCCCCTTCCCCAGCCAGCTGTTTGACTGTAAAATCTGGCCTATCAGCATCTGTGGCATAGGTGTCTGATAATGTTTTTAATTGTCTTTTCCAATGCCTTTCCCATAACATATATTCTGCTGGGGAAAGAAGGCAGAGGGCAATATTTTTAATATCGTGGGGTACTAAAACATGTGCTGAGAACATAGCTTCTAGGAAATTTCTAAAAATATGTGAACTACCATGTTCTTTGGCTATATTTCTTAATTGTATAAGTTCTTTATTTGTGTTAGGTTCCCACGTCTTTCTAGTAGTGGCTCCACTTCTTTTTCCCTTTTTATAATTGTGAAAAATGCCAATTACGTATTTGGGCTGGACTTTTCTCTTACATGGCCACAGGACGGAACCAATTTCTTCCTGTAATTTAAGAGACTGCACCTTGCGGGAGGCGGTTGGCCAGAAGCTCAGGAGTGACAAAGCTGTTATGAGAAGTAGAGGGAACAGGGACTGATGGGGAGGGTGTGGTGGACCCCTCTGCTTCCAACTGTGTTTTCTGGGGACGCCCATGGTGCAAGAGGGAGACTCCTCTCTCCTGATGAACTGGGAGGAGGTTGTGTGAAAGATGGTATTGGACTGAGGATTGAGTGTTAGAGGGGTGGGGGAAGGAGGAGTGTTTTGGAGGTTT
The DNA here is from genome assembly GCA_017590115.1 of Montifringilla adamsi. NCBI lineage: Eukaryota > Metazoa > Chordata > Aves > Passeriformes > Passeridae > Montifringilla > Montifringilla adamsi. Next base: position 11,260 of record JAGGNK010009092.1, on the reverse strand, counting down.
TCCATTGTGGATTGTTGTGTGTGGTCTTTTTCTTTTTTTTTCTTTTTCCCTCTTGTCTTTATGTTGTAGATTAATAAAGTGTTGTTTTTTCCCTCCATTCCCAAGTTGGAGCCTGCTTTGTTCTGTTTCCGGGTCACATCTCACAGTAACCATTTTGGAAATATACCTTTCATGGGGGCACTGGCACTGTGCCAGGCTCAATCCATGACACCTTTTAACTATGAAACTATATTTACCATACTGTTAAAATGTTAATGCAGCACTACTAATCAATACAACATATTACGTATAGTAAATATCTGCGTAGAGCCATATAATAGGCACTTTTCACAATCCTTCCTCTTTCTTTTTATAATTAATTTGGCTTGAGCAGTATTTGTGGTTTTCTAGCCTTCATTAGTTGCTCATTTTCTTCACAAATCAATCTCACTTCTCTGAAAGGGTCTTCTACATTATTTTGTTTCTTTAACACCATAATTCTTTGCACCGTGTTTGTTGTAGCTGACCTTTGATCCATGGTCACTAATTGCATGCCTTGGACTATACTGGTGATGAGCCGAATGAAACAGGGGATCAAACAAGGAAGGAATATTCGACCAGCTGTAGCGCATAAAAGGAAGAAGCCTAATTTTTTCCACCATTCTATTCCCAACACATTATCCCACCAGCTGGTATTTAGCATTGATTCCCACTTTTGAACTGGTACATGGGCGATTTTTCTGATATCATTGACTATGTCCAGGACAGCATCCCCATTGTCATCTATTTTTAAGCAACAATCGGATGTATTGAATTATCCACAAACACCCCCTTCTTCAGCCAATAGATAGTCTAAAGCCAACCTATTCTGATACACGGCAGCTCTTGTTTGAGTTTGTTGCCTTGATATTACTTCCATTGCCTTACCAGTTTTGTTCGTTATTATCTCTACAGCAGCTTGGAGTCTTAAAATTTGATTTAGCATATAAATTGGGGTCTGATATCCCGAACTCCCATCTTGTGCCCAGGTGGCTGGCCTATATGTTTCTAAGATATGTTCAGGGGGCCATTCCTCATCTCCCCATTTTTGGAATCCCCCAATCAAATCCCTTTTGTTTCTCTTCAGATCCTCATAAACTGGTATCCCCAATTGATCCCCATCAGGTCCTGGCAAAAGAAAAAATCCTGGTTGTATGATTCCCAGAGTGCAGCTCCCTTTCCACTGAGAGGGGAGTTTTGGGTATGCTCTTTTTCCACATATCCAAAATAGGCCATCTGGAGCTTTCCAATAGTCAAACTTTTGCTGATCTATGTTTTCCCAGAATTTGGAAATTTCTGGGATGCCAAAGTAAGGATTTTTGCCTGTGTCATTACATTGAAAAAGTCTGATTTTATTATCATACTTACAATTTCCCTTTTTAACTTTTTCCTGGGTCCAGTACATGGTTGGTTCTTCTGGGACCCATCATACAGAAGTTCCGTTACTAACCTTATATCTTTTACAGGGAGTTTTTCCTACTTCATGAAGGAACTCTTTTCCAGTGTGCCATAGACGTTCTTCCCCTATGACTATTGAAGTCAAAATCCACCCCTCTGGTCGGTTTTCTCCACTTATACTTGTTTGGTTCCACTTAAGGAGCTCAATTTGGCCTAAGCTGCTGCTTTTCCATGGCCATTGTTCTGACATCAAAGCCCCTCCACAATCCCAACAATTGGTTATGTTGAGTTCTCTACTTATTCTTTCCCCCAATTCCACAAACTGATTTTTACCCATTCTTGAGATATCTTTTTCTAATTGCTGTTCCAGTTTTGTATACAAATCGTCAATTGAGATCGGCACTGGTTTAGGTGGTTGTACTGGCTTGGCCTTTGTTTTTATCAATTGCTCTTTTACTAAATCTTGTGCTTTGTTCCCAATAACGTAGGTGAAACAAATCCATCTCTCCTCTTTTGGGCATTGGCTTCCCATCCTGTTACCACTTGTTCCTAAGTTCTCTGCAATCCAATACTTTTTCCCATTGTGTATGCAATTGCCTAATTTGCATGGGTTGTAACAGTGACTGTTGACATGAGTGTGAGAAATAAAAAAGGAACCTCGGTGTCTTTCCATATATAGCTTGCAGTAACATCTGTGGCATGGTTTTGTTGATATCCCAAAAGGGAAAAGACAACAAATGAGTGACAGAACCAGGAATAACAGAGGTCCAGTATGGCTTATACTCCCACCTCCCATGCCTATGGGGTTGCAACCCACAGCAGGTGTATTTGATCTTCTTGGTGGCGAATACAGAGGCCAATCTGGTCTTGCCCTCTATTTCCTTGTCACTTTCTCTTAGCTAATTTTCAGGCAAATCGTTTTTGGCACTCCTTAACTGTGGTTCCCCACCGTTCCTCAGGTATCTCTCATTCAAAAGGCACTAATAATTCCCATCCACAAAACAAAGTTATTATTTCAGTTGCTTCGAGTTCCACCTGGATAGGAGATAGATTTTGCACTTGACACGTCCTGCAATGAGAGCGTCGATTATGTGAACTACAATACCAATTCTTGCCCCAATTTAAACATTTACATTTAACCCAGCTAGCATGTCTGGTATTTGGGTGAATCAGACAGGGTATTTGTTTTGGCACGGTTGGAACTTGCAACTCCTCCTTCTCTCTGTATAAGTCACAGGCTAAGGCATGAATACCAGAGTTCTCTGACCGAAACAGTCCTGATCCTCCTGTTTGGAGTGGAAGTATTCCTCCCCAAGGAGGATACCGGAGGTGTCTCAAAGCTTGTCCAGATCATACTTGAAACCACTGATATAAGCTCCGTCTTATACCCCCGTTAGGTGTCCTGTGTATGTTCCTTGGATCATTTGGGTCTTCCCAGTTCATTACCACCCATTTCCCGTTTAGGAGTCAGTTTTGTATCACCCAGTTCAGATGATATTGTCCACTCCTTAGGTTCTTCCACTGGTCCTTTGATTCTGCTGGCGTGGATCCAGCCTTGTTCCCTGGTCCGGATCGCAGCCTCAGTCATCAGCAATACCTGAAAAGGACCTTCCCATTGTGGAGTTAAAGACTATTCTTTCCATGTTTTTATTGGCACCCATTCCCCTGGATGAATATTATGGATTTTAAAATCTAAAGGTGTGGTTTGAGGGATTATTCCTTTTAACCGTAAATTTTCAAGAGTTTTTGCAATGGTGTTAACATATCCCTTGACACTCATTTCCCCTACCTCATAGGTAGCATTTTCATATTGAGTGGTTAGAAAAGGTAACCCCAACATCATAAGGTGACACTCCCAGGTCCGACCTGGGTTGAGTTCGGATTCTCAATAAGGCTAAAGGTAGGCATTATACCCATGACATTCGAGTTTCAATTATTAATTTAGTCAAAGTTCTCTTTAAAGTCTGGTTCATCCTCTCTACTCAGCCTGAACTCTGTGGATGCCATGGGGTGTGTAACTCCCATTTATCCCCAAGGCTTGAATTATTTGTTGTAACACTTTTGACGTAAAATGCATTCCTCTGTTCGAGTCTATCCTATTAACCATTCCATATCTGGGAATAATCTGTTCCAAAAGGGTTTTACTTACCACGTTGGCTGTGGCCTTGACAGTGGGAACTGCCTCCACCCAATGAGTTAAATGGTCTGTCATTACTAATAAGTACTTCCATCTTTGTACTTGAGGAAGTTCAGTAAAATCTACTTGGATACTTTGAAATGGTCGAAGAGCTAACTCACAACCTCCTAATGTTTTTCTCATTACCTTTTTATTTATCTTTTGGCATATTATATATCTTTCAGTTACTTGTTTTGCTACTCCAAAAATCCCAATTCACCCATAATTCCTTAAAAAATGATCACACAAAGCCTGGGTACCCCAATGGGTTTTCTGATGCATATCTTCTAATATTTTCCTAGTAATCGTTTTATTAAGTAATTGTCTTCCATCAGGAAGTTTCCATTTCCCTGATTCATCTTGTTCACCTCCTATCTTGTTTAATTCTTTTTTCTCTGCTTCACTAAACTTTGGAATTTCCAATTTTTCCTCATTTGGAGTTAATATTATCATAACTTTTTCAGCCCCATTTTCTGCTGCATCCTTAGCTTCCTGATCTGCTAAATTGTTTCCTCTTATTTCTGGGGTCACTCCTTTTTGGTGTCCCTTGATGTGTACTATAGCTATCTCTTCAAGTAAGTTTAGTGCCTCTAAAACTTCTAAAATGAGCCCCTCATGTACCAGTCCTTTTCCTCTTGAATTAAGTAGTCCTCTTTCCTCCCAAATTTTTCCAAAGGTATGTACCGCTCCAAAGGCATACCTTGAATCAGTATATATTGTTCCTTTTTTGTCTGCTAAATATTCCAGTGCTCTTTTTAGAGCATATAATTTACAAGTTTGAGCTGATCAATTTGAAGGTAATTTTCCTTTTTCCATAGTTTGCATGTTTTTTCCATCAACTACTGCATACCCTGACATTCTTTTTCCTTGTAGACATCTGGAGGAACTATCCACATAGATTATTTCCCCTTCTAAAAGGGCTTGTTCCTCAAGATCTTCTCGAACCTTTGTTTGATATTCGATAATTTCTAGACAATTATGTATTAGGTTATCTGCTGGTTCTCCATATAAGAATTGAGCTGGATTCAAACTTTTGTTTACTTCTAGTGTCAGGTCTTCACTGTCTATTAAGATTGCTTCATATTTTAAAATTCTAGAGTCTGTCAACCATTTTTCAGCCTTCTGATTTAACACATTTTGAACTGCATGAGGTGTGCACACAGTTTACCTCCAAAAGTAAGTTTACGACTTTCTTCTACCCGCATGTTTTTTCCATCAACTACTGCATACCCTGACATTCTTTTTCCTTGTAGACATCTGGAGGAACTATCCACATAGATTATTTCCCCTTCTAAAAGGGCTTGTTCCTCAAGATCTTCTCGAACCTTTGTTTGATATTCGATAATTTCTAGACAATTATGTATTAGGTTATCTGCTGGTTCTCCATATAAGAATTGAGCTGGATTCAAACTTTTGTTTACTTCTAGTGTCAGGTCTTCACTGTCTATTAAGATTGCTTCATATTTTAAAATTCTAGAGTCTGTCAACCATTTTTCAGCCTTCTGATTTAACACATTTTGAACTGCATGAGGTGTGCACACAGTTTACCTCCAAAAGTAAGTTTACGACTTTCTTCTACCCGGATTGCAGTAGCTGCTATAGCTTGAATACCTACTGGCCAGCCGTGGCTCACTGGGTCCAACATCTTTGATAAATAAGCTATTGGTCTCTTTACTCCTCCCCACTCCTGAACCAGAACTCCATGAGCTACCCCCCTTTTCTACATTCACATACAGATGAAAGGGTTTTTCTAGTGAGGGTAAGCTTAAAGCTGGTATTGAGGCCAGTTTTAACTTCAGTTCTCCTAATTCATCATCATCTTCCTTGGTCCATTTTATATCATCTCCCTCTGTCAATTTTTCATACAAAAATTTTACTGCCTGTGTGTATCCCTCAATCCATAATCTACAATATCCCAATAATCCCAGTAGTGTTCTGATTTCTTTCTTTGTAGAGGGAGGGGGAAGGGATAAAATTCCTGCAATTCTCTCGGGGTTGAGTTTCCAACTACCCTTACTTATTAAGTGTCCAAGATATTTTACCTCTGGTTCTACAAATTGCAGCTTCCCTTTTGATACCCATAATCCTTTTTCCCTGAGAAAATTTAAAAGTTGTCTAGTAGCCTCTCTCACTTCAGCTTCCCCAGATAGTAAGAGGTCATCCACATATTGGATAATTTGTATCCCAGGAGTAGGGAAAGCTTGTAGTATTGTTTCTAAAGCTTGCCCAAATAAGTTTGGACATTCCGTAAACCCCTGTGGTAATTTTGTCCGTCTTAATTGCTGCTTTCTCCCAGTTTTGGGATCCTCCCATTCGAAGGCAAAAATATCTTGGCTCTCCTTGTCTAGTGGACAAGCCCAAAAAGCATCCTTAAGATCCACTACACTAAACCACTGACGCTGAGGTGGGACTTTACTCAGAAGAGTATAAGGATTTGGTACCACTGGGTAGTGAGTCCGAGTTCTTTTATTTGCTAAGGTGTTGAGATAAGCATATTTCCTTTACATACATTCTAAACCTATATTTTTAAAGCTCCTTATTACAAGCAATATTCTAAAAAAAAGGTTATTATTGCAAAGCTGTTTAAATGCTTAGCTACGTGCAGAAAGTTCCTGTCCAGCAGCAACATTCTTAAAACTTTAATTCAGATGCTATTTGCAAACACAGGATAATTTCCAAGGCCTTTTTCCATGCTTTACTCCCCCAGTTATTTTTTAGAATTCATCTTTTAATTGTCCCATGATCAGTTTCCACACAAATCACAATCACAAGTACACACACTATTTGTATGTACCTGACACGAAACACAACTTTGTATCTCACATGGTATAACCCTATTCTTAATTGCACTTGTAAGTCTCTACCCAATAAGTTGCTACCTGCCCCTGGGACCAATTAAACATCCCCCATCCAAATTTTAGTTTCCCCCTCAATTACTACATCTTTAATGACAGGAACAGTAAAACTTTCTCCTTTTGCCCCTGTTACTTTTACAGTATCTTTGCTCACACTATAACCTTTTGGAATATTTAACAGGCAGGTTCTTTCTGCTCCTGTTTCTACTACAAATTCCAATTATTCTTCTTGGGGACCCACTTTTAAAGTTATCACAAGCTCCAGATGGTATTTGTCCCCTAAAAAACAGAGTCTATGACCTCCCTTTTCCTTCTCTGTGCCCATCTGTTTAAAGATTTTCAGATCTTTCGCCTGCTTAAGACAATTTTTCCTATAATGCCCTTTGCCCCCACAGTAATAACAGACATTTCTGGAATACTCCTGAGACTTGGTTTGTATTGGTGTTCTATTCTTTTCCTTTCCCCTCTCTCTACCACCTTCATATTTAGGAGTAGTGCCTGTGTGGCTTTGATTTCTCTGGAAATTGTTTTCTTGCATGGTGGCTGCCATAAGTTTTGCTTTCAGTTTAGCCTTTTCTTCATCTCTCCGGATATAAACTTTCTGAGCTTCCTTTAATAAATCATCTAATGATCTATTATGCCAATCCTCAATTTTTTCTAATTTTTTTCTAATATCTGGCCAAGCATTAGTGACAAAGTTAATCCTCCCACATCAGTTTCAGGGTCTATCCCGGAATATTGTTTCATATTCCTCCTAAGTCTGTCTAACCATTCAGTTGGAGTCTCTTCTTTTCCCTGCTGTGCCTCAAAAGCCTTTTTAGCATTTTGCCCTCTGGGTGCTGCCCCTTTTATTCCCTTGATTATTAAATTACGATAGTCATTAATTTGTTTCCTCCCCTCCTCATTATTTTGACCCCACTCAGGAGGTGCAGTTGGCATTTTATCTTCTCCGGGAGGCCCCTGCGGATTATCCTTTTCCCAAGCTTTTATTCCAGCTGCTCTGATTAATTTACTCTCTTCCTGAGAAAATATTATTGTCATTATGGACTGCATCTCTTCCCAAGTATAAATGTTTGGACCTAAAAATTGGTCTAATTGTTCAGCTGTGCCTATGGGATCCTCCAAAATCCCTTTGATTTCTTTCTTAAAATTTCTGACCTCAGAAGAATTCAAAGGGGCATTTACAAACCCTGTTCCACCCCCTCCCACTGGGAGCCTCTCTTAACGGGAATAGACCAATTCTTTCATCTAACTCTCTTTCCTTTTTACCTTCTATAGTCTTTCTCCCGTGTTTTGAGAAATAATTTGGAGAGGGCTGCCTTTTAACTGAGCTCCTAGTGTTTCGATAAGGTGCTTCCTCTAGATAAAGTTTCCCTGAACAGCCAGAGCTATGGTTACCAAGGGAACGGAGCTCAGGGCAGGACAGGGCTAAGGGGAGGATATCCCGCTGAGGCTTGGTCCTCCAAGGGCGGGACGCAGGCGTGGTCTGCTGCTGGAACCGCCAGAGGAGGGAGCGTTTCCGGGAGATACCAGACGGGAGCGTGGGCAGCTTGCACGTGGTTAATGGCGGCTGAGTCAGCGGCTCCCGGCAGCGGCAAAGCAGCCGCGGCGGCACCCAGCATGGCCGGCACGGGCAGGGCAGCGGGAGACTGGGCAGTGGCGAAAGCGGTCGGGGATGGGACGACTGGAACCGACGGGACCCCTGACACGATCGGGGCAGTGGTCATAGACCATGCAGCAGAAGGGACCCCAGGCATGGCCGTTAGGGCGGCTGCGGACCAGGCAGCCAGAACTGTGGCAGACAAATTCACCAGCGGGGTCAGGGCTGAAGTGTGGGCTGAGGCAGGCAGAGCTGCCACGGGCAGCACGCCCGCACTTGGGACGGGATCTGGGGCAGGCGGAGCTGCGCCCGCACTCGGGACAGGATCCGGGGCGGGCGGAGTGGAAGCAAGCAGCGAGCTGGGGCCTGGGACCAGCGCCTCGGCTGTGAACGGAGGGGGCAAGACCAGCAAAGGATCCCACTCCTTTTTTATTTTTTCCTCTTGTTCCCCTCTCTTTCCTTTTCCCTTTTTCTTTTCTTGTTTTGTCTCGGGGATTTCTGATACTTTAAAGATTTTTATTTTCCTGAAATCTCCTGTCCAACGTGTGGCATATTCTCTTTCTTCTAGATCAAATGGTTCCTTTGAATTTACAAATTTATTTAAAGCCTGACAAATACACCTTTCAAAAGAGCTGTATCTAGGCCAATAAACGTGGTCAGATCTTATTTCCTTTGCCGGCTAGTTGAGCATACAGAATTGTATCATCTTTACCTTGTCCTTTTTCCTTGTACAAGAGTTTACTTTCCCAGTTGACTAACATAACTCCCAGAGGGCTATCTTGGGGTATTTCTGTTGGTAATTTTTTTCTCCTGGTTTCCTTTCCTGTATCCACCTTACTGGATTTCTGTCCCATTTTTCCAAGATCTTGTTTATTCGTCCCCTGCCTCTGTTTTTCTCTTCTCTCTTACAACCTGAATACCACTTTTCTTTCAACTACACACACACAAAGTGGATCTCTGTCGTGAGAGAATCACGGGTCCCTGTGGCCTCCCCCTTCACCTTGGGGTTGGCCTCAGGGTTTCAGTATCACCGGGCTTCCTGGAAGGGCCCTGACTTTGGTCGCCTCCAGTGCCAGTTCACCTGTGAGGCTGTCTGCATGTCACTCACACTCCAGCCATGGCTCTCTCCACACGCCTGGGAGAACAATGGCCTGTTTGCAGGTCACTTATACCTTATGCCACAGCCCTCACCTGCCCAGGGGAACAATGGCCTGTTTGCGGGTCACACACACACATTCTGCCACAGCCCCCCCCTTCCCACCGGCCGGGGAAGTTGAAGCTGATTTTGTGTTTGACTCACTCTCACACACACAAGACAACAATAAGGTACCTTTTACTTTCAAGCCACCTATTACAATTTTAGGTGTTACTGGCCAGTCCCGGTGCTCTAAGATATCCCTCAACCCAGCTGTGTTGTCCAACCCCAGATGCTCTTGGGAATTTTATCCCTCGATCCAGCTGTGTGGTACAACTGCAGATGCTCTTAGGCATTTTAATTTTTTTGGCTGCATTGTCCAACCCTGGATGCTTTTGGGCATTTCTTTTATCCCTCAATCTTAGCTGTGTTGTCCAACCCCAGATGCTCTTGGGCATATCCTCAACCGGCAGAATTCTGCTCAACCCTGGATGCTCTTGGAATGTAAATCCCTCAACCCAGGAGGTTTAAGGGGCCCCTCTTTTCCTGTTTCCTAGTGGATTGGGCTAGGAAACTCTGCTCCCTTCCTCCGAGGGGTCCAACCCCTCCCTGAGACCCAGTCCCAGTTACCCCGGGGGATTCTCCCACTCCTTTTAACATTCACTTCGTCTCTTTACTGGCCGTTTTCCTCGCGGAAAGACGGAACCGCAGCATAGGAGACTCCACACTCACTTGTCAGGTCTGGGACAACCAGCCCGCCTCTCATTCACACACATTCATCCCCCCCGTACCTGCCTCCCTGAAAAGTACTTACCAGTCCTTTTTCCTTTCCGGGTTCCTTGTGTGCACTACTACTCTTAGGGGGCCAGTTACTGTGGTTTTAGAAAGGGAGCCTTTTTCCCTTTTCTTTGTCTTATTGTCTCCCTTTGTCCACGGATCTTAACCTGCGTCTGTCGATCACAGTAGGGGAAACAGAGTGAGGCTGCCAAACTGGGCAGGGCGTGCCTTCCTCACCCTGACTCTCCTAAAGCACCAGCAGCAAGGTGTTAGGAACCATCCTCTTCTACCATAATTGTGAAAAACGCCAATCACTTGTTTTTAAAATTTTAAAAGTTTTAATAGTAATAAGATGGTTACAAAAATAGCAATATACTAAGAGTAATAAAAATTTTAACAATTGAGGTTAGGACAATACAAGACATAAGAACAAAGAGTTACAGATGGTCCGGGTACCTTTTCTGGGCAAAATAAGCCCGAAAAAGGGCACCTATTAACAAAGGATTAACCCTTAGAAATGATAGCCTGTTGCATATTCATATAATTCATACATGATGCATAAATTCCATTCAAATAAAGGATTCTGTCTGTTCATCATCAACTTCTCCTGTTAATCCTAATGGCGTCTTTTTGACTGAACCAGGCGGGAAGAAGTTCGTTTCTCCTGATAAAAGAGCAATAAATTCTCTTTCTCTGAAAGATTTAGGTGTCCTGCAGCCGCCATCTGGTGGGAGCACCTCATTCCTTTCTAAAAAGAAAACATTCCACATACATAGTTCTTATTTTAACTACAAAGGTTACCTTTTTACTATGAAACTACATTTACCATACTGTTAAAATGTTAATACAGCACTACTAATCAATACAACATAATACATATAGTAAATATCTGCGTAGAGCCATATAATATGCACTTTTCACAATAATCTACTGGGAAGGCATTAATTTTCTTAGCCAGCTCCCAATCCCCTGCCTGAGTTGCTTCCATTTTTATTAGAGCCCATGGATCAATATCCTCTGTATCAGAATCAGAGTCACTGTCACTGCTGTCCTCAGAAGAGGAGTGAGAGCGAGCAGGCAGTGCCCTATGCTTTTAATGGCATGTTGGAGCAAAATTTTGCAGAGGTGTATGTGGCTGGAGGGAATGTGAGGTGGCACATGGCAGAGCTTGGCTAGAGGGAGGCAGCAGTGGGGCTGGAATGGCAGCGCCACGGGTGGCACAGCATGCACAGGACTGGGGCGTGTTGGGGAAGTGGGGTGCTACTGTTACAGGCAACAACCAGATAAGGCCAAATCAATAA
>JAGGNK010009081.1:0-56012 GCA_017590115.1 Montifringilla adamsi | reverse complement strand
AGAAAGATCTCCTGCCCATTTATTTCACTTTTAACTTAGATCATTTATTTTGGTGGCAAAGCCAAATAGGCAGTCTTACACTCCCTTTTTCAAATGTTCTGAACTGTTCACAAGCCTCGAAGTGAAACATGTTAGTCCCCTAATGCAGTACATGGAGTAACTCCAGAGATGAAACAGGAGGTTTGCCTGGCCTCTGTTTTAACAAGCTCACACTAGGTTTCTGAAACAGGGAATAGCAGTCACTGAGTGTTATAAAAAGACTTCAATATTTGAGCAAGGCCAACATTAGATGCTTCAGAGGCATATGCAAGAAATTGAAAAAGACCAAATCAAAGAAGATAATCTCTTTTGCTTTAAGGATCCCATTTTAAATACTAGAAATTGATGGTGTAATACTTGAACATTAAATTCAGTGTTGAAAGGTGTGGGCAACCAAGTACCACTATCACTGCTTATCCACACACCATTTCTTCTCCTCATCTATGGAGCTCACTGAGATATAATATACGTATTTCCTGTTTAGCTTCAAATTTTTTACCTTTCATTGCCCCAGAATACTCCTTTGTCAGTCTTATAAAACACACACTTGTCCTGGGTTGACTATATGATGCTTTTATCCCCAATTGTCTGTTCTGTTTATGCTGAATAATAAGTTTTGCACCTTTAAGACTTGCTCCAGAGAGTGAAGGGAGGAGAGAAGAAGCACAAAGTTTGTTTTCAGACACTGCACTCACTCCTCCACATTCCTGCTCCTGGACTGTTGTTGTCTGCGGATGGACAGACAGTAGGACAGAGCTCTCCTTTGTTTTAGTTAGTTTTAGCTAGCTGAGGCAAAGAAGTTCCCTGGACTGTGGTTTTTGTTCCCTTTTCTTTGGACCTGTTTAAACCTGCTCTGAACTGAACACCCAGAAGAGCAATGGCAGCTCGCACCTGGAAACCTAAACAATATTAAACAATAAAACCTCTTGCTGCTCCAAAAGCGATGACAAACTCAGAAAAGTCCCCTCCCTGGGTTGCAGCTTGGCTTACTCAGTCTCTTATCAGTCCCTTTGGCGCTGGAAATGCCGCGGCCCAGGCCCGGCCCAGGGGGCCACAGGTGCGAGCTGCTGGTAGCTACTTCTTGGTAGAATTGCCTTGTTAAGGTTTCGGGCTCCACATGTTTCAATGATCTCAGACTTAGGGGGAGGTTAACAAAGCTTGGCAAGAAAGATGCACCACTGATAGTGGACACAAAGAATGCAGAATTTACTGGCCACAAGGACATTTGGCAGACCTCCCAAGACGAAGAAACTAATAAAGCAAACTCAGCAACTGTGCTGAATCAGCTCTGACTGGGTAAAATGTAATTCTGGCAGGGGGAGATCAAAACCACAGACTCACAAGCCACTGACCCAAGAGAAAGACTGAGCATGCAATATAATTAGCATTAGAAGCAAGGGAATCATTAACCAATAGAAGACAGAATATTAATTAATAACTATGTAACTTGTAGCCAATGAAGACTAATTCCTTTGTTTGCTAAAATGTATAAATAGTAAAAAGTTTTAATAGTTGGTGTGTTTGATTTGTGGAATACCACTGAGCACCCCGGCTTTTGCAACTCTGAAATAAATAATCAATGTCTCCCTCGAGTGTGTAATTATTGGCTTGTTGCACGCCAGGTAACAAATCTGATTTTTGTGGACAACACTACCACTGCAAGCTTTGCTGAAGACCTGTTTGTATTCATCTTGCCTGCATGCTTCATGATTCTGTACATTTTAATCACATCCCTCCCTCAAATGGAGGGCTATCATCAGCCTTTTGTCACAAAGAAAGTACCTAAACACAGCTCATACAGTTTGGGATGCTCCTCTGGAGAGATGCCAAGCCTGAAAGCTTTACTACTTCAATTAAATTACAAATACTCAAAGACATTGCCTAAGGACTGACCTAAAGACCACAGAAAAATTGTATCAGTCTGTGGTTATCTTCTCACTTATCTTTTTGGTCATATTATCCTAAAGCTCTCAACATTATAATTTAAATCAAAAGTACAAAGATAGAAATCTACACCTCATGAGGAACTGGACACAGAAGGCAGAGTGCATATCTGATGCTGAATATCTGGCAGGAGCTCAAATAAAAATGAGGAGGCCTACACCTGTGTTGGGTTCTGAATATCTACCCAGTCTCAGACACTACATTTATGGTAACAGGTTTAGGAGTCACTGTTGCAGCTCATTTTTGACCAGTAAATCCCATTTCAATTAATCAACTAACTTCTCCCTTCAATTCTCCCTTCAAATTGATACAGTAATATAGGTTTTGGTCTTGGTTCCTAAAGAATCATCCTCTTATACACTGGCACTGTTGATACAAGCCTCTTGCTAAACACATTGCTCTAGTTCTTTTGCCTTGTACATTTTCTTCATTCACAAAAAAAAAAAAAAAAAAAAATGTTTTTTCCCCAAACACACCCAAAAAAAAATTTTTGCTTGAAAATTTTTTTAATTCAAAAAAAAAAAAAAAAAAGAAAATGCTTTTTCCCCAAACACACCCAGAAAACAATCTTTGCCAACAATGCAAGAAACATTTCCATGTTGCTAAATTGGCTGCAAATTAAATACATGCTAAACATGTAATATCCCTTCTTCCTTGCCATGTTTTCTGTGATTTCCTTGTAGTCTACAACCAACCATCTCAAAAAAAAGAGTACTCATTTACAGCCTTTGCTTCTAAGGATTTTAAGTGTGCTTCACAATCACTTATTCTTTTTACTGCCTCTTTCTTTGCTCACTCTCTTCTACTGAGGCCAAACACCACAGCCCAAAATCTGATTTTGAATTCCCATGTACTATTTTTCATTTCCACTACAACACACCAACATACAGGGACTCTGAGTAACTGCAGAGAGATTTTTAAGATCCCTTCCTGAGCTCAACTATAGGTGAACTATTAGTATCAAGGCAGCAGTGCAATACATAGCAGAAAACTTCCACTATTTTATCCCTTTCCACATTCTCTGGATTGTGCCTTAAAACTGCAGCGTTGAATACTCAAGGTGCACTCACTGTTGCCCAGAGAGGTACAAGAGTTTCTTTAGATTGATGGAACACTGGGAACACATGCTGTTATTCCCAACAGATTAATACTGGAAAAGCTACAAACTGCCTAGCTCTGGTGATATTTATTTAATCTCTGCCCCCATAGTATCTCTGCTTCTTGATGCACGTGTTTCTATAGTGTGTCAAACAGTGTCATAGTTGGCAGCTTCTAAAGTCACAGTTTGAGTCATGTCTGCTATTTATTCCATTCTGCTGTGGTCCTCCGAAACAAGTATTAAGCCCATTGTCCCAGCAATAACTAAGCATAAAATACAAAGTAAACCTTAAAGACAGCATGCTATCAGACTAACATCTTCAAGAGAAATTTTCCTTTCCTGAGTGACTGGAACATACTATAAACATACTGGTGCTACCAAAAGTATCAAGTGCTTTCTGGCTAATTTATTCTAAAACCTTATGCAACATATTTCATATCAGTCTGCTTATTCATCTTAAACTTGAAAATAAAGAAATCTGATCTCTCAGTTTTACTAGAAGCATTCTGTCTTAGAGGAATTTCATTTGCAAGAGCTGTTCTGGAATAAAGAGTACATAAATTAAGCTCCTAAGGAAAGAAGATGAAGGAAAATAATTAGTGGTATTTGAGAGAGAGTCTACAAGCTCATTTCCTCACAATTTTAGTCCCATTTCTGAGATTTTTTAAGACCTTTTTTTTTCATTACTCTTGGAATTTGGACAAGATTCTTTATCAATTTCACCAACTGCACAATGTTTCAGATCTTTCAGAAGACAAGGGTATATCCACCCTTTCCCTTCACATGTGCCCCTGTGATATTACTGGTTTCACAATAAAGTGACATTAATTGAAGCATAGTCTATTTAAGGCGGAATCAAGACCTTAGGTTAAACAATAGTGGGAGTTGAAGTTTTAAAAGGCATAGTTTATGCAGTACTTGCATGTCTCCTATATTAAGTCAGAAGTCATTAAGACTTAGAAAAACAATAAAACAAGTAAATCATCTTGCATTGAACAGAAGAAAAAACACAACTAATTTATTGTCTGCTTCTCAATCCTTCAGGCTGTGTTATTCCATCCAAGGAGACAGTTTATTCTCTGTGGAATCTGAGAAAGTTCTCTGCTGTGTTAATGATCTCAACTTGCAGGAAACCTGAATTTTGCATGAACTTCAAACTAAAATCAAATTCCCTTTCAAATAGAATACACTCTAGTTAAATTACACAGTGTAACAGACAAGACATTTCACTTCTATTGCAGCCACAATCCCTCCAAAAACTGCCTTTTGCAATTCCATAAGGGCTAATTCTTTCTCTACAAATGAATATTAGACACCTGGTTTTGTCATACTGGAGAAGCTCAAGCCTACTGCCACACACATACTTTTCTGAAAAACAACCACACAAGAAAATGAGATAGTGCTCATCTTCTCATATTTCAGTCACAGTAGGACAGATTTGAGTATTCCCTTACTGGTTTTTGGGTGTTAGGGTTTTAGGTTTTTTTGCTTTGGAGGAAGGGGAATGCAGCCCTACTGAGCAATGCCCTCAAATCTAACTCCCACTTCAGCTTTTCAGCCAATTAGCCCACCAGTGGGGAGTGGCTCTGAAGAGCTCCCTCCCAAGGGGCTCCATCTGGCCAGCTCACAGCCTGAGGTTCCAAGGAGTAAAAAGCCATGGTCCTGGTTGAGCTTTGACATGAGCCAATGAGGCAGGCTGCTTGTGATCTGGGGGGACAGGAGCAAGGAAAATTCTTGCTCTGGGTCAGCTTTATAATGAGAATTTCAAACATGCCTACAGAGACTCAACATACTCCATTTTTAAGTATACTATGTTCTAGTATTGCAATGCATCTTGAAACTCTGCATAACTGTAGTACCTTTAGCTCGCTGAAAACAGAATTACCCACCTACTTTGAAAGTAGACTTTTTTCCTCTCACTCTCTTCATGAAGTTTATGAATCAGATGAGAAAACTCATATTTCTCATACACAGAACTAAAATAAACACAATCATGACATGAAAGCTTCAGAAATTGGATTTTTTAAAATTACTAAGGACTACTGCAAATGACATCCAAATGTAGTAATGAAAAGCTATATTGCTATTAGAAAATTGCACTCTATGTAACACATTCATTCATGGTATACTAAAATTGCATGCAACTGGAGACACAAGAAAGATGTTAATTTTACTAACCTTTCATCAAATTACTAATAGGATTGAGGTATTTTAGCAACTCCCCTAGAATTGGAAATGAGGAAAATTACAACTGCAGTCAGCCAATTCACCTGTTTCTGCAAAGCAGCAAACTTCTTCCACTTAGTGTTACGAACAACCTAACAGTATTGCTCCTTAAAACTAGAAGGCCATAATAGCCCCACAAAAGCACCAAAGAAGCACTCCAAACCACAGCAGTTTAAACCCCTACCTCATTAATTTTGACTAAAATTTTTCATGTGTAACAAAGTGTCAACATTATTTTAGAAAATAAATACTCCTGAGCTAAATTTGACAGGAATATTCACAGAACGGATTATCAGGTACCTAGGTACCTGTATAGCTTAGCAGCTTCTCCACTTCACTAAACCCCAAACAATTGCATTTAACAATTAGTTAATGCAAGATACAGGCCAAACATAAACATATCTCAAACAATCCCCCTTGTTAAGCAGAGTTCACTTTGCATAAGCTTGTATTGCTCCAGTGTAATTAAATTTAGCTTGAGTTCCAGACTAAACTGATAGGACACCCAGGAACTGCTCTCTCAGTCTCTTCTTGGTGTTACTTGACCACTTATGGCTGTCACCCATCATAATAATAAAAAGTCATATAAAATGAAGCCTTACTGTTTATAACAGTTTCTCCATTGAAAGTGGAGAGAAACGTTTAGGAAGGTTTTCTGCAGTAGCCCAGAGTACTGAACACAGGGCTGCCTGTACTCTCCATGCTATTACAAAAAAAACTAATCCCATTGCATGACCTACAGTAATTCAGTTTAACAAATCAACAATTACAAATATTTTGGCAAAGTAAGCTCAGGTATTGTTTGCCTCTCAGCACACTTCACAATCAGTTAATGGGTTTATGATAAAAGTAATTAAATCCAATCTGAAAAGCAGAATTTACAGCTCACTAAGCAAGTCAGGCCCATAAATGGATGCTTTCAATTACAGGGCATTTATATACACAATCATTAAGGCAGCATTGAATACATTTGAAAGCTCAAAAACACTTTTGATAATAATTAAAACTTTTGTGCGCTGTTCTTTATACAAACAAAACTTAGGAATTTATTTCAGTCTCAGGCAGAGATCAGTCGCTATCCAGGCCTGTTCTCACAGTACTTTTGTGGGAAAAGGATTACAGATTAAGTTCTGTTTAGTAGCAGAGAATTTTTTGGAGCTCAAATAAACTGAATTATATCAACTGGTGCTCAACACTTCTGAAAGATCAAGTACAACAGGAAAACAGAGGACCCAGAAGGGGCTTTCATTTGGAGATTCACTGTAATTATTTGATTTTGTTCTGGGTAGAATAAAAGAAGAGATCAATTAAGAGACCAATGATTTTAACCTCATTTTTCCAATTGTGGTGCTCTTTTTAATCATCAAGCAGAACCTCAGGAAAGTTGAAAAATTCTTCTCCAAGATTATATTACACAAACCCAGCTTCGTCCATAAAGAAAACTGGATCTTCAAACACTCATTCCTTTTGGTGACTGTCAGTGTAGTCTGAGTCTGACCCACACAACTGAAGAACACCAACTACCAGGTTACTCTTTAAAAATCACAATATGGTCTTAAATATGTGCTTAGACTTGTCTTTAAGTTAAATTTAAGCCACTTTAAATGAGACCCTCCCCTTTCTCTTTTTAAAGGCATTTGTAACTAATGCTATATTTCATCATGATAGTGCTAAGCAAATGGGAAGGAACTTCACAAACCTCCTGTTTACTTACATTCTCATTCTCCTCTAATTCACTAGTTTGTAAACATTAAAATTTTAAAGCTATACCTCAGAACAAACACACAGTCAATCTACTCACACAATGCAAGCTCCAACACTGCAGTGAAGCATAGGAAAGAAAAACAATGTTGCTGTATAGATTAAGGGAAGTCTTTCACTTTAACAAGAGGGGGCTTTGTTGGTTTGGGTTTTTTCCAGTTTGGAGAACAGAGCAAAGACTAATCAGTCGCTCACTAGAGAGTCCAGTCTCCACAGAAATAATGTCACAAATCAATCTGAAAGTACAGCACTCCAGGCTAAGAGAAACACTTAAGAAAAGACAAACCTGTTATGTGCAGTCTCCTAATAAGCTGTTATTATAAAACTTTTTGTTACATATGGAATCTGACTCATTTATAACCATGAACTGTGATAACATGAGCCCTACACAGGTTGCAGCATTCACTAGTGCTATTTTCAGAAACAGTTTGATGGTAAACTCAGTAAGGAAAACTTTTTCTTAATGCTATCCACTTGTTTGTAAAAAATTTGAAAAGAGCACAACACCCCCATTGGGGTTTTTTTAGTCAAAAACTGTGACAGACAAAAATACATGGGACTAGGCTGCAGTGTGAATTCCAGCTGTTCAATTCAACAGCTCTCCAAGACTATCACAAGAGCTCTTCACTCACCCACTTTTTAGCCTTCTTTTATTTCCCCAGAATGAAGACTAAAAGACTAGTGTCACACTTTTTCTCCTCCCCTCCAGCCCCTACAAAAAAATTACAAATAGGAACTCCACAAAATTACAAAAAGGAACTCTGCAGTAACACCAACTACTTGCATTTATCACAACACAACTTTTCCCATGTGCTTATCTAGGTAGATGACATACTTAACAGATGATGTTTGTTTACATCTTACAATGCATTAATAGCCACAGCATTAAAACAAGAAAACCACTAATAAATTCGCATGTACATGTCTCATGTAGACTGTGTATATTTCACATCCACGGCTCTGGAATACATAAAAGAGCACTGGCTGAAGTGAAACCTTGCAATCCTAAACACTTCTTTCCAACTTGCTTCTAGTTTTCTCCACCACCCCGGCACGAAGTCTTGCACACCTAACCTCTGTAAGAAAAAAAGTCCAGGCAAGAGAGGGAGGAGAGAAAAGAAAAGCATATATTCCTTTTCTCCCTTTCCCTCACCCCTCATACACACAGCGAGAGTGCAGGCCAACCCTTCCCACCTTGCAACACCCCGCGTCGAGGGCCATTCCGGCGTGAGAAAGGAAGAGGAGGTGACAGCGACACCCCCGGACCTACTTCCTGGGAGCAGACCCTGGGAACAGCCAGCAGGAGCCGCCCCCCTCCCCCCCTTCCCCCGCGGCAGTTTCCTTCCGTCAAGAGAGGCAGCCTCCCGAGCCGCCGCCACTGGGGCCCACCACGCCTGTTTGCCGTCCTCAGCGCCAGCAGCGCCCCACCACAACAGAGTGAAGAGGTGCGCGGGGAAGACGGCGAGGGGAGGAGGCCCCGTCTCCCGCCGGACCTAGTCAGCCCATACACCGCCGACGAGGCACTCCTTCACACAGCGCGGCCGAGCCGCTCGTCAAAACCACCCCAAAACCAACCTCCTCAGCAAGCAGCCCTGCCGCCCGGCTCCCTCAGCGTTGCTCTCCCCTGGGCGCCCGCCCTCCCCACACCCATTGGCTCCCGCTCAGACCCGCCCCCAGCAGTGGGCGGGGAGGGGCCGAATTGGTTCGGCCATTCGTCACTTGAGAAACAGTGGGCGAGGATTGGGCAACGGTTGCCAAAGCCCGACCCCAGCCGCCGATTGGCGCATTTAGCCGCCAATCGAGTGCACGCGACCAGAAAAAAAAATAAGGAAAGAGAAAAAAAAAAGAAGCGCGGCGAAGAGAGATGGATCCGGCTGGGTGGGGCCGTGTGCTCCGCGCGGCGAGGGCGGGGCGGCGCTTATTGATCACTCCTCGTTCCACGCGCCCATTAAGGGTGGTTGATCAAGAAAGGACAATCGGAGCGGAAGTTTGAGTTGCCCGCAGGCGCGCAGCCGCACTGAGGATGAACGCGCGCGCGCCGCTGCTGTAACATTCTGTGCCGGGCTGCAGGTGGGCGCTGAAAAAAGCAATGCGCTGTTTCCCGACAGAAATTACCTCAGGAACCGCGGCGGGCCCGGCACAGTGACGCCAGCCCCCGCTCCGTTCATCCGGACCTCCTGCCCTCAAGCGGCCAATAAAGCCGTAACTAAATCGAGGTTTAAATGTTCCTTAGATAAGGGAGGGCAAAACCTCTTCCCTCAGTGTCCGGGTACGGATGGGAACCACGGTGACCCCTCAGGGGCACAATACTGCACAGTCCCCGCAACTATGGTGAGGACAAAATGGCCTGCTCCCAGCCCTCACCAGGCCCCTTTTCCCTGATCACATCCTGAATCTTTTGGTCGACAGCAGCCGAATATGAGCTAGCATGTACCCAGGTGGCCAAGAAAGCCAAGGGCATCTTAACTTGTATCAGCAATATTATGGCCAGCAAGATGAGGGCAGTGATCGTGCCCCTGTACTGGTGGGACTGCACCTAGAGTACTGTGTTCAGTTTTGGGTCCCTCACTCCAAGAAAGACATTAAGGTGCTGAAGTGTGTCCAGAGAAGGGCAGTGGAGCTTGGGAAAGGGGCTGAAAAAGTCCTATGAGGAACAGCTGAGGGAGATGGGGGTGTTTAATCTCGAGAAGAGGAGGTTGAGGGGAGACCTCTCTCTATAACTTCATCTTTTAATTGTCCCATGATCAGTTTCCACACAAATCGCAATCACAAGTACACACACTATCTGTATGTACCTGACACGAAACACAACTTTGTATCTCACAAACTGCCTGAAAGGAGGTTGTAGCCAGGTAGGGGTTGGTCTTCTCTCCCATGTAACAAGTGACAGTGTCACTGAAATTGTTGGGATAAATGAGACTCCCTAACACTGTCTTTTTGATGTTGGTAAGATATTACTTTACTCTTGGCCAAGAGGCGTGTGTGGGGCTGACAAAGTTCTGGCCTCCACACAGATGCCTATACAAAACTTTTTCACTTATTTATGCATTTTCAGCAAACAAAGACATTAATATTCATTGGTTCTAAGTTACATAATTCTTTTCATTAATTAGTATTCTATCCTCTATTGATTTCTCCCTCTTCATGTTAATCCAGTCCACATTCTTTAATCCTTTTGCTATCTTTTTCTCAGGTGGAAAGTCTCCAGTTTTCCAGGCCTTAATCTCCTCTGTATCTTCTAGTGTTTTGCCAGTAGGCAGAGTCGGCACCAAAGATGCAGACACAAACTTAAGGAACAAGTGTAATTTACTATAATGCAAAACTGCAAAGAATTGCAAAAGGATAAGCTAAGCAATGCACATAATCATTACTACAAAACATTGCCTATAGTGATTAAGAAAGATATATCACCAGTTACCCTGATACTTAACTCCTACATCCAGGTCTGTGCAACAGCTGGGGAAGTTCCTGTCACAGCGAAGGACTGGAGAGCCACTCCCAGCAACTGGGAAATCCTGCGTGGTGCGTCCACCCACAGGCAAGGCTTCCAACTTTGCTGTGAGAAGGCCCAGTTTTTATATTGTTGAATAAACAAGCTGACATAACTTCTAGCGTGGGAACATCTGGTTTCATCTTCCCCTTGGGATTCTCCCAAAGCCTGGCCAGGGCTCAAGGATGAAACAAGGGAGTTGTCTTTGATCATACACCTCCAAACAAAGCCAGATGTCTGATTTCATGGCCTTGTCTGGCTTCTAATTACGGAAAGGTAAATACATGTTTCACTAATGACACATATATCATATTGCTAATAATACTTCATTAATGAGTGGATACATATAACATTTGGTTGGAAGGTTCATCCAGAGGTCAACATTGGCTCAAGGCCTGTTGTTCAGGCCTTAGTACTCCATTTGGTTACTCCAATGTCCTTGAAGTGCCATACATTTAAGATCCCAGATGCCCAGTATTCAAATCCTTTTGGCTTTGTTTATTGAAGCTTGTCAGGGTTAGTTTTAAAAAACTTAAGGTTTCAGTGATTTAATGATCAAAGTAACAATAAGAGTCTGTGAAGAAACTTAACTAGTGCTGGCTAAAAGTGGATACTGCTTACAATTAATTGAAACAACTAATTAAAAATTAGTTAGGAAACGTCTATAATTTCCAACAATTTCCCCATTTGGAAGTGATCTTAATTACTTTTTTTAAGATTACTTCCACTTAAATCATTGAGTGTTTAGCAAGACTTAAGACACTAAAATGCAATAATTACTATTAATAAAACTTATTAGGTAAAACATTTAAATTATCTAGTACCTTAATAATACTAATCAAGCTTCTTAACACTAGATTAAAAAAACCTTAATTTCAAAAAAAAATTCCATTATACAGAGTAGCCAGCCATCTTTTTGACATCTTTTTCAGTTTTAGAAAATATCGTTTTTGTTGGATCTATACATTCTATTACATCCTATTTTGCCAATTTGGAATAAAATACATAAACCAACAATTAATATCAAAACTATGATAATTATGCCAGTCAGTTTTCTTGCTATTGCACTTAAATTTGGGATTCATTATGCTATTTAATTAAACACATCTTCCATTTGATCACTTGATATGGTCCTTTCCACCTTTCTCAGAGAAGTTCTTCAATTGAGGTTTTGAGGTACACCCAGTCTCTGGGTTGGTATGGATGGGCGGTGATGTCCAGCATCATGGGTGCTGCCAGTACAATGTATCTGTGGAGAGAAGGCACCACCTTCCCTAGGGATATAACATACTCTGTTAGACTGATTCACTATTTCTACTTTCCTCCTCAACTGAGATCTCCATGAGGTGTGCAAGTCCCATTTCACCCCTATCATTTTAGCTGGGCTTTGCCCTATTTCAGCAGCAAAGTGTGAACCTCTGACTGATGACATTCCCACTGGCACTCCAAACCTCAGGATAATTTCTTTCAATGACACCAGTCATTCATATGCTCAAAACTTGAGTCTTCAATATTACTACTATAGACTCTATTCCCCCATGAGTTACTTTATGTTGTTCCCCTGCAATTTTCCTCATAAGGTGTTGGGGAGTTATTACCTCTTTGCTGGGTGTAATCCACTATCCTTCAGGACTCTTTTCAGCATCTAACAATTTTGCCAATTTCTCATCTTCAGCCTGATAATTGGCAGCCTCCTTGTCCAAATGCTGATATTTCTCAGGTAAGACCAAAAGGATGTCTCCACTGGCAGCCTCCTAAGCTGCTTTGTCAGCCAGGTTAGTTCCAATATTCACTGGAGTCTCTCTTAATTGATGAGCTTTAGAATGCATTATTGTCATCTTTTGAGGTAGCTATACCCCCTCTAACAATCTCTTTATAGTCCATGTTTCACGGGGGATCCCTGAGAGGTTTACAGCCAAATGGCTCCATGGGCACGGACCACTCCAAAAGCAAATTTCGAGACAGTCCATTGTCCTGGTTTAGGACAAATTTGGAAGAAAACCTCCAAAGGGGGCCCCTCTAGAAAGGAAACCCACATGGCCCCTCCCCCCAACCGGTTTGGGAAGGATTCCTCAGAGAGAAGTGGAAAGAACCTGTTTATTTAACAGGCCAAGCACTCACCAGCACACAAAATGAACAATACCAGATGACAAAACTCATTCACTGCTCTGAAGAGATGACAAATCCAGAAAGTCTCTCCCAGGGGTGGTTGCTCTGTTATCAGTCCCTCCGGTGCTGGGAAAGGCTGCAGAGTGGGCCCCGGCAGGCTGCAAAGTGTTCTTGGTGTTTCCTCGGGTCCCGGTCTGGAGCAGGTTTGAATGGTTCCAAGAAGAGGGAAAGAAAACCAGTCCAGGGAAAGCTCGGACTGCCTCAGCTAGCTAAACTAACTAACTAAAAAGCCAAAGGAGCAAAAGGAGCAAAAAAAGCAAAAGGAGCGCGGTGTTCTGATCCGTCCATGCCCAGACATCAACAGTGTTCCAGCAGACTGTGGAGGAGGAGTCCCGTCCCTGATAACAAAACTCTGTGCTTCTTCTTCTCCCTGCCTTCGCTCTCAGCCAGTCTTGAGGGCACAGAATATAATATCCAGCATAAACAGAACACACAATTGGGGATACAAGCATCATAACATCAGCCTAGGACATCCATATATTTACAGTCTTATCCTGTGAGAGCTCTAATGTTCTCATCAGTGCAATCAGTTTGCTTTCTGAGCCGATGTTTGGGGGATTAGAGCTTTGGCTTCATTACCTCATGCTGAGTTACCACTGCATACCCAGCTTTTCAGATTCCATTTTCACAAAGCTGCTCCTGTTCATGAAGAGTTCCCAATCCACTTCTTCCAAGGGAGTGTCCTATAGATCATCTTGACTGGAGTATGCCTGTTCAATAGTCTGCAAACAATCACGGACCAGTTCCCCTTTTTCCTGTGTCAGCTGTTAAGAACGCTGCTGGATTCAAAAGCGCAGTTACTTTTAACTCCACATCATCTTGTTCTAACAATATTGCCTGGTATATTGACATCCTTCTTGGTCATAACCAGTGTCCTTCTTTTTTTTTACAACACTACTGTAACTGTATGGGACACAAAACCCAGTAAATTTCTGTACTGGGGTTAATTTTCTTGCTTCCTGGATTAGGAGGACTGTTGAGGCTACTGCCTTAAGGCAGGCTGGCCATCCTTTGCTCTTCCAGGATCCCAGTTATGTCAATGCCCTCAGTGTCAAATGGGACCTTTCATGCACAAAGAATTCTAAAGGTTTTTCTAAGTCTAGTAGTCCCAATGCAGGAGCAGTCATTAAAGCATGTTTCAATTCCTGAAAGGCTTTCCTGCATTCAGGCTCAGTTCTCTTTTAGAAAGGGCCTCAGGAGTTTGACAGAAAGCCTCTTGTCTTTCCTGGCCCAGACTCTTTTGTCCTTGTGAGATAGTAAATCTCCTAAAGTGCAAGTAACCTTCCAGTTCCAAGGTAAAGCCTTTCCACATAACAGTTAATCTGAGCAGGCCAAGGCCTGTGTAGTCCTACACCAATCCTTTGGCTGCAGGACAAACTAAGCCAGCTCATTGTATCAGAGGAGCCTGAAGAAGCAGTGGCCTGCTCAGGCCATCCTGAACTTGATGAGAGCTCTGTGTAGAAGCAGCAGCCTATCACATTTATCTCAACTTTGACAAAGGCTCTCTGTTCTCTTGGGAAAGGTGCATACCAAAGGATTGACTCCAGCCATAAACACCATGTGTGAATGTTTTCCTTTACCACCCAAACACTGGGAGGTGGCATGTTTGAGCGAATGACTGATAAGGGCAGAAACGTGCTCTAATGGGTGCTTGATGGTGTGGCTGTTTTGTCTTTGCTTCTGCACCTTCCCAAAACTTTCTCATAGCAGAAACATATAAATACTGAAGTGTGCATAATAAAGATGGATCCTGCTAAAAGAATCAGTGGTCTCTGGTTTTTTCCAAGCTGCTGCAGAGCCTGCAGCCAGAAACTTGGTACTGGTGATTAGGCTCCAGAACATCTCCAGTACACTGATGACATTGCTGTGTGGGGAAACATGGCAATGGAGGTATTTGGGAAAGGAGAGATCATCCAGATTCTCCTAGAAGCCATCTTCACCATCAAGAAGAGCAAAGTCAAGGGACCTGCCCAAGAGATCAGGTTCCTGGGGGAAAAGCGGCAAGAGTAATGGCGTCAGATTCCCACCAAGGTCATCAACAAGATCACAGCAATGTTTCCATCAACCAGCAAAAAGGAAATGCAAGTTTTCCTAGGAGCCATAGGTTTTTGGAGAATGCACATTCCTGAGTACAGCCAGATTGTGAGCCCTCTCTACCTGGTTGCCCGCAAGAAGAATGATTTCCAGTGGGGCCCTGAACAGCAACAAGCTTTTGCCCAGATCAAGCAGGAAATCGCTCATGCAGTAATCCTTGGCCCAGTCAGGACAGGACCAGAAGTGAAGAAAATGCTCTACTCTGCAGCCAGGAACCATGGTCTTTCCTGGAGCCTTTGGCAGAAGGTGCCTGGCAAGACTCGGGGCTGACCACTGGGATTCTGGAGTCGAAGCTAAAGACAGTCTAAAGGCAACTATACCCCAACAGGGAAGGAAATGGCAGCCTATGAAGGAGTTCAAGCTGCCTCAGAGGTAATAGGCACTGAAGCACAGCTCCTCCTGGCACCCCAACTGCCAGTGCTGGGGTGGATGTTCAAAGCAAAGGTTCCCTCTGCCCACCACGCCACTGATGCCACATGGAGGAAATAGATTACTCTCATCACACAGCACACCCATATTGGAAACCCAAATCACCCTGGGATCTTGGAAATAATTACAAACTGGCCAGAAGGTGAAAACTTTGATCTCACTGATGAAGAAGAGCAAGAACAGGTAACCCATGCTGAGGAAGTTGCACCTTACAACCAACTGCCAGCAGAAGAAACACACTATGCTGTGGTGGGGGCTCTCTGGTCACAGAGAGAAACAGATAACTTTTCCAGGCATCATCATGGGGAAGTGTGAGAAAGCTCAGAGAAAGAATCAAAACAATCCTTAATGTCTGCAGCTGTGATCATGTTAACATGTGCTATGTGATGTTTACAGTAAGATGTTTACAAGAAGGTGTTGTTCCTAATTAACCAATGGTGTGAGAGGTGTTGCTGAGGACCAATCAGGTCCTAGGTGAAAGATCCTGTCTATAAAAGGTGTGTGGTTTCTAATAAAGCTTGCTTTTATGCCTTCTGAGAATTGTAGTCAAAATGTTGCCTTCATCTTCGCTGTCCCTAACTCACGGTGACACTATGCTCTCTTTACTGATGGTTCCTGTCACACCGTAGGGACAAATCGAAAATGGAAAGCAGCTGTATGGAGCTCCACGTGAGAGATTGCAGAAGCTACTGAAGAAGAACGTGGATCCAGTCAACATGCTGAACTCAGAGCTGTCCAATTAGCCCTGAATCTTGCTGAAAGAGAGAAGTGGCCAAAGCTCTACCTTTACACTGATTCATGGATGGTAGCAAATTGTCTTGGTTTCAAGAGATAAGGAAAACTGCCCACTTAACAGAAGACAACTATCGAAAATCAAAAGTGACTCCTGAAGTGTGTGGAAAGGGAGATAAAATGATGCATCTGACTCCATCATCAGAAGGCTAAATAATTACTTTATTATTCTATATTATATACATTATTTCTAAACTGAATCTGCCTTGCACTCACCCTTGCTCACAACTGCACAGAACTGCACTCATCTCTGATTCTCTTGTGACTGTCTCCTGACTGTCAGCAGACAGTCCTGACACAGACACACTCTTGGCCCTGATAGGCCAAGGGAAAAAAACATCCTCACTTTGGGTAAACAATCTCCATTTGCACTCTACTCTAGCACAACACAGGCACAGCAAGAGAGAGAAGAATTATGTTTTCCTTCTTCTCTGCTTGTCTCACAATTTCTCTCTGTTCAGAGGGCATGTGCATACCACAGATGTGTCCTTTCTACGATGGATTGTCCTGTGGGATTTGCAGGTATGCCTTTCTTGTGTTCTATTCCCCACTCACTGAAGACTTTTTTTAACTTAGGAGAGGCATAGGCAGGTCCATTATCTCTTTTGATCTCCTTTGCTACTCCCAGGGTAGCGAAGGCAAGGAGAAAATGTTTAATGGTGTGCTGTGTAGTTTCTCCTGGATGAGTTGATGCAAATACTGCTCCAGAAAACATGTCGACTGATACGTGCACATATTTTGACCTCCCAAAAGGTGGGAAGTGAGTTACGTCTGTCTGCCACAGCTGGCAGCTGTTCAAACCTCGGGGATTGACTCCCGTCCCCATAGATGGTATCTGGTAGTTTTGACAGTTCGGGCATATGGTGACAATAGCTTTTGCTTGATCTTTTGAGAGCTTGAACATTCTGATAAGGGCAGGCACATTTTGATGAAAAAATGTGTGTAACAACTTTGCCTGAGCAAAGATCTTAAGGACAATAGCAGTCTCTATTGCAATGGCCAATGCGTCCGCTTTCCTGTTCCCTTCTGTGATGATACCTGGGAGGTCAGTGTGTGACCTCACATGCATGATATGGTAAGGTTGCTTTCTGTGGGAGATTAAGCCTGTTAATGTAGAAATCAATTGGTATAACTTTGGATTGGAAACTTCTCTGAGACGAGCACGTTCTGTTCTCATAGCTATACCAGCAACATAAGCTGAATCTGTGACCAGATTAAAGGGTTCGTCTTTGAATTTCTCAAAGGCTCTGACAACAGCTGCTAACTCTGCAATCTGTAGAGATCCCTCCACTATTTCTATGTCAGATTCCCATTTTTGGGTCTTACGGTCCTTCTATGTCATTACCGACTTGTGAGTTGACCCTGAGCCATCTGTAAAAATGATTAAAGCTTTGAGAGGTGTTTTACTTTGGACTAATTTTGGGGTCAGATGAAAGGTTACGTCATGATTAAAAAGTTTATCTTCTGGGATATGGATGGAAATTTGGCCTGTATAGCTATCTAGGGCAAACTGGAGTTTTCCATTGGTCTGGAGCAAATGCTCCAGGTCCCCAGTGGTCAGTGGCAAATATATGCATGTGAACTCACACCCTGCAAGAGAGAAGAGGTGAGTTCTGGCCTTTTTTATTAGATGTCCCATGATTTCTTGGAAGGCAGTAATTGTCTTTGAAGGTTGGTTGTTTGTACAGATCCATTCCAGTATCAATAAAGGGTCTCGAAGTTGAGTGTCCCATTGGAAAATCAGTCCATAAAACCGGGGCGCTTTTCCCAGAATGACGAACTGGAAAGGCAGGCTGGGCTAGAAGCGATGGCCTTTGCATGTAGACAGGCCTTCTTGGACCTTGGTGAGGGCATCTTGGGCTTCTGTTGTGGGAGTGCATGGAGAGTCCAAGTCTCCGTTGCCACGGAGAAGGTTGAACAGGGGAGTGAGGTCCTCTGTTGTAATTCCTAGCAGGGGACGTACCCAGTTGATGGATCCGCACAGACTGTGTAAGTCTCTCAGGGTTTTTGGGTCATCTCAGATGGCGAGCTGCTGGGGTACGATGGTCCTTTCCCAGATCTGGAATCCAAGATAACACTAAATTGTCCAGGCGGGACTTTTTGGCTTCTATCCAATTAGCTATCCTTATGTCTGAGGTGAAGTTTCCAAGGTCCTATGAGGTGGCTTTTCACCTGATTGATGAGAGAAACTTCTGGGCTTCTTTCCTTTTTAGGGGGATAAAGGATAGTTTTGTCACTCTGTCAACAGGGGGCACATTCCTACAGGTGAGGGCAGGCCAGGCTGGAGGGGGTCCATGTCCTCGATGACCTCATTGATTTTGCGAAGGTCATGGAGGAGCCTCCACCTGTCTGTTCCAGGCTTTTGCAGTACGAAGACTGGAGAGTTCCAAGGGCTGGTGGTCTTGATCATGTGGCCTTTGGCAAGCTGTTCTTCCACGAGGACTTGTAGTGCACGCAGTTTGACTTTAGAGAGTGGCCACTGTTTGATCCAGATCGGGTCATGGCATTTCCAGGTGAGACGAGGGGTATCAGGTAGTGCGCACTCCTCAGTGGCCCCAATTAGAAATCCCGACTGGGAATAGATAGGGAAGCCCCCCATTGGGATAGAACATCCCTGCTCCAAAGGGTGATGTGGGCCCTTACGACAAATGGGCAGATGGTTGCCAACTTGCCTTCAGGCCCTTCGACAAGGATGTTGTTCTTGCTTCGCATAGAAACTGTAGCTCCACCAATCCCGGAAATCATGCCTGCTACAGGTTGTAATTCCCAGTGTGCTGGCCATTCTGAGTGAGCAATGATAGTCACGTCAGCACCGGTGTCCAGCATCCCTGGTAGGTGGATCTTCTCTCCTCTGCAGGTAAGACCACACTCGATGGTAGGCTTACTTGGTCCCACAACTCGTGCCCACATTGCTGTAGGGTTGAGAGGAAGCTGTTCCCTGTGATTCTTTGGGAGTAGAAAGGCTTGTGCAATCGGTGTTCCCCATGAAAGGTAAAGTGGTAAGTCTGTGCAGTACACCTGGACAGAGTTTTCTTGTCCCAAGTGCACTGTTTGTACTTCTGGAACAATGAAGATTTCCTCTGGGCAATGGAGAGTATCACCTATAATTAAGATGTCAAAAGGACCACCTTTTGGCCCATGCTTAATTGTGGGAACACAATAAACATTCTCATTATTAAAGTCAATGGACAGAGCAGTTACCAGTTGGCAATGGGTTCCCATCTGTATTGCTCCGTGTGTTGGATCCTCTTCATGTGATCTGGAAACTCCTGGGATGATGTGTGGCTGGGCCTGGATGGCTTTTGATTTGTTGTCTTTGTGTGGACCTGACCACGCTCTACTGGAAGTTTCCTGAACGCTGCTGGTAGTGCTGCTGATTCTGGGGGTTTTGGTAGGTGTTATGGGGGTTTCGGGTAGGTGACCTGTCTGGACAGTCTTTTATAAAATGTCCAAATTCTCCACAGTGACAGCAGCAGGCCTGGTCTTTGGAAGCCACTACTGCATATGCACCAGAAACTCCTTCTGCAATACCCTTAGCAACTGCTTGGGCCACTGTGTTTTCAGTGGACAAATGACGTGTGCAGTTTTCCATCATTTGCTCTATGGTAGGTTCTGTATCCTGGGTAGGGCCCTCAGAATTGTTTTACACCGTTCATTAGCATTACTCATGGCAAGCTTGAACAACAGTTCTTTTCTTGTCTCTGTGCTCTCTATCTGTTTTTCCAGAGCAGGGGTGGGGGGGGCCGAGGACCCGATAGAAACCGGCGCAGTTACACTCGGAGATAGCGCGGGGGAAGGGTGCTTGCAGGATGCCTTGGTTTGCACAACCGGTGGAGTGGAATTCGTGCTTGCTGCATCCGAGGGGGGGCTGGGGAATAGGCAGACCCCGCGAACCCCCCGGGCGCAGAGGGAGTGGGGGTGCATGGCTCGAATTTTGTGTTCCCTGTCGCAGGGAGAGGGGTTGAGGGTGAAACAGCACCAGAGGAGGCAATAGGACACAGAGAAAGCGAAGGACTGGATTCAAGGGCTGAGAGGGGAAGAATGTTATCCGTGTGATTAGCATTTGAAGGGAAAGTCTCTGGTGAGGGAGATAAGGTTGGAATGTCATGGGGGGGGCGATTGCAGAGGGGCTGAATGTTTTATATTCTTTTTCTTTACAGCTTTGGTACTAATGTGAAATATAGGGATAAACCGAGTTACCAAAAAATCTTCTTTAGTTTGGAGAGAATATATCCTGGTCTCAACTGTGTCCCAAAAGGAATCTAGAGTGATAGTGTGTGTGTTAGTATCTGGAAACTGGGAAAGAATCCATTTTATAACTTTTTTCAAGTTAGTTTTTGAGAGATTACCTTTAGACAGAGAAAAGCTGTTAGAAGATAGGATTTCTAGGATTTGTAAATATAAGTCTCTCTCGTTCTGGGATTGTTTTAATTTACCAGGTTTCGATCCCATTCTTCATGATTCCCCGCCAGCGGAAAAAAAGAGAAAAAAAAGGAAAAAAAAAACCAAAAAAGGACCCAAGAAAAATGCGCGCAATAAAGTTTGTTTTAAAACTGACACTTCTTCAGCCAAATGTGGGTCAGAACTCTGCTGGTGGGTGGTCTGCCGATCCAACTCCTCAGGATCTCGTCCCAGATGTCTAAGTGAGGGTCGTCGGAAGCTTCTTCAGATAACTTCTATACCAGAGAACTTATCTTCAGGAGGTTTTGGCAAGCGAAGGCAGTAACAATTTTAATAAGAAATGCTGCTCCAGGGTTCTTGTGCTGTTCAGTTCAGCAATATAATGCAGCTTTTGGGGCTTTTGGGGTCTCCCCAACTCCGGCTGCCGTGGATGTCCAAGACAGAGACATCCAATTAAGTATGACCTGTCCGGGCTCCTCAGGCAGGCTCCAGAGCCGCAGGCAGTCTTAGCAAGCTCAGCTCTTAAGTGAGATCAGCTCTTAGTGATTATCAGCTCATTAGTGATTTCAGCTCTTAGCTTGCTAAGTGCTTTTGGCAGATGCCAGGAGAGACGGGAGAAGCACTGTGTGAGGTTCCACAGAGATGTCTTTATTGGTATCTTCTGTGAAGGTCCCAGTGACAGCTCTTCTACTAAACTGGGCAAAAGTAGGGGTTTATATAGGGTACAGGAGTTTTAGGAAACAGTCCAATAATAAGGGTCGAGACAAAAGTGACCTATCATCTTACAGAGAGGTAACAAGGGTCCGAAGGTGGAAGAGGGGCTTCTTAGGTCCAGTCATCATGACTAGGCATTTCTTATCTTAGGCTGCTGACCACCATGGAGGCCTTGCAGGCCCTGTGCCTGCTACAATGAGGAGCACTGAAAAATGAACAGGTAGATCAGAATGCAAAAATAGAGGTGTCACATATAGATTTTGATTGGCAACACAAGGCCATCAAGGCAGAGATGCCACCTATAAGTGGATTTAACCATGGACAGTATTTCTCAGGTTATCCATGACTGTGAGATGTGCACTGTGATCAAGCAGGCTAAGCAGGTGAAGCCCCTATGGTATGGTGGGCAGTGGTCCAAATATAAGTATGGGGTGGCCTGGCAGATTGACTACATCACACTGCCTCAGACCCACCAAGGCAAGAGCTACGTGCTCACAATGGTAGAAGCCACCACAGGATGGTTGGAAACCTACCCTGTGTTTCACACTACTGCCTGGAACACTATCCTGGGCCTTGAAAAACAGGTCCTTTGGAGGCATGGTACCCCCAAGAGAATTGAGTCTGACAAGGGGACTCATTTCAAGAACAGCTTTATAAACACCTGGGCTAGAGAACATGGCATTGAGTAGGTGTACAACATTCCTTACCATGCACCAGCGGCTGGGAAAGCTGAGTGGTACAACGGCCTGCTTAAAACCACCCTGAAGGCACTGGGTGGGGGGACTTTCAAGAACTGGGAGATGCATTTAGCAAAGGCCACATGGTTAGTTAACACCAGCGGCTCCACCAACTGACCAGGCCCTGCCCAATCTGAACCCCTGCGAACAACAGAAGTAGATAAGGTTCTGGTGATACACATAGGAGGTATGCTGGGAAAAATTGTTTGGAATAATTCTGCCTCAAGCAAAGACAAACCTATCCATGGGGCTCTCTTCGCTCAGGGACCAGGTTGCACATGGTAGGTGATGCAGAAGAATGGAGAGACCCAATGCATACCTCAAGGGTACCTTGTTTTGGGGTTAACTGTCTGTCACACTGTGCCTGTATCTAGATCTAGATGTATATATGTATATAGTTAGGGTAATTGTCTTGGTTTGAGACAAATTGGGAGGAAACATCCTGAAATGAACATGTCCTCTAATAGAAGGCAGGTTTCAGCAACCTCTCTCCCACACAATTTCGAAAGGAATTTTCCTCAGAGCAAAGTGAAAACAACTGTTTATTTAACAAGCAGGGT
Source organism: Montifringilla adamsi (assembly GCA_017590115.1). Classification (NCBI taxonomy): domain Eukaryota; kingdom Metazoa; phylum Chordata; class Aves; order Passeriformes; family Passeridae; genus Montifringilla; species Montifringilla adamsi. Next base: position 33,557 of record JAGGNK010009081.1, on the reverse strand, counting down.
GTTCACAGGCATGAAAAAACAATGAATAATGTTAAATAATAAAACCTCTCACTGCAGAGAAGAGCTGGTCAATTCAGAGTCCTTTCTGTAGATGTGGCTCAGCTCCCTCCAAGATCCGAAGCTGGCCTCCAGGCTGCAGCGCGGGAGGGAGGCAGGCAATGTTCTGGTGTTTTGGACCAGAGAAAAGCGGAACAGTTCCAGATTAAGAAGAAACCACAGTCCTGGGAAAACTTCTTGCTACAGCTAACAAACAAAAAGCTAGCTAAAAGCAAAGCATTTTAACTCTCCGTCCCTTTCCTGAGAGAGCCGAGAGCCACAGGAAAAAAACTGAGCGACTTATCTGTGTGTGAAAAATGACTAGATAATATTGGCTTTTGTATTTATGTATTAGCTTATGCATGTTGTTAGTGATTATAAGTATTTAGAAATAGTATCAATTATAACTCTTTTTAGCTGCTTATTAATATAATCTATCAGTTTAAGTATGCACTATGTTGCTCGTAGAAATAGTAGTGCAATGAATATAATATCTATGTATCACTTATGGAAATAATAGTGTGATGAATGTACTGTGTTATAGACCTTAGCAAAACATAAGATGTAAAAAGAAAAAAAAGCTTTTGTGTAACTAAAAACAGTGTAAGGCCATCCACTGAACGACCTGTCCAAAATAAGATAACTGTGACACAAACTAGAGCACTGCAGGACAATTAGAGAATACCATGTTAAATTTAAGGAGGACATACTAAATCCTTATCAGAGGATATGAAACAGCAGGATGGAGACACAAGAAGAAATAAAATATATTGACCTGACACACAGGATGTCATGCAGTGTATTAATATAATCTATCAGTTTAAGTATGCACTATGTTGCTCGTAGAAATAGTAGTGCAATGAATATAATATCTATGTATCACTTATGGAAATAATAGTGTGATGAATGTACTGTGTTATAGACCTTAGCAAAACATAAGATGTAAAAAGAAAAAAAAGCTTTTGTGTAACTAAAAACAGTGTAAAGCCATCCACTGACCAACCTGTCCAAGTGATAAGATAACCATGACAGAAACCAGAGCACCAGAGGACAATTAGAGAATACCATGTTAAATTTAAAGAGGACATACTAAATCCTTATCAGAAGATGTGAAACAGCAAGATGGAGACACAAGAAGAAATAAAATATATTAACCTGACACACAGGTTATGCAGATAAGCCGGAGTGTGATGAAGTCAGACAAAAGAGTTCCCAAAACATCAGAAAATTCACAAGAATGTTTGAATAATGCATGAAACATGTCAAGAATAGGTTAGAAACTGTTGTAAAATAGTTGGTATTGTTAGTTTGGTTATTATATTGTAAAAGGGGTTAAAAGGGTAGTTATAAGAAATATGGTACTCAACGTACCGTATTGCACCTAAGTAAGGTGCACCACCTCCCCAAGCGAAACGAGCCAGCCTGGACAGAACTGCAATGGGCCAATCAAGCGCCTAAAACCTTCATGTAAATGAAGGATCCCAACAGAAACCAATCCAATGGAACAAAAAACAGTATAAAAAGGGGGCATCCGATCCAGTGAATCTGTGCTGCTCCACCTGGAACATCGGGGACATTGCTGCTCAAGAAAGGAAGAAGACCCAGCGCCAGCACTGCAGCATCCTCGACTGGAACTCTCCTGCTTGACCCACGGGCCCCCATGCTTTAGGTATTATTATAATAAATGCTGAAATCACTTTAGCTCAGAAACTGTGTTCCCATTTTTAACAAAACACATGAATATACATGTATCTCAGCGACAATATAAAAAAATGTAACAGTATAAAGATAACATTGTCTGTGTACACCAGCGTGTTCTTTGGCTGTTAGCCAAGAGCGCCCCACCGCTAGAAATATTGTCCTTTTTTAATATTATTATTGTTATTATAATTGTTATTATTAAACTTTTAAAAACTCTAAACAGTGAATTCTGGTTTTCACATGTGTTTTGAACTCAGGCTGCTGAGGGGGCCAGGATCATCATCACCCTGAATCTGAATGCCAGATTCCGGGAACCAGGGAAGTGCATCATTCTATTCCCAGACGGAGGCTTTGTGCAACCCAAGCCAGAGAAAGAAACCAACATGAATATGAAGAACTCCGAAAGAAACAAAGACTTTCTGCCTCGAGCGAAATAAACTGTATAACAACTGCTACCTCGAAGCAGTTGGTGTGGACGGTGAGGTCAAAGCACCAGTGGGTCTTTCCTCTCATTCACCCGTATCACTGACCGGGGGTGATACGCTGTCCGTTTGGGTGGTGGCTGTCGGAACTGTATTATGGTCCCGTAATAAATTTTATTTTTCATATTTTTATTAAAATTGGCTATTTTTCATTTTTCGTTTATAACATTTATATTGTTTAAAAGCTTAATTTGATGTAACATGTTGGTATGGGAAAAAATTCGGGGTGGATAATGGTGGAGGTGAGGAGTTTTCCTTTTGTTTTCTTTCTCTTAGGGAATTTTCTCTCATTTTGTTGCTAAGAGGCAATAATGACCGGGTACTTAGGAGAGCAAAAGAAGTTTTCCCGGTAAGGGTGCAGCTGGCTACTCTTTTATCTGAGGGTCTCTCTCAGAGAGGCAGAGATATGGCGAGAATTGGGGTTGGGAGGAAAGGGGGCTGGGCGCAGCTGCCAGCTCTCTTATGCTGTCGGCATTCAGAGGGGAGAGAGGCCGTGGTCGCTGTGGGGAGAATTAGTCACCACTGCGGGGCTCCGTCTCCTGCTGCCTTCCATCGTGAGTGGAGGTCTGCTCATAAACGGCTGTTGCACTGGGACCTTATTAACACCCTACCTCACCAAACAAGGTACCCTTCACCATCTGCTGGGGTGCCTCAGGGGAAATCCCGGGATCCCCGAGCCCCTTTCCCCGCCAAGGGAACCTCTCCCTGCCGTGTTTGGGAGCTGGGCTGCCACTGCCCAGCCCCCCACTGTTTCTTTACCACTGCTCCAGGTTTTTGCTACACTGTAGCCCCCGCACTCCCTGCCTACCGGGACACCCCACGGTTCCAGCTACAGCTGCGGAGTTTCTAATACATTTCGTCTACTACCCCGGGATTTTGCTCATTCCTGCCATTCCAGCTTGCTGCTTCTGAAGGTTCCTGCTGGGGCATCAGGATCAACTGCTCCTGTTTGTAAAGCAAGCCCCTTTTCCATCCCTTCCTGTCTTGGCCAAGCTGCCATTAACCACGTGGTCTCCAAGCTCACACCACAGCACCCCCTGCAGCCGTAGGGGGAATCATCACATCTGCCCTGCCCACCGGGAGCCTGCCAGTGCCCCTGCCGGCTGTGACGAACACTACACCAAAGGGGAAATTTTTTAAAGAGCAGGGAAGAGACTATTGGGTTTTCTGGGTTTTTTTCTTTTGTTTGTTGTTGCTGCTGTTGTTTGTTTGCCTTCTATAATTCAGAGGGAAGAGGGTCATATTTTCCATTCCATGGGACATTCCCACCTTCCTTGGCAAACACCTGTCTTTCAAACTGAGACAGTGGTGTTGCACCAACCCCTTGGCTATCGTAAAATCAGGCGACCCCTCGTCGAAGGGAAGAATGACATATCTGACTCCATGATATCAGAAGGCTAATTAATTACTTCATTATACTATATTATTCTATCCTATATTACACTACATCTAAACTGAAACTGCACAAGCACTCAACTGAACAAAATCTTGTAACTGTCTGCTGACTGGACATGTGCTTGGCCCTGATAGGCCAAGGAAACAAAAGACCATCACTTTGGGTAAACAATCTCCATATTGCATTCTACTTTGGCACAACACACGAGCAGCAAATGAGATAAGAGTTGTTTTGATCATTCTTTTCTCTGCTTCTCTCACTGCTTCTCTCAGGGTCAGAGAATGTGAATACCATACTTGGTCCCAGGACAAACTAAGCCAGATCATTCTACCAGAGGAGCTAGCAGCCAGAAACTTGGTACTGGTGATTATGCAACTAGTATGGCTTTGTTTTATCAAAAAGTGCAACACAAAGTTCTCATGAGCCCAATTTCTGATACTTCTTATTGTATTGTCCACAGATCCCTGTCAGTTTGTGTTCAAGAAAAGTCTCTATTAATCATTCCAGTCCTTGCCTAGTTTCCAATTCCAAAGACTACTGTTTACACCTTAATGGTCTGGCATTTGGTTTAAAAATTATCATTATTGGTGTTACTAGATGATAAATTGTCCACACCTGGTGAGATAACATGCTGCTTATTCTCCAAAAACCATTGTCCTACCAAACTCCATAATGCCCATTGTGTAAGGAGAACAGGAAGTTCACCAGCCCGAGTGCCCTGCCAACTTGGCCAGGTCAACTGTAACATTGGGGTCCTCAACCACCAGGGACCACCAAAGAGACCCCCCCAGGACAGAAGAATGCATGCGTAAAGGGGAGGGGAAATATGTTAATGATTTTAAAGAAATTATTATCATATGTATGTTTATTCTGGGACAGTCAGTGAATATGTATGTAGAATACTGTCCCAGATATCAAGGCAAGATGTATTCTATTTGCCATCTGTTAGAGGTGTGGCAGTTATCTTCTGTTAATTGGGCAGTTTTTCTTTATCTCTTCCACAACCAATCCTCCCTCCAGGGAGATATCTGCTGATAATAGGCTATTGAATGTCACTGCATGACTGATAAGAATTACAGCAACCAATTATGAGATGCTCCGCCCAGAGGGAGGAGCCAAGCATTCCCAACTAGATATAATCTGAGATCCTGGGACAACAAGACAGTTTCTCCACTTGATTTCCCAGAGGAACAGCTGCCTCTTCCACTGGATCTTCAGAGGAAGACTATGGTTGTGTTCGAGGGTGCCAGGAAGTGTGAAGAGATGAGAATCTTGACTCCATGTTTCAGAAGGCTGATTTATTATATTCTATTAAAATTACATACTATAAAACTATACTAAAAGAATAGAGAGAAAGGATCCATCAGAAGGCTAGAAAGAACAGGAGAGGAATGATAACAAAGGCTTGGAACTCTCAGAGAGTCCGAGCCAGCTGACTGTGATTGGCCATTAATTAGAAACAACCAACATCCACCAATCACAGATGCACCTGTTGCATTTCACAGCAGCAGATAATTATTGGTTACATTTCTTTCCTGAGGCTCCTCAGCTTCTCAGGAGAAAAATCCTGGCAAAAGGATTTTTCAGAAGATATCATGGCTACAGAAGACTACATCCTTTCTACAGGATCCCTGCTCCAACAGAACCACATCTGACACTCCGGGAGGACTGCAGCCACAATTCCAATTGGACTGCTACCAGCACCCTGACCAACAGGGTCTCAGGTTGTATTCTGACTCTGACAGCGTTGTTTTGGTTTACTGCATTGTTTATTTTATCTTTTTATTTTGTTCCCTAATAAAGAACTGTTATTCGTGCTCCCATATTTTTGCCTGAGAGCACCTTAATTTAAAATTTATAGCAATTTGGAGGGAGGGGGTTTACATTTTTTCATTTCAGGGGAGGATCCTGCCTTCCTTAGCAGACACCTGTCTTTCCAAACTGAGGTAAATACAGTATATAAACAGAAACCTTCCTGTACTCAGCATGCACAACTTCAGGAGAAGATATCCCCTTGTGCATCTAACTAAACAAAGAATGCCTACTTTTTAATGCTACATTGGTGTGAAGGAGTTTTTTTATTTTACCAAATTTTTGGTAACAGTTTTGGCAACCCAGGTGGAACATACTCCTGAATTTCAACAGATCTGAGGGATCACAGGACCTCCAACTGTCATGGAGGGATTCTTGGTGAGACCCTTCAATCCCCAGTCCAAAGGAAATTGGAGCAAGACCCCTGGTAAGATAAACGCATTAATTTCTTTACTTTAAAGGTGTTAACTCTTAACCTGCCTGTAAGGTGCAGCAAAAACTTTGAAGGGTTTGGTTTAAAGGTACCTAAGGTGGGAAGAGGGAAGGGTTAGAGTCCCTTCTAGGAGCTCCTAAATTGTAATTGGTTATAATGGGAAACAAACCTCGATAGAGGTATCACAGGTGTTACTGCTGGGATGTATTTTGAAGCATTGGAAACAAATTGGGGGTGATCCCCTCACACAACAAAAACCTATAAAAGTTTGTAAGTTGTGGTGGCCACTTTACACATTGGAAGATCAAGGGAAGTGGCCTAAGGATGGAACCTTACCGTATAATACCATATTGCAATTAATGTTGTTTTTTAGAAGGGAGAATAAGTGGAATGAAGTTCCTTATGTTGACTTGTTTTTTCACCCTAAGAAATCATCCAGAATGGCAAAAGGAATACGAAAGGACCCTGCAAGGTCCATTATTTTTAGAACTTCAAAGGAAAAGAAAGGCAAAGGGTTGAAGATATGTGCTTCTGCATGCAGCATAGGATAGAGTTGCTTAAAGTGCAGGCAAGAGGAGGAGGAGGATTTAGAATGGATGGTTGCTTCTCAGCAAAGAATATCTGGGAAAATGATGAATCACCAGGAAATATGTTCAGACACACGAGTAGGTTGCAGAAAATTGTACTGGAATGAAAAGAATGTTTTGGGGATCGTAGGATTTCAGTCCAATTGTGGCATGCACTAGGAAGGCAGCAAGGAGATGTTGGGGGAGAAGCTGGGGAAATTCTGATGGCTCCCCTCCAGCAGGCAGTCAGAAATCATTGTCCAGTAAGAGTAAAACCCCATTTTTAATAGTGGATTTAATGTAATGGAGAAAAGTGGCAGGAGTTTATAGGGAAGATTTGGATAGAGTTGCTAAAGTATTTCAAATTAGGGCTCAGGACCCCCTCACTCAGAAACAATGGGTTGAATATTTTAATAGTTGGCAGCTGAAGCAAACTTTGACAATTTGTATTGTAATAATTAGTGTCTGAAGTATATTTGGCAATTGGTAAACAAAGGGGACACTGAAAAAGGGGGTGTCCCTAAGTGAGGGGAAATCAGACAGAAAACATAAACCCACGTCTTCAAGCCATCAAGCTCAAGACCTTAAGTGAAGATGAAGAATCCCCCTGAAGGGGACTGCGGGAATCATCCTCAGCTGAAACCCTGGTTACATTATCTCTGGGGAATGAAAAGATAATTTTTTTAAATTGATACAGGAACAACTTATTCAGTACTGAATATGTGCAGAGGAAAACATAGCTCGGAACCTGTAAGCGTTGTGAATGCAACAGGGAGGAAAGAGAACAGGCCTTTTTTTTACAACTATCACTACTTGAATTAAGAAAACAGTGGGGAAAACACTGTTATAAATAGAGAGGGGAGTTTTTAAAAAGTTTCTGCCTCTGGCAGTAGGCAGTAGCTTTACTGAGGTGGCCAGCACCCCAAAACCCACTCTTGTTTGCAGATTCCTAATAATGGCCGATTAGGTCAACTACAAAATTAATTATTTATTTAATAGACACAAAATTAACAGGCAGAAGACTTTAAACAGACTATTTACTACACAGGATAAACAAAGAAACACTACTAGTAGATAAACAATTCAGTGCACGAGTGAGGTACCTATATTTTTACATCTACTGAAGAAATAGTACAGATTAGGATTCAATGTATCTTACCATCCAATTTCTGATGGGGTATACATATGGTCCTTTCACTCAGTTTCCAGAAAAGTATCCATAGACATGCATCTAACCTTCATGGGAGAAGTCCTGCATGTCTCCAGGGAGTGTGTAGGAGGCTTCTGCCTCTGTGAAAATTTGTGTAGCTTTTATAGTGTAAAAGTAGTGTCTTTCAGTCAATAATTATCTCTCTACATCTTGCTCACAAGGCAAAGATGTTTTTTCTCAGCTGGGGGTCTTGCCCTCTTGTCACCAAAGATAATCCCCTGCTGGGCATCTGTGGTCTGGGTTATCTCATCCATATGCACCAGCTGATGGACAGAGCCAATAAGCTTTCTGTGGTAGAGAGGGGGGACACATCCTGCCACAAACACCTATTTGTATATGCCTGAATGCTCAATCCCCTTGTTGGGGAGAGATTTATTGGGGAAATTGGATGGTCAAATAACCTTCTGGGATGGGGAATAGAAATCCCAACACCAGAATCAAAAGCCATTGTGGCAAAGATTTAATGTTACAGGAATCAGAAGAGTGGGAAGAAATCCCAGAGGAGGCAGAGAATGCTATAACCCTGCTGGTATGGGCAACTGAGATGCCTGGATGATCAAAGGTGGCCAAACCAGTGAAGATTACTCTCAAACTTGAAGCCAGACTGGTAAAGCAAAAACAATATCTTATTAAATGTGAGACAAGGAGAAAGTTAGAGGAGTTTATAGAAAAAAAATTAGAATATGGGTTATTGAAAGAGTGTGAATCCAAATATGGCACATCAATATTACCAGTTATAGATTAGTACAAGATGTAAGGGCCATTAATTAAAAGTACCTGATATTCATCTAGTAGTAGGTAATCTGTACATACTGTTTACAGCACTGAAAGGGGAATACAAATGGTTCACAGTGCTTGATCATGAGGATGCCTTTTTATGTAATACATCTTGACCCAGATAGTTAGAAATTGTTTGCTTTTGCGTGGGGGAATCCAAACACTGGGTGGAAGTTGCAGCTAACATGGATTGTGCTACCCCGGGGCTTCAAAAGAGCCCCACTATATTTGACAATCAGCTGGGGAAAAAAATTTTAAAAAATGGGAAAGCTGGAAAGAAAATCCGTACAGAACTTTACTACAATGTGTAGATGACCAGCAATCAAGACTGAAAGTGCATGCCTCAATGCTGCTGTAAGTCTCTTACATTTCTTGGGACAATCTGTATACAGGGCGTCAAAGAAAATGACACAAATAAGCAAAGAAAAAGTAATATATCTTAGTTTTGAGATCTTGCAGGAAAAAAAGAAGCTTAGGAAGCAGCTGAAAAGAAGCCATTTGCCGGACTCCAGAGCCAAGGACTGCAAGCCTTCTTAGGTTTAGCCAGATGATGTTGGTTATGCATTGCCAATTATGGGGTACTGGCAAAACCCTTGTATGGTCCTCCACTGAAAATACTTGGTATGGACTCCTGAGAGTTAGAGGGCCTGGAAAGCCCTGAAAGAACCTTAATGCCAACCCCTGTATTGGCAATCCCACCCTTAAGCCAAACCATTTGAGTTATTTGTGCAAGAAAGGATACACGTGATATTAGGGGTACTGGCACAGCATTTGAATTCATGGAATCAGCCTATCCAAACAGCTGGACAATGAGAGTAAAGAATGACCTGAATACCTGAGAGTTGTGGTAGTTGCAGAGATGCACAAAAGCTGATATGTACCCCACATGGTAATATCTGGTTTGAAGCAAAAAGGACATTGCATATCGCCAGCAGGATGCTGAAATACCATGTTGACCTATTGGAGCAGGACAATGTTGAACTTAAGGTAACAAGTGCTTTAAACCCGGCCATGTTTCTCCAGGCTTCAGAAGAAGCCGAGAGACCTTTATGCCATGACTGCCTGGTAACCAAAGTGTAATCTGGCAGACCAAATTTCAAGAGCAATCCCATCCAGGACCCAGAACTGAATCTGTACACTGGTGGGAGCAGCATGGTATGAAATGGAAAACAGGGAGACTCTGGGGAGAATAAGGGGATACAAAATCAAAACTATTACAAAGTATTACAAAGTATAAAAGCACACTGCAACAGGTGGTCACCACAAAAAGACTCTCCATTCACCATACATCAACCACCGTGACAGATGGACTGAGATGGGAGAAGGTTCTCCCATCAAGGACTGAGACATGCGACCCCTATATGGAAAAGCTCCCCCCCTTCTTCCCCAAAAACTGAGACTGAAATCCTTACTGCAGAGGTGGGGGGGAAGGCCAGGTAACCAAAGCAAGTTTGCAAGTGACCACTGGACCGAGAAGACAGTGGTTCTTGCCTACTGCTGATGGACTTTCTGTATGACGCCTACTGCTGATGGACTTTCTGTACGATGCCTACTGCTGATGGACTTTTTGTACCCTTTTTCAATAGACTATTTTGAAATGTGTCCCCTTCCCCCAATCAAAAAGGACTATAAAAGAGGTTAGAGCTGACTGGTACCCTTGAGATCTCCCCTGACGTGAAGACGGCAGGCTCCGTCAACTGGACTTCGAAGGATCCCGCATCTGGTAGCTATACCCCTCCTTTCTTTTCCTTCCCTCTTTTTTTTTTTTCCTTATTCTTTCCCTTCTCTTGATTCCCCTTCTTCCCAACGCATTTTGCTGTGGTTATTCAATAAAAGTACATTTGTTTTGATCTTTACTGCAAAACCCTCTTGTCGTGTCAGTTTTTGCACCCTGAGATCAGCGAAAAGAACCTTCAAGAATCTCGTCCTTAGGACAGATCGTGTCAGACGGGTATGCAGTGGGAACCTTGATTCAGGTAATAGAAGCCCAGACTTCACCTTTTAACACATCAGCACAAAAAGCAGAATGAATGACCTTACACCAAGTGCTAGAAATCACTGAAGGAAAAAGGATAAACATACAGACTGATTTAATGTATGGTTTTGGAATAATAAACCATATGGAAGAAGAGGGGATTGTTATTGGCACAGTGCTCTCCTATTAAGTACAAAGAAGTGTACACAACAGTAGTGTAATAGCATAGTATACTACAGAGTGTGCAAAAGCCAAAAGAAGTGGCCGTTGATGCCTTTGTGAAGCCCAACAGTTTGGAGACTCTCCAGTTGTCACAGTAGAGATGGACAGGACACTCCAAGGTTCAAGCAGCAATAGGGATATTTATTGTTCCCAGCTCATATTTATATGATTTTCAAAAACTGCACGTTCGATCCCAGTTGGCTAGTAACTTGTTGCCATCCAGTTCACTGGCCAATTGCTGCCTGCATACATGCTTGCCAAAGATTGGACAGCATCCTTCCACTCCTAAGTGCTTTCTTCCTTAAAGATGTTTACTTAATTTTCTCATGGGTACAGGCTGATCAAGTCAAGGTCAAGGTTACTTGTGTCTGTGAGGCCTTCAGGCCAGCTGTTAGCCGTCACAGTTCCCCCTTTTTGTTTTTCAACTACAAAGGCAGTCTTTATCATTCTCTGCAGGGCCCTTTGCAGACAGGATAACAAATGTGATACAATGAGAAAAATAATTATGATAATACAAAAAATGATAAGCCAAATTTGAATGAGGGTTTTCACCCAGCTTGATAAACCTAACCCTTCCAGCCAGTGATCTGTCCCAGAAAATCCTCCATATAACACATGCCATCAAACTCTTCACATCCATGTCCATGAGCTAACAAAAGAAAATCAATAGTAGCACAGTTTTGCAAGGTAGTATGAAGAATGCTATCTACATTTATAGCCAAAGCATTCAAAATTAAGGAAGTTTCATTTACTCTTTTTGCCACAAAGCAAGCTAATCTATTTAATTCAGAAACTATCAGGGTAACATTTTGCTTTCCTGTTCCAATTTGGTCCCACATATCATGTCCTGGTGTATAATTAAAAAATACACATCCTTCTGCTGATAACTGTGTAATCAATTAAAAAATAGTGGGTGCTTTTTAGGTTGGTGGGGCAAAAAGACCCATTCTAAAATGTGTAGTGGGTCAGACCACTGAGTGTCCCATTGTCCAATAATATTTGTAGGATGTAAATCAGCAGTAACAATGAATATTGTAATAGAAACCTCAGGGCATAGTCGATAAACTTGTGTGTTTGTTATGGCCCACTCTACTGTTTTGAGTGCAGCTTTTGCTTCTGGAGTTAATTTCTTTGGAGAAGTTAACTCAAGGTCACCTTTAAGAATATTAAACAAGGGTGATAATTGTGGCGTAGTTAACCCTAAATAGGGTCATACCCAGTTGATGATACCTAAAAGTTTTTGTGCATCATTTAATGTTTGGGTCTTGGTTGAAACTTTAATTGTTTGCAGCTGTATTGTTTGGTGTAATATTTTACTCCTGAGTATTTCCATGGGGGTCGTTGTTACACCTTTTCTGGTGCAATTTGCAACCTGATCTCTTGCAGTGCTTACATCAGATTTGGCTGAATCTGTAAAAGGCCTTCTTTGGTCGAAGTTGCATTAAAATGTCATCCATGTAATTATAACAATAAGCTTCTGGGAATTTTTCTCTTACTGTCAATAGTGCCTGTGCAACATACCATTAGCAAATTGTTAGACTATTTTTCATACTCTGTGGCAGCACTTTCCATTGATATCGTTTGCCTGGTAGTACATGATTGATAGAGGGCACTGTAAATGCAAACTTTGGGATATCATTAGGATGTAAAGGAATGGTAAAGAAACAGTCTTTTTGATTGACAATCAAAATGTCCCAGGTAGCAGGTATCATAGTTTGGGATGGTATTCCAGGCTGTAAAGCACCCATACTTTCCATAACTGCATTCATTTTTCTTAAGTCATAGAGTAACCTCTGTGGCCGCATTTCTCTTCACAGAGAAAAGCAAGGCATAACTTCCCAAGGATTTTCTGGGATTCACATTCTCTGAACCTCAGAGAAAGAGAAAACAATTCTTATCTCATTTACTGCTCCTGTGTTTTGGAACAAGTGGAATGCATTGTGGAAGATTGTTTACCTGAAGGGAATTGGTAATTGTATTCTGGTGTGAGTGTTTTGATTCATTGACCAATTGCATCAGTGTGTGTGTTGGGACTGTTGGCTGACAGTCACGAGATTCTGTGCAGTTGAGTTGAGTGCTTTTGCAGATTCAGTTTAGATGTAGTGTAATATAGTATAGAATAATATAGTATAATAAAGTAATTAATTAGCCTTCTGATATCATGGAGTCAGATGCATCATTTCTCCCTGCCACGGGGGTCACTTTGAAATTCCGATAAGTGGTGATCCCGACGTGATTGTAGCCTGGGCTGAAGAACCAAGACCCTGGAATTGGGCGGAGTTTGCAGCCAAGGTTGAGCACGGGTGAATCTGCTGAATCCTCCCAGAAAGCGTGTCCGAAGACCCTTCATGGGATGGATGGGAGATGCTGCAGGGACAGCCTCTAGGATCCCCGTGGACCCTGAGCAGCCTGCTGAAACTGGACACTGCCACCTGCTTTCCTCAGAAAGGTAGATTAACCCTTCCCTACGTCTCCCTAGAGAGGAGACCCGGTCTTTTCTGGCCATGTTTGGCCCCGTAGCCTTAGGGGCAGGGGTGGGGAGAGTTCTTCTGGTAGGCACTGCCCCGATTTGGGATGTGCTTTGACTTTGGGAAGACATGTCTGTAGATTTGAGCACTTGATTTTCATGAGGAGAGAGACTCACTTTGGAACTGTGGGAGCTCCTGATTCATGACCATGGAGTTCGCGTGTCCCCACAAGAACTTTACAAGTTCTTTGACTGGGCAAGAGGCCGTGGCTTCCCCATGGGCATTTATTCTTCCTAGGATCCCCGAGCATGGGATGCCCTGGGTGTTTATCTTTTGAGGCAGTTCGACCGGACTGGGAAAGTCCATCAGCAACTACTGACCTGGGTGCTGCTTTTCAAATTTGTGAGGGGGGAAGACATTCCTTTGAAGAGTGTTTTTGACTCCATTGGTACCTCCAGCTAGGACTTGGGGGGATGTCTCCCCCCATGTGGGGGGCCATCAGCTCCCCCCCGCCACAGCCAGCGGGAGAAGAATCCATTCAAGGACAGTCCCCACCACTGGATTTTTCCCCCACAGAGAGTGGGGAGGGTGGCTTTTCCTTGCGGCTCAGAAGCAGCTTTTTTCTGAGTCGCTGGAGCATGCGCAAGAGGAGCCATCCAAACCCCCCCTCCTTCTTCCCCCCGTAAGGCGTGTGGATCAGACCCACCAGCCCCACCGCCTCTAGCTGGCCCGGTTTCTGTTTGGAATGTGAGCCAGGATGCAGGGAGAGATCCCCGGACAGCTTCACTGTGGAATTCTCCCTCCCCCTGGCTCCGGGAGGGCGCGGACCTGATCCCGCCCCCGCCGAGAGAGGCGACCAGCAGCCCCGCGCTGAACAGCATGCCCAGTTCCCCTGCATCGATTCCTGCAGTGCCGGTGGGGGACGACCCCCGGCTGGCCCCGCCGATTCTGCCTCCTTCTCCACCCCTCCTAGGGCTGAGAGAGACACCTGCTGCTCCAGCGGCGGTGCTGCCTCCGGCACTGCTCCTCTCTGTTTTGCCCGGGTTGCCAGGCAATGTAATTGACGGCAGCTGCGAGCAATGACAGCCTGTCCCAGAGTTGCTAAGCAACGCTCCAGCAGCAACAGAGAGCATGCCTGCACCGTCCTGCCCTGAACTAAGACAAACCGTGGTGGCACTTCCTTGCGCGCCTCTGGCCCTTGCGCCTTCAGAGACTCCTCCGGCCCCGCCCCTGACAAGGGAGGCCGCAGCCAGCACCACACTGGAGAGCGCATCCAGCCCCGCGCAGCCTGGCTTTGTTCCAAACGCGGCGGCCCCGCCCTTGTCTGCCTCACCACCCCCGCCGCCTCCTGCTGGCCCAGCTTGCATTCAGGATGCCTTCTGTGAAGCTGAGGACGGCCCCTGGCCCACCGCACCGCCCCTTGCAGATCCCAGCGTGTCGCTTGAGAACGCTCCAGCAGTGACAGAGACTGTGCCAGCGCCACCCCGCCCTGAACCAAGAGAGACTGTGGCAGTGCTTCCTCACGTGCCTCTGGTCCTGCTGCCTTCAGAGGCTCCGTCCTCCACATCAGCGTCTACGTCGGAGCCTGCGACCAGCCCACCGCCCCCCCGAGTTTGTCAGACTGTCTCAAGCTGTCCACCCCTGAGGTGGGAGCTGGGACAGCGGAAGGAGGCATCAGCCTGTCCCCCACCGGAGGTGTGGCTCGACAGCTGTTTGCAGGCACCTCCTGGCTGAAAACTTTGAAACTTGGTGCTTTTCTGGGGAACAGCATTTTTCTTGGGCCGACACTTGCTTGGCTGGGGCATCCCCTCGCTCAGGGGTGTTCCCGCTGGGGCTTGGGATGCCTGACTGCCCCCGTACGCGCCAGCGGCACGGGGGACGTGGTTTCTAGAGGTGCTGCCTCTGGTCCCAAGCCCAGAGGGCCCAGAGGGGATGGGGGTGGTGCCGATGAGCAGAGAGCAGAGGCATGGTCATTTGAATTGCGGGGGAGGGAGGCACAGTGGGGAGTGAGCATCTCTCACTTGTTCTGGGCAGACAAGACCCCCAGATCCGGGATGGAGATTCACATTCCTGGGAAAACTTCTCCTTCCCAGCCACTGACACGGACCAGTGGTCCTGGGGCGAGGGGGAGGAGGCATTTGGCCACTCCTGTGGCCAGGACACTTGCAGCATGGTGGGGGTGGGTTGTGAGAGCAAAGAACCCGCCCCACGGGCCGGGTCTGGGCTGCTTGGCCTGCCCACCGGGACCCAGGCCCCCATCCTGTGGGCCAGGTCTGGGCCGCTTGGCCTGTCCCCCTGGGCCGGGGCCTCTGCCCGGCCCACCAGTGGGGTTTGGGGGGCTTTGGCCCCCCCACCGGGCCAGGGCTACCACCCCATGGGCCGAGTTTGGGGTCCTTGGTCCGCCCACCTGGACCAGGGCCAGGGGCTCCACCCTGCCCAGCGCCGCAGGGTCCAAAAACCCTCTGCTGCTGTTGTTGGTCTTTTTGAAAAAAAAAGAAAAAAAAAAAGAAAAAAAAAAGGTGGAAAAGGCTGACCTTTCACTGTCAGTTCAAAGTAGTGGAAAGCTACGAGTTAGCTTTGACCCAAGTGGTTTAATTAAGGGCTATGGCCAGGGCATTCCAGGAATTTTCTCAATATTGTTTGATAATTATCAATGGATTTCTAATAATTGTTAGTGACTTTCTTTAGCAAGTTCTCTGTTTCAGGATTCTGCAGGAAGGACCTTCAGGGATGTCAAAGAGCAACATCTCCAGTCAATGGACCTTCTCCTGAAACTCAGCTGTTTGGACTTGAAACAATAAGCATTCTTTGCATGGTTGTTTGGGTTTCTGATACTGTAAACCTTGTTTTAGTGACAGAATAGAAGTTGATGTTCTACAGGTAAAGAATCTCCTTGATCATTCTACGTCAGCACTTGACTGAGGTTTTGATTGGCAACAGATAAATCTCTTGAGATGTGTTTGTTCTCTCTTCTGCAAGGGCCCAGCAGAAGAATTGCAAACACAGCCTTCTTTTTATTTTTATTATAGTAAGAGGGGTGAAACCTCCATTTACCTGATTTCTTTTTAATCACAAACACAGGAGTGTTCCATGGACTTGTTGACGGCTCAATATATCCTTGATTTAATTGTTCTTGAACAACCAACTTAAGGGCATTTGGTTTTTCTTTTTCAAGGGGCTACTGATCAACCCACACAGGTCATTCAGTGAGCCACTTTAAGGCAAATGTAGGATGCTTTATGCCCTTCGGCACAGTGGCCCCTGTTAAAAATCCATTCTCAGTCAAACCCCCCATGTTGATAAGACATCCCTTCTCCATAGGGTGAGTGGCACAGCAGTAACACAGGGATGGATCATGGCAGTCTGTCCTTCTGGATTTTTAATTAACACAGGCTTACTACTCAAGTAATTTTGTGTGGTACCTCCAAGGCCGGCAACAACAGATGCTACAGGCATGATGGGCCATGACTGAGGCCATGTGTTAGCAGATATGATAGTAACATCTGCTCCAGTATCTATCATCCCACTAACCTTGATGTGGGACAGATTTGCCTGAGGCATTGTAAGAGTACAAACCATGTTTGGTCTTTGATCAGATACGACCTGAGTCCAGTATACTTGAGGTTCTCCTGTCAATCTGAAGCCTTGGTTTCCTCACAGCTTTGAGTCTGTTTGAGGAACACAAGACTTAAAAGGTACAAGTTGAGCAATATGACTTTTAGCTGGAATGGTTACAAGAGGAGTAGGTGTTGATACCATAGCACATATTTTCCCAGTATAGTCTGCATCTATAACTCCCAACATTAGAACATGTTTGGCCCACCACCCGAACCAAACAAGCTCCATTCATCTTGTTACCTCAGCTTCCCCATGAGCTGATGATGAAGCTGGAGTAACCAAGGCTGGTCAGATAATTTTTGCAGGTACCCATCGGGGACTGGAGCCTGTGGAAACACAAGCATATCTTCGCCCCCAGGTTATCAACAGAAAGGGTCCTTCCCATTTTCTAGTGTCAAGATTCTTAATAAGTTTAAGTGAGCTTGTGATTCACAAAAATGTCGTTGGACAGGAGTTAGGTCATGTTGAATGCAATTGAAAAATTTAAGAACATTTAAGGCTTTCCTAGTGGGTGTATACCATCCCCGCACTCCCTCTTTTTTGTTTTAACAACTATAACATCAACATATTTTGACCTATTAAATTCAGGAGAGTGTTTAACACAACATGAACTTTTCTTACTATGAAGAGTAAAACAATACATCTAATAAAACAACAAGTACTACTAAGCAAAAATCAGCAAGGTAATATTTACAACTGCCTAAATGCTTTACCATCACCCAGAGTCTGCCATTGCTGCGGAGCCCCATTTCACAGTGAGGACTTGGAGAACCTTTTCTGGACAAGGTTTCCAAGTTTACCTCAAAAGGGGGCCCAGCTTTTGTAAGACCAAATCAGCAAGTCAAAGTGACTTGATTACACTTGTAATGCAGAAATACCTGGATCTGATGGTATAACCCCCAGTCAGCCAGGGCTAGGGCTTGGCCAGAGCCTCAAGCCTTGACTGAGAGGGTTTCCCTAAAATACCTACAAGCAAACCTTTATTAATATAATCAAAGAATGCATATAAGTAAGATTAAATAATTACATTACAACTAAACCTCTTTATAAAATCTTTATGCATTAATGCTATCTGGATCCAGAAATATACTACAATCACAGAGCTAACCTTAAATTTCTTTAATGAACAGTCATTTAGTGAAAAAATAAAGTTAGTTTTTAACAAAAGCAAAAAAATGACTTAACAATACTTAAATTTGCCAATTTTCCTTCACAGAAGGTATATAAATCCAGGCCTTGGACATTACAATTATATTAACTCCTAAGTAGTTTCAGAAGATAACAAGCCCCAAGTCAGAAGTTGCTGCAGGATGAGAAGGCTACAGTCTTTCATTCCAGTGGTAACCTTTTTGACATCAGGGAAGCTGCAAGGTGGGAGCAATTCTTCCAGTTTCTTCAAGTAGGAAAAGGGTACTTTGAAAAACCACATCAGTTAATTTTCGCTTGAAAGGATAGCTTACAATTTAAAATTATTACAGGAGTATCTATCACAAAAAGCAATCAGAGCAATGCAGGGGGTCACAAGGTGGCGTCACGATCCGCTCGTACAAGCGGGGGTCGTGATAGTTCGTTAACTGATCTCAGAGTGCAAAAACAACACAGAGGGTATTTCAGTATAAATCAAAACAAATGCACCTTTTATTGGGTGCCCACAGCAAATGCGATAGAAGTAATAGAAAAGAGAAATTATTAGAGAGAGAGAGAGAGAAAGAGGGGAATATAGCTACCAACGAAGAGACGAAATCCTTGTGGTCTGGCTAATAGATCCGTCTTGTCACGTCGAGGACAATCTCAAAGTCTTAGTTAACTCAGGGGTCTTTTATAGTCCTCCACCGAGGGGGGAACAGGTAAAAGACAATGGAGAATAAGTCTATTGAAAACGGGTACAGACAGTCCATGTTCAGAAACAGGGTAAGTCAATCTCAGCAGTGAGCAGGACCCATTGTTTCAGGACTGATTTCTATGGGAAACCAGTCTTGGTCCAGCGAACACATCTGCAGGCAACACTTGGCAGACATCTCGCTTCATTCTGGCCAGTGCCCCTGTGTCAAAATTATAGGGGTCTCAGTCTCGGTCCTTGGGAGGGGGCTTCAATCTCCGTCCGTCACGGTGGTCGTGAGGCAGATGGGGGATTTTCCGTGGGGGAATCACCAAAGTTGCCCCAGAAAGTTCACTTGGCCAAGAGGTGGGAATATTAATGGGTTATTGTGATGAGCGGGTATCATGAAGCAGGTGTAAGCATACAGAGCAAGCTGCCCCTTGCCAGGCCCTGCTCGAAGCAGTGTACCATGGTGGCACTGCAAACACACCTGCAAACAATCACTTGGCAAGCATCCACCTCAACCAGGTCAGAACTCCAGTCAGGGTCTTCAGGGTCTTGGTCTTTGCAACAGTCGTGAGGCAAATGAGGGAAACTTCAGACCATCTCTTACAGGTGGTATGGTAAAAAAGGCAATCTTAATAGTGAAGACCCAGGATAGTGGCAACACAGGCACAACAACAGTACCGACCCCCCCAAATCATTCAGCAATCGACATCTGAATAATAAAAACAGGAGAGTTCCACAGACCAACTGCAGAAACATCATGCTTAGCCCACAGCTGCTCCCACACAAGCCAGTGCAAATGCTGCAGTCCCCCTGAGGAAGGGGTTACCCATCCAGCCAGGTCCTTTCTCCAGCACAGTATCAGCTCATGAGGGTCAGCAGCAGATGGAAGCCCTGGCTGCAGCGGGAGCAGTGGGGGTCAGGTGGCCACCCTGGGGCAGCTTGCAGGGCTCCGCCAGTGCACAAGATGGCATCTGCGCCTCCCCGGGCACATCCTGCTGCGCACGGGGAGTAGGGACGCAGCACTGCCCCTGTCAGGGTCACCAGGGTCCCTGGGTCACTTCCTCACTGCCCACAGGCAGAGAGCTGTGGCCATCCCACCGGACTCACTGAGAAGGTGGCCCACCGCTTGCCGCCATCCCCTGGCTGTGCCATGTGGTCGCCGGAGTGCCACAGCCATATGCTCGCCACCGTGTGCTGGGTACCACGTGCTCCCTGCCACCGCTACAGCACCGTGCCCCCATGGCTCCACACGCTCCCCTCCTGCCACTGCTTCACTCTCACAGAGGGCAAATGGAGAGGGAACATGCTATTGGAAAGGGCTCTCCCAGCTCCAGCCACTTGTCATGACATGACTCCAGCTGATGCTGCATGGCGTGGGGCAGCATGAGCTCTTTTGTGATACCATCAGGGTCCCCTCCAGCATCAAATGGATCAGGGGACTGGGGGCCATCTTCTAGTTCTCCTCTCACAGCCCCGGCAGACTTATGGTCATTTGCTGGTGGTGCAGAAGGGGTCAGTACGGCTGGCATGGTGGCACAAACGTCCTTCTTTGTCCAGTCTGTGGATGCTGCATGTGCTATGAGTGCCTCACACACTGTCTTCCAGGCAGTCATAATATTTTTAGCAGTCTCACTGCCTTGAGAAGCTGACTCAAAAATTAATTCACCAGCTTGTTCCCAGTTTTTAATACTAAATGTGGCTTCTGTGGTGGCATCTACCCTTTCGCTCTTGCACCACAGCAATAAAGTTTGCAGTGTCTGTTCATCGTATTTTATCCCTCGTTTGCCCAACATAAGGGTCCATACAGTCACTATAGCTTTTTCCTCAGTTGAGGCTTGAGCCCCCATTGTCCCCAGTGGCTCACTGTCCTAGGTTACAATATAAAGATGTATTCTATTCCCAGCCTCAAGAACTGTTGAAACCAGGAGGGCCACTGTTTTTCCTTATCTCCTGTTAATGGGCCCATCAATGCCTTGCCATGTGACTCAGAGATAACTCCCTCTGGGAGCCATTTCTTAATAGACCCACCGCATGACTCATAGAATGATACTAGCCCATTGTGAGATGCTCTGCCCAGGGGGGAGGAGCAAAGCATCCCCACCTAGATATAATCTGGGTTTTGGGACAGAACAAGCAGCCTTTCCACTGGATTCCTAAAAGAACAGCTGCCTTTCCCACTGGATCTTCAGAGGAAGACTATACCCTTCTACAGGATCACTGCTCCAACAGAACCACATCTGCAACTCCAGGAGGACTGCAGCCAGAAATCCAACTGGACTGCTACCAACACCCTGACCATACAGGGTGTCAGGTTGTATTCTGACTCTGTCAGTGGTTTTTCTTTTGTATTATTGCATGTATTTTGTTTTTGGGGTTTTTTTGCCTTTTCCTAATAAATTGTATTTCTCACTTAGAGCCTCTTACTAGTTTTGCTTTCAAACCAGAACACTCACCTTCTTATTTACAGGTCTGGACCTTTGCAGCTCTCCACGCTGCTATTCTCTGCTGGGCTCCATCTCTGCCGCTTTCCACATGACCGGCTATTGCCGCATCACATCAGGGTCACCAGATGTCGCAGAAGAGATCACCACGACGCTCCAAGGTTCAAGCAGCAATAGTGATATTTATTGTTCCCAGCTCATATTTATATGGTTTTCAAAAACTGCATGTTTGATCCTACTTGGCTAGTAACTTGTTGCCACCCAGTTCACTGGCCAATAGCTGCCTGTGTACATGCTTGCCAAAGATTGGCCAGCATCCATTCTCTGCAGTTAAGTCCTTCTGTTCCTCAGTGCTTTCTTCCTTAATGTTTACTTAACTTTCTCACAGGTACAGGCTGATCAAGTCAAGGTCAAGGTTACTTGTGTCTGTGAGGCCTTCAGGCCAGCTGTTAGCCATCACATCCAGTTAATACAGGGAATCAATTAACTGACAAAAATGCTAAACAGATTGCTGAAAAATGTATCCTTGCACTAATACCTAACAAAAAGTTGAATGTCCTGGAACAAAAACCAAATTATAGTAATCTGGACAGGCAGTTAACCCCATCATTAGAAGGTAACCTCATACGGGCAGGCAACTGTACCTCCACAATTAATGTATAAAATAACAGAACAAAACCATCAGGAAACACAGAAAGTGTCAGCACAACAGGTCCCTGGCCAGAGTAATAATTGACATAGACTCCATATATTTCAGAAGGCTAATAATAGTCTTTATTAAGAAACCAATACTTTTATACCCTAGTTTGCTACAGGTGGGCCTAATTGGTCCTCCAATCAAAACACCATCACCATTGGCTAATTAAGAAACCACCCTTTGGTAAACAAATCTCCATAACACATTCCACATGTTCACAACACCAGGTGCAGCAAGTTAAGTATTGTTTCTCAATCTTTTCTCTGATCATCTTACATCCTTTCCCAGAAGGATGCCTAGGAAAGTTGTCTGTTTCTGTGGCTAGAGAGCTGCTGCCACAGGAAAGAAATAGAGAATATAGTAACTAGTTTATAAAGGAATATAGTGAGCACAAAATTACAGAAATTCATAGATTACTTGTTGAAAAATATGTGATTTTTTTTTCAAAATAATTCCAAGGAAGAAGGCCACCTCCAGGGCTAGTAAAACAGAGGAATTCACCAGGTGATTATTGACAAATTGATTTTGTAGAACTGCCCAGGCAGAATGGGGACTGGTACATTTTGGTATTGGTAGATACTTTTTCCAGATGGCCAGAAACTTTCCCATGTCCCACGGACAAGGCAAGGGACATCGCAAAGGTTTTGCTGAAATTAATATTTAATAGCACTGGGACTAACTCTTTTAAGTTTTAAAAGGTACATTGTTATCAACAGATCATTGGAACTAGACTCACATGTACATCCTTTCCAACCAGAAGATGCAATGTGCATCAGAACCTGGAACTTTGGACCAATCCAGGAGAAGTGGAAAGGACCATCTCAAGTCCTCCTGCTAATCTACACTGCACTCAGGGTAGAAAGAATCAAGCACTGGGTTCATCACACACAGGTAAAACCGGCAACCACACATTAAACACAGCAGAAACAAGACAAACACTGTGGAGTTTTTACATATATAAATTCTATTGTTTTAGGTATAAGATATTATTTTTAGGGGAATAGTACTTATTCTGGGGTAGATTAAGATGATAAATAATTGCATATTTATAAAAATAATAGAAGCTATGTTCTTAACTTCTGGGAAGGGGAATGTGGCCTTAAGGTTAGTGTAAAGATTTTGGCAGGTTACAGACTGTAACCTCTATAACAGCTTGTTTGCTAACACCAACCTCTGTAGAAGATTCACTTCTGTGGAGAAATGAAATATTTAAAGGATTTGGATTTTCTCTGACAGGTTGGTTGGCCTCACTTTTGC
Organism: Montifringilla adamsi; assembly: GCA_017590115.1. NCBI lineage: Eukaryota > Metazoa > Chordata > Aves > Passeriformes > Passeridae > Montifringilla > Montifringilla adamsi. Next base: position 10,638 of record JAGGNK010009081.1, on the reverse strand, counting down.
AAAGCATAATTGTGATCATAGTAATAATTATGATTGTGTGCTTGCTTTAAGCTGTATAAAAACTGTGATTGCTAATAAACATGTGGAATTTATATGATGTTAGTAAAAAAGTAAAGTGAGGCTTATGAAGGCTTGAAAACATAGGCAAGGGGGGGTAGGGGGGGGGGGGAGGGCATGTTACCAGATGATAAATTGTCTGCACCTGGTGAGATAACGCAATGCTTATTCTCCAAAAACCACTGTCCTATGGAACTGCACACTGCCCATTCTGTAAGAAGGAGAACTGGAAGTTTACCAGCCCCAGTGTCCTGTCAACTTGGCCAGCTCGGCTGTAGCACTGGGGTCCTTGACCACCAGGGACCACCAAAGAGACCCTCAGGACAGAAGAATACATGTGTAAAGGGAAGGGAAAATATATTAATGATTTTGGGGAAATTATTATCATACATATGTTTATTCTGGGACAATCAATGAATATGTATGTAAAATACAGTATATAAACAGAAACTTTCATGTACTCAGCATGCATGATTTTTGGAGGAGATATCCCCTTGTGCATCTGGCCAAATAAAGAATGCCTGCTTCTTAATACTACATTGGTGTTGAGTTTTTTTATTTTACCAAAATTTATTTACACCAGCTCTGCATTCTGAACTCGTTCTGGAATTCCAGCATTGTCCACGTCCTTTGGTATTTCTGCTTCAGGTTCAGGATTCTGTAACAGAAAGACTTGGGCCTCCAAGCCCTTTTATTTTTTTCCTTTTTCAAATGTAATTTGTGCATTTAATTTACTCAATGCATCTCTTCCTAGTAATGGTATGGGACTTGATGTTTGCCTCTACCAATTCCTCCGTGATGCCCCCTTTTAGGGCTTTGTCACACTAATGTACCTATGGGGTTTCACTCACCATTATTGTACAGTTTTCCATGCTGCTTCTAACAACTTAACTAGCTGCAATGTATCCAATACTACCAGCAACCTTATAAGTCACTCCTATAAGACTAAACCCTTCATTGGTTTCTAAACCTGAAATCCTTTCTTCTACTCCTCTGTCAGCTTGACTATTTATACCTCTTTTGCCTGCAGCTGAAAAAAACTCTCCTGTCAGCCCCTCTCAGCCCCACTGGCCTCTCTTTTGGGGCAAATCCATTCCAAGCCACCTGGCCCTTCACAAAGAGAACTCACCGTGGGGCTCCTGCCAGCTTCTCCGGGGTCAGTTGCCTCACCGTATTGGGAGCCTCGTGGTACCCATGTCCCCGAGATACAACTGCCCCCTGTGTACTAATGGCACTGCTCATCACAGTGCTACCACACTGGGTCCTCCACTTCTGCCACTTTGCCTCCCAGTGCTGCTGCTGCCACCAGCAGCACCACCTGTCACAGCCAGGGCTTGTACAATCCGCATGGCCCCCCCCTTTGTCTGCCCTGTTATGGGGCTAAAAACTTTCATTACCACAGTCACTTTCTCCTTCCAATGCCACATTCACTCCCTGCCTTTGTAACCCCCTGTGCTCCTTTTTCTCAATTCAGTCTCCCCTTATATACTAATAAATGCACGTCCATCTCTGCCTATATTTGATACAACATTTACCTATTCTTACTGGCACAGCAAAACATTTTAAAGAGGTTTTTTTATCTTTTTAACACCATCAAATCTCTAGGCACATGCATGCATTCCTTCTGCAAATCAAAAAAAAAAAAAAATCAACATACAACTTCCATTCCATTCCTTCTGCAAAACAGCATTAGTTGCAAAACGGTCAGTCCCATTAACAGGCCACTTTTTGAGATCATTAAGTTTATAAGCCACCAAAGATTACAGTATTCAACATGTTGTTTCCTCCTCAGGGGTTATTGGAGGTTAGGATTTTTCCTTTTTTTTTTCTCTCATGGAATTTTTCTCCAATTTGTTGCCTGTCCTGGTTTATGGCAAATTTGGGAGAAAACCTCCAAAAGGGGCCCCCCAGAAAGCATACCCACACGGCCCCTCCCCCAAACCGGTTCGGGAAGAATTTCCTTGGAGAGAAGTGGAAAAAAGCCTGTTTATTTAACAGGCAAAGCACTCCCCAGCACAAAAAATGAACAATACCAGATGACAAAACTCATTCGCCGCTCTGAAGAAATGACAAATTCAGAAAATCTCTCCAGTGGGTGGTCGCTCTGTTATCAGTCCCTCCAGTGCTGGGAAAGGCTGCTGCCCAGAGTAGGCCCTGGTAGGCTACAAAGTGCAAGCTCTTGGTGTTTCCCCAGGTCCCAGTCTGGAGCAGGTTCAAATGGTTTCAAGAAAAAGGGAAAGAAAACCAGTCCAGGGAAAACTTATCTGCCTCAGCTAGCTAAACTAACTAAAAAGCAAAGGAGCGCGGTGTTCTGCCCCGTTCATGCCCAGACAACACAGTGGAGTTCTGTGTTCCTGCAGACTGTGGAGGAGTGAGTGCAGGCTGATAACAAAACTCTGTGCTTCTTCTTCTTCCTGCCTTCGCTCTCAGAGGCAATCTTGAAGGCACAGAATATCCAGCATAAACAGAACACACGATTGGAGATACAAGCATCATAACATCACCCTAGGACATTGTCTAAGAGATGGGAACCCTGGATACTTAAGAGAGACAAAAGATGCGCCCAGGGAAGGGGGAAGGGGTCCAGTTTGCTACCATCTCTAGGTGGGGGGGTTTTCTTGGGAAAGGCAGAGATACCTCGAGATTTTGGCTCAGGGCTCAGGGGCTGGGCTCAGCTCTTTGCTCTCTCTCAGGATTACAGTGGAGACAGGTAGGGTTTTAGTGCCAGACTGTTGCTGCCCAGAGGACTTGCTGCCACTGCAAAGTTTTTGTTCTGCACTGCTTCTCTTTATTGTGGGTGAGTGTCTGCTTGCAAGAGCAGCTGTTGAACTGGGACCTTTTCAACACCTGACCTCACTGGGAAGGGGACACAGACCCCTGACCCCCCTCAGGAGGGAGCATCTCCTGGCTGCTAGCAGCAGCTGCTTGAGGAAGCCTGGCTGCCACTGCCCAGCCCCACTGTTTCCTGCCACTGCTTCGGGCTTTTTTGCTACACTTTAACCCAACACCCCATGTCCACCCAGACACCCTGCAGCTCCTGCTATGGCTTTGGTGTTTTTGCTACACTTTGTTTGCCACCCTGGGTGTGCTTGCCTCTGCTGTTCCAGCCTGCTGCTCCAAGGTTCTGATGCCTCAGGTTTTAGCTTTTATATTTTTCAGATTCTATTCTGCTTTAGTGTGTAAGTCTAGGCTTTATACTAGGGGATAGTAAGCTCTCTCCACAGAACAGGTAAACATAACATTTCCTTCTCTAGCTGGGGACCCAAGGACAGCCAATCCAGATCTCAGGCCCAAGAGCATAAACAACAGTGGACCGAAGAGTGAAAACAAGAAGGATGGGACTTCATGGGCTAAATCTGTAATTGGACAATTAGCTCCAATATGCTAATGGACCAAAACTTATAAAAATGTGAGACCCCGTGACCTGTTGTCCATTTTGTGGCCATTTTGGGTTGTGCTGCCCAAAGTGGATCTATCTGAGTTCTCTTAATAAATACCTACATTATTCTTTAGCTGCGTCTAGTCTCTGTTCTAGGTCAGCCTTCACAAGGCATCAGTTCCAGCTACAGTCTGTTTTGCCACCTGGAGCGGCACTGGGACCAGCTACCCCCCATGAGTTTGCAAAGTAAGCCCCCTTTTTTATCTCTTCCACTGGCTGGTCCACCATTGCCAGTGGAGAGGTGGCTGAGCTAGTGCCACAGTGCCCCCTGCAGCTGCAGGGGAATCATCGCACCTGCCCTGCCTGGACAGGAGCCAACAGCACCCCTGCAGACTGTGGCCATAACTACCCCAAAGGGGAAAGTGCATGACAGCTGAGAGAAGGCTGTTATTGTGATTCTGGTTTTGTTTGTTGTTGCTGCTGTTGTTGTTTGCTTGTCTTCTATATTCAGAGAATTCACGGAATGACTAGGTTGGAAGAGACATTAAAGGTCATCAAGTCCAACCCATGGCACCGAGTGCCACATCCAGTCTTTTGTTAAACACATCCAGGGATGGTGACGCCACCACCTCCCCAGGCAGGCCATTCCAGAACTTTATCACACTTTCTGTATAAAACTTCTTCCTAATATCCAGCCTATATTTCCCCTGTTGCAGCTTGAGAGTGTGTCCTCTGGTTCTGTCAGTTGCTGCTTGGAGAAAGAGACCAACACCCACCTGACTACAACCACCTTTCAGGAAATTTTAGAAAGCAATAAGGTCACCTCTGAGTCTCCTTTTCTCCAGGCTAAACAATCCCAGCTCCCTCAGTGATTCCTCATAGGGCTTGTGTTCCAAGCCCCTCACCAGCCTTGTCACTCTTCTCTGGATGCACTCAAGCATCTCAACATCCTTCCTAACCTGAGGGGCTGATACGATCCGTCCTAAGGACGTGATTCATGAAAGTTCTTTTCACTGATCTCAGGGTGCAAAAACTGACACGACAAGAGGGTTTTGCAGTAAAAATCAAAACAAATGTACTTTTATTGAATAACCACAGCAAAATGTGTTAGGGAGAAGGGGAATGAAGAGAAGGGAAAGAATAAGGAAAAGAGGGAAGGAAAAGAAAGGAGGTGTATAGCTACCAGACGTGGGGTAACGGGAGGGGCCCCCCAGAAAGCATACCCACACGGCCCCTCCCCCAAACCGGTTCGGGAAGAATTTCCTTGGAGAGAAGTGGAAAAAAGCCTGTTTATTTAACAGGCAAAGCACTCCCCAGCACAAAAAATGAACAATACCAGATGACAAAACTCATTCGCCGCTCTGAAGAAATGACAAATTCAGAAAATCTCTCCAGTGGGTGGTCGCTCTGTTATCAGTCCCTCCAGTGCTGGGAAAGGCTGCTGCCCAGAGTAGGCCCTGGTAGGCTACAAAGTGCAAGCTCTTGGTGTTTCCCCAGGTCCCAGTCTGGAGCAGGTTCAAATGGTTTCAAGAAAAAGGGAAAGAAAACCAGTCCAGGGAAAACTTATCTGCCTCAGCTAGCTAAACTAACTAAAAAGCAAAGGAGCGCGGTGTTCTGCCCCGTTCATGCCCAGACAACACAGTGGAGTTCTGTGTTCCTGCAGACTGTGGAGGAGTGAGTGCAGGCTGATAACAAAACTCTGTGCTTCTTCTTCTTCCTGCCTTCGCTCTCAGAGGCAATCTTGAAGGCACAGAATATCCAGCATAAACAGAACACACGATTGGAGATACAAGCATCATAACATCACCCTAGGACATTGTCTAAGAGATGGGAACCCTGGATACTTAAGAGAGACAAAAGATGCGCCCAGGGAAGGGGGAAGGGGTCCAGTTTGCTACCATCTCTAGGTGGGGGGGTTTTCTTGGGAAAGGCAGAGATACCTCGAGATTTTGGCTCAGGGCTCAGGGGCTGGGCTCAGCTCTTTGCTCTCTCTCAGGATTACAGTGGAGACAGGTAGGGTTTTAGTGCCAGACTGTTGCTGCCCAGAGGACTTGCTGCCACTGCAAAGTTTTTGTTCTGCACTGCTTCTCTTTATTGTGGGTGAGTGTCTGCTTGCAAGAGCAGCTGTTGAACTGGGACCTTTTCAACACCTGACCTCACTGGGAAGGGGACACAGACCCCTGACCCCCCTCAGGAGGGAGCATCTCCTGGCTGCTAGCAGCAGCTGCTTGAGGAAGCCTGGCTGCCACTGCCCAGCCCCACTGTTTCCTGCCACTGCTTCGGGCTTTTTTGCTACACTTTAACCCAACACCCCATGTCCACCCAGACACCCTGCAGCTCCTGCTATGGCTTTGGTGTTTTTGCTACACTTTGTTTGCCACCCTGGGTGTGCTTGCCTCTGCTGTTCCAGCCTGCTGCTCCAAGGTTCTGATGCCTCAGGTTTTAGCTTTTATATTTTTCAGATTCTATTCTGCTTTAGTGTGTAAGTCTAGGCTTTATATTAGGGGATAGTAAGCTCTCTCCACAGAACAGGTAAACAAAACAATTCCTTCTCTAGCTGGGGACCCAAGGACAGCCAATCCAGATCTCAGGCCCAAGAGCATAAACAACAGTGGACCGAAGAGTGAAAACAAGAAGGATGGGACTTCATGGGCTAAAGCTGTAATTGGACAATTAGCTCCAATATGCTAATGGACCAAAACTTATAAAAATGTGAGACCCCGTGACCTGTTGTCCATTTTGTGGCCATTTTGGGTTGTGCTGCCCAAAGTGGATCTATCTGAGTTCTCTTAATAAATACCTACATTATTCTTTAGCTGCGTCTAGTCTCTGTTCTAGGTCAGCCTTCACAAGGCATCAGTTCCAGCTACAGTCTGTTTTGCCACCTGGAGCGGCACTGGGACCAGCTACCCCCCATGAGTTTGCAAAGTAAGCCCCCTTTTTTATCTCTTCCACTGGCTGGTCCACCATTGCCAGTGGAGAGGTGGCTGAGCTAGTGCCACAGTGCCCCCTGCAGCTGCAGGGGAATCATCGCACCTGCCCTGCCTGGACAGGAGCCAACAGCACCCCTGCAGACTGTGGCCATAACTACCCCAAAGGGGAAAGTGCATGACAGCTGAGAGAAGGCTGTTATTGTGATTCTGGTTTTGTTTGTTGTTGCTGCTGTTGTTGTTTGCTTGTCTTCTATATTCAGAGAATTCACGGAATGACTAGGTTGGAAGAGACATTAAAGGTCATCAAGTCCAACCCATGGCACCGAGTGCCACATCCAGTCTTTTGTTAAACACATCCAGGGATGGTGACGCCACCACCTCCCCAGGCAGGCCATTCCAGAACTTTATCACACTTTCTGTATAAAACTTCTTCCTAATATCCAGCCTATATTTCCCCTGTTGCAGCTTGAGAGTGTGTCCTCTGGTTCTGTCAGTTGCTGCTTGGAGAAAGAGACCAACACCCACCTGACTACAACCACCTTTCAGGAAATTTTAGAAAGCAATAAGGTCACCTCTGAGTCTCCTTTTCTCCAGGCTAAACAATCCCAGCTCCCTCAGTGATTCCTCATAGGGCTTGTGTTCCAAGCCCCTCACCAGCCTTGTCACTCTTCTCTGGATGCACTCAAGCATCTCAACATCCTTCCTAACCTGAGGGGCTGATACGATCCGTCCTAAGGACGTGATTCATGAAAGTTCTTTTCACTGATCTCAGGGTGCAAAAACTGACACGACAAGAGGGCTTTGCAGTAAAAATCAAAACAAATGTACTTTTATTGAATAACCACAGCAAAATGTGTTAGGGAGAAGGGGAATGAAGAGAAGGGAAAGAATAAGGAAAAGAGGGAAGGAAAAGAAAGGAGGTGTATAGCTACCAGACGTGGGGTAACGGGGTCCTTCCAAGTCCAATCGACAAAGCCTGTCGCATGCACAAATTGCCTCTGTAAGTTTCCAGACACTGCTCTCTTGGCAGTCCTGCTTCTGTTCCTGTTCTGGCCACAAAGGTTGCATGGTGATTAGGTAATTTCTCTTTTCACTGGGCCTCATTTTTTCAGAGGCAACTGGTGTCTGATCTAATGGGCAGGTGACTACTTTGAACCTGTTGATGATAAAAACACAAGCATACCTTCTCCTTAAGTTAATGACTCAATTAAGCTTTGCAGTGGTACACTCAATTGGGATCTAGATTTTATGATCTTTTTTCCAAATTTCTAATGTAAATATTGCATTATTCAAAATGATTTGTTGTCTAAATTTCTAATGCACATATTGGATTATTTGAACGTTCTTAAGGTGTTAAATTCCCCTTCTTTTTGTTTTTTAAAATGAGATGCATGTCTTTTGCTATGAGCATGAAGAAATATCAAAGCAAAACAATGCATGTAGTGAGCAAGAAACTAACAGCAATTAGGAATTAATCAGATAACACACGCGATCAATAACACATGTGAAATTAGATAATTATCAAGCATTAAAACACTGTTTTTTAAAACACTGTTTTCCTGTTGTTAGTGTTCAGGAACACATAATCACAGAATGATTATATGCAGGTGCTTTTATTGAAGAGGTCTGGGTGTCAGGGGTACAGACCCAAATCTGACTCTGCCATGGGTTCGGGATGAACATGTTTTTATATTCTATCATTATATAACTTACATATTAATTATTAAACTAACATTGTTCTATTGTATACATTGATTTCATCCAAGCATAGGTTTCTCGTGATCCCCCCTCAAACCCTTGAACATAGTTTCTCATGATTCTTCTTAAGATTAACAATAATTATATCTAAACAATCATCACATCTAACAATTATATAATTTATCATATACTGGTTACACAGGTGCAATTTCACATGATCTGGCAAACACAAGGCCTAACATTTCCCAGGGTCTGCTTTTAACATTTTCCCAGGGCCTACTAAGCGTAGCTTCCTTTCTAACTCCCCAAATTTTCTATAATTTTAAAATCTTTTACTATCACTGTGATCCCAGAGTCTGCAACAGCCGATAAATTTCAAATCAGTGGAGAATTGAAAAATCATGTCCAGATAAGGATTCTCCAAGCTCACTCTAAAAATACGTTCAGCTATCATATTGATAAGGTCAAATTGCTAAGTCAAAGCAACTTGAATACTTTTTTGATGCAGAAAACACCTGGGTCTGTTGGTAAACATTCTGTCCAGGTAGAGCCAAGGCCTGGCCACAGCCCAAGCTCTACTTGGTGGGGCTTACCTAAAATATTTTAAGAACAAGTCTTTTAATAATAGCGGTTATTAGATGTCAGCAGAGAACAAAAAGAAGGATCCTGAAAATGACACGTCTTGTAGGTGATCACACAAGAAGATGTTAAAGCACATGAGAGCTGGCCAAAGATATAATAACAATATCTTATAAAAAACGCTTATCATAAAAATCAGTAAATTCACATTATACAATCAATATATCAGCAGCAAATGTCCGAGGAAGTTAAAACAACATTTTTTTAAACATTCATGTATCAATAAAACAGAGCAAAAACTTTAAACAGTTTAATACTAATAACAGTCACTATTTATTTGTGTTACCTATAGAAGACAAAAACAGCAGAGACTATAATGAAGAAAAGCACTTTTGATGAAATTGAGGATGTAACGAACCACATCTTCTTCCACTCACAAACAGGTGTTTATCAGTGTGTCATCTCAGCTGTTTTAATTGGAGCTGTCTTATCTCTCTAGGAAAATAACTAGATATCTTGCAGTTTAGACAAATGACTTTTTATTAAAACTTAGGATAATTTATATTAAACAACACTTAAACTCAGAATGAATGAACTCTGATAGAAAGGAATAATAAACTTAATTTCAATGGAACACCAAAGTGACAAAACCTAACTTAAGAGTACTCAGACCTAAACATAGGGAAACTTGACTTTACCAGATCTTAGCAACACTTCACTTATTGAAATTTAATATCTATAAATGTTTTAACTTATTTCAATACTATTAACACAAAAGGTATCGAAAATTTGAACAACCTATGCTTAAAATAAAAATGGAATGATTTTGCTGAAGGAATTACAAAGGGGATGTGATAAAACCATTGTAATTTCTTATGATGTAGATTTGGGCATAGATAGGCATTTAAATTTTAATTGCTGCAAATATTTTTAGATTTATAAATCTTTAGAGTAATGGAAATAAACTGGCTGCATCATTAGAACAGCTTTGCCAGCCTAACAGTAAAACATTTGTGAGCCAATTGTTTTTAAATTTCAGAAAACTGCTGTAGATATAATGCACAGTTTTAAGATTTAGTTAAGAGCTCAAAATAGATTGCAGAAGATAATCTTGGATATATAAATTTCTAATTATTATTTTAAAGGCCAACAGCATTACAACTGTGATAAGGTGCACACAGACAGTGATGAATTCCTCTAGCAAAACTGTAAAACAGTATAATTGATGTCACTAAGAATGCAGAATTAACTGTCAAAAGGCATCTGAAAAGCTGAGATAATATTTTCCAAACATTTATGTATCTATGACTGTAAAATGAAACAAAAGAAAACACTGAATAGGTTATTAGTACAATCTCTCAGGTTACATAACACTCAAACCGGGTATAAATTTTGACAGAAGTAAAGTTTAACAAAATTAATTCACTAGAACTCAACCTTAAAAGGATTCCAAGTTAATAAAATGTAGCTCAATTATACCCTCAGTAGAACAAAAGGCATACTTAAGAAAACTTAACGTTAATCGCTATTAATAGTACAACTGAAACTTAACTGTGAGAAATGCATATTATATGATTGGCTCTTCGCAAATATTAACATGAATGCTATATGTGTTATGTTGGAAAGTTATGTTAATTTTTGTAGTGCTGTATTAATCCTTTTAAGTTGTGTGGTGAATATAGTTTTAGACTATAACATAATATTAAAATAGAAACTATGTGATGCACGATACTTTTTCTAACTAGCTCTGATAGTAAAAGATTTTAAAATTATAGAAAATTTGGGGAGTTAGAAAGGAAGCTACGCTTAGTAGGCCCTGGGAAAATGTTAAAAGCAGACCCTGGGAAATGTTAGGCCTTGTGTTTGCCAGATCATGTGAAATTGCACCTGTGTAACCAGTATATGATAAATTATATAATTGTTAGATGTGATGATTGTTTAGATATAATTATTGTTAATCTTAAGAAGAATCATGAGAAACTATGTTCAAGG